>JXTC01000044.1:981827-1004986 GCA_002914845.1 Trema orientale | reverse complement strand
ATGAAGACCAAACTTCAAAAAATAAACAACTCAAGGTTGTAAGATGCTAGGCGAAGTCTATGCTCCAAGAACCGACCTCTATAAAAATACACACATGTATGTCTTTCAACAGAAAGTTACCAAGTAAAGTAAGATGGAAGCTAAACATGGATTAGAAGTAAAGGTTGGAGAATGAGAAGACCAATAAAGGAAATGTCATAATGCCAGCAAAACCAGCTTGAATGATACTAACCTGGTCTTCAAGCATAATGCCAGCAAAACCAGCTTGAATAAATTCCCTGACAGTTCTTTTAACATTCATGGCATTGCCATATCCAGTATCAGCATCCCCAATTACAGGAATTGAAACAGCTTGAGTGATCAATCTCCCCTGTTCCACCATTTCGCCATAGGATATAAGACCAGCATCTGGCATCCCCAATCTAGCAGCTGATACTGAAAATCCTACACCAACCACCCAAAAAAGTAATAGTAATAACAATATTAATTAAAATATCTATAAAACTCTTGCCTTAAACCCTAAACCATTTATTTTATAAAAAATAAAAATAAAAAACCTTAGCTATGAAATTAAGCACTAGTGCTATTGGAGCAGTAATGATACACACACCACTAACAAAGCAGCAGTGAAAGCCAGCTCGCTCGACCAACTTGGCACTGAGAGCATCGAAACAAGCAGGGCTCTGGTGAATCCCCGGAGAGCCCAGAATCCGGCGAAGCAGCTTGGCCGGAGAGTGGGCGACGCGATCGTCGTCTGCAACAGAGTAACCGGCGACGATTCGAAGAGCTGGGAGTGGGATGGGCTGTTCATTTGAGTAGCGAAAGAGTGGGAATAAGGCATGATGTTGGAGTGTGGAGGAAGATCGAAAGGTGAGATTCGAAAGGGGAGATCGTGGGTTTGATGGGGTGGTGCTTCTTCTTCCATGGAAGGAATGGGCGTACGGACGAGAAAGGCTGTGGTGGGATTTGGTGGTATGTAGTTGCAGTTGCGTTTGAAGCTGAAGACTCATTCTCACTCACTCACTCACTGAGAGTCAGAGTCAAAGTCAGAGTCAGAGTCAGAGTCAGAGAGATTTTGTGGGTTTTCTGAATCTTAAATGAAATGAAAACTGTTGTGTTGATTAGCTGCTTTAGATGTTCATGTTCCCTTCCACTTCCAGCAGAAGAAACAGTCTGTCTTTTTCTCCCGTTGCTGCTCCTAACGAACGACTCAAAGGGTGTTTTGTTTTGTTTGGAGGGAAAATATTTATTTTTCTTTCGTAATAACTGAGTGATGTTTTTATATTTTCCAAAAATAATCCAACTTCGATCACGTTTGGAGGGTTGACGATTTGTGGCACTGACACCGCAACATAACATAACTCAAAACCCACGGTGAGTTAATGAGCCTGGACTTGCCTTAAATAAAAAAGAGTTGATATTACCATTTTCGTTCAAAATTCAAAATGGAGCTAAGAAATTAAAAAAAAATTTATTAGATTTTAATATAGATTTATTTTGATTCAAGTATTTATATATCTAAAAGAGAGGTATACGTCTTTTCTTTTTTTATATATGAATACTTAGACCAAAATAAATTCATATTAGAATCCAATAAAAATATTTAATTTTTATCTCTGTTTTGAACGGAAACGATAATCCCGACTTTTTTTTTTAGTTTTTTCTAAATAATAATTTTTCTGTGTTTCTAATTTTATCCTTGCTGAGATGAGCACACTTTGGATAAATACTAATTGACAACAATTTTGAATAGAAAAAATTAAAAAAGATTAACATGAAACGAAAATATAATAATGAGGACTTAAAATTCACAAATAAGAGAATAAGAATTTAACAGTAAAAAAAACTAACATAAATATTTTTTTTTCTAACAAAGTAATATTAGGAGACTTCAGGGGTTTTATTCTACTATTAGGAGACTTCAGGGAGTTATGCTCTAAAAAATTGAATTCAAAGTTAATTTTACTAAATTATTCCGAATTCAGGAGATTTTACTCTTAAAAAAATGAGTTCAAAGTTAATTTTAATAAATTATTCGGAATCCAGACGGTAATAAAAAGCCAAAGTTAAATTACCAGTGACGAGTGTCTAAACATCTAGGCTGGTGGATCTATAAGTGTTGTCCAATGGGAGTTTCTTTTGAATATTTAAATGCCCACTTGTGCTTATTATAGGCGACTAACACCCATTATAACAGCCCATGGTTAACTTAGTAATCATGGCTGCTTATCCACTTGGCTGGCTCCCCATCTTTCAATCTTAAAAACATGATGATCTTGTACACATGGCGAGCTAGGAACCTTTGGTGTCCCTTAATGTATCTCCTCCAGGTCATGCGTTGCACAGCTACCAGGCGGTTTAATGTGTTAAGCGCATTAAACTTGTTTTGGCCCCGTTTAATTCACCTATTTGAATACGTGTATTTGAATGAAAATTGTAGAATGTGCTATAATTGAAATGTGAGACATTTGAATGGAAAAAATAGTAGAATTTGTTAAAATTAGAATGGGAGCATTGGAATAGACTGTTCAAAAACACCTCCCCTCTCCATTCTCATTCAAGATACAAAAAAACCATTCTAATAGTTAACTTTTCGGATGAACCATTTGAATGGAAAGATTGAATTGTTGAAACAAACACACATTCTAAAAGATCATTTGAATGGAAAAACTGAATTGTTAAAACAAACACACATTCAAATGGATTTTCCATTCTAATGGAATGGAATGATTGAAACAAACGGGACCTTTGTTATTTAAAATTGTTATCGGCGTTATTTAACTAAAAAAATCAGCATCATACGAGAAATTTGCAGAGATGTCAAATATTAAGGTATTATTTTGTAGAATTCAAAAGTTTAGGTTAATTATTGTGATCCCTAAGCAAATACTATCAGTAATTGGAGTGAATAATGTGCTTGAACTACATATAATAAAAGTTTTAAGCAAAAATCATAATACACCTCGGGAGACTTGCTACAACAACAATCAAATGGGATGAACTGATCCCAGCTCAACGAGTGCAGATTAAACCAAAGTTTTGGCGAGCTTGCCGTTGATGGTGTAATCCTACAATGCTCTTGTTTTACCCCCATGAATTTTGCAGAACATTTTATGATGAGATCCTTCTTAAACAGCAATAGATAAAGTCACTTCTTTACAATGCAAGATGATTAATGGTAATCAACCCAATTTACAGCGATTTACAAGTTAGGAGATCTGACTAATCTAATGCTTTATGGTTCGACAGAATTAGAAAGGGTAGATGGGGATGACTCAGTCCCATAGTTCCAAAGGTGTTTCAGCTCACCTCTAATGAGACCCAAAACAACAATAACACCTGAAAAAAAGCAGGAAACCTTATTTCTCTTGACCAATAGAAAAGAAGCATGAGCATAGCAATATTTCTCTTGACCAATAGAAAAGAAGCATGAGAATAGCAAACTTTGGGTCATACAAAACTAGGATGCAAGGTCCAATAAGAGCCAATTCACTTGATTATTACCTAGCGTACATGGAACGAGGTAGAGGAGAGCAGGCTGACCATGTCCATCCATTAGATACAACCCAAGATACGTGAAAAAGAGGCCTAAAAAGCAACAGTTGTCCATTAGTATCAAGAAAAGACATCGTTAAGGCGTACGGATAGAACTGAAATATAACTGCTTTCAACTTATTCTTGATAGTTGATGCACATGTCCACCAACAGAAAGCATGAGTTATTTGAGAAATATACTGTCGAGTAACGCAAAGAAGTATTCCAACCACACATGTTGAAAGGGTACTCACCAAATCCATAGCCAACCACCAACCAAAGAAAATATCCACCTGCTACACCTTTCTTATTTGCTTTGTCGTATCTGAGACAGAACAAAATGGAAAGCAGCCCTCATATACCATGTTAGAAAGAGAGGTAATGAATCGTGAGAACATAAAACACATACAAAATGCCCCTTTTGCTTCCTCTTTTTTTCTTTTTTCTTTTTTTTTTTGTTCTTTTGCGGGGGAAGATGGGGATTTAATCCAAAACCGTTCAGGGGAAGTTTCAACTCATTATGCTTAACTGACAAAAAAGTGACATAACTTCTTACCTAAAAAAATAAATAAATAAAATTGAGTAGATTAAGAAAAAATCAGTACCGAAAAGCAAATGAAACAAGCAAGCCGGGAAAGAGAATGTCCCCAAAGCCAATCATATCATAACCACCCCAGGGGTCAAAAACACGGGGGATTCTCAAAAGCATGGGAATGGCTTCTCCACCACTATTATCACCTCGGGCAACCTATGAGCAAAAAATGGAATTCATATAAGCAACTGTAATATTTCTACCTATCTCACATGTTAAAAACAAAATCTGGAAAGAAACAAGTGAGAACTGTCAGGACTCAGGCCAGACAAAGAACTTGTACATCAAACTAGAGTAAACTAACATTTTCAAATGCATACCCCCAACTCCTACATGGGAGCCTGTCCAACAACATGGAACCAATCGCAGACCCAATTATGTAGGTAAATAATTAATTGTGACTTAGTCCATCTGATTGCATTTTTCAAAATGAGAAGCTCGGTGTTCAATCTTTTTTAGACTTAATGCCAACAAAATGCATTAGTAAGATCTAAGATGACAATTGTTCGCCTTTCAACCCCATCCCTCTTTCCTTTTTCATAAGAAACTGCCCACCTTTCCAATGTTCTAAAAAATAGTTAAGAATTACGACAGTTTCACAACTTAGCAACAAAGATCAATGCTCAAGAAAATAAATCTACAAATTTATTTTAAAACATACCGCAATCATAACACTCTCGTGGAATATTACTGGTGATATGAATACCCAAAAGATGTCATAGACAAACGCACAGCAAAGTAGTACAGTAGCAACCTGAGATGTGATCCAAACATAAGAACAAAGGTGGAAGACACGAGTTAGTTATCAAACGATAAAATAAACTAATAGTAATACCTTGATATTAGGTAAGCGAGCAACTTGCAAGACTGTTATCATCAAGCAGATACCCTGTCAAGGAGAAAGTAAACAGAAAAAAGGGTTTCAATAAGAAATGTAGAACTACAGCAAGTAATCAATAAACAGCATATTACACCAATCAATAAATTTAAAAATAAGAATTAAAGTAACAACAAAGAACTACAAAAGAATGAAAAGATCAATCTCCGAGGAAACGGGAAAAATACTCCCATCAAAGTGACTCCTTACCCTTCAAAAAAAAAAAAAAAAGGAAGAAGAAGAAGAAAAGAAACAGGTACACCAACTACAACACTTCTCAAAAAACATAAAAATAACTCGGTGGAATCTAGGACAAAAGATTGACCACTGAAAAAGGTCACTTGTAAAGAAAGAAGATTAACTCAGTATTTTGAATCATTCAATCACTCTATCTAACTGAGTGATCAGCAACCCAAAAACCCAAATTTAGCAACCGCAGTTAATTCTTTCAAACTATAAATGGTAGAATCTGGCTAGTACATGAAACTTACAAGAACGTCCTGGCCAACCCATGAATAAGAAGCCCGCCGATTAGCAGCCCAGAAAATAGCAAATGCTGCACAGAAAAATAATACAACAAGCGAGAGAACAGAAACCTCCCCAAACAGAGGTAAATCTACCGACTTCTTTCCACAGTTTCTGCATTTACTGCTCCGAAAATAAAGAAAAAATAATTTGTGAGATCTCACTTACTAAAAAGGTTGTTGCAAACAAAAGCAAACAGCAGGTGTACCTTGAAATGAGACCCACAATACAATTATGCATTCCCTGGAAACCACAATTACATCAATCAGCTGGACATACATATAAACTAATTGCAGTCATTGCCATTTGAAAGATGTTACGCAGTAAGTATAAATACAAAAAGCAATGTGAAACACTTAAACTGCATAATTCTCGCTCTACTGCATTTTGCATGGACGTCCAAGACTTGACATGATTTTCATTTTAGGATGAGGTAAATTCCTACAAAGGAAAATAAGAAAATGGATACTAATATCTGCAAAAGAATGGTTGAGACTATCCTCTTTGATTTAAGCAACCACTGTGACATATATAATCATACACGTATATGTATAATTGCACATTTTGCAGAAAAAACTAAAGTCACTTTAGCCATTACAAAATTGCCATAAGGGCCTACCCTTCAGGTATTTCATCCAAGATACTCAATGAAAGCTGTCCCCAATAGTACTTCATCTGGTTAGCATCATTGATCTTGAAGATGTAGGAAAATTTTATAAATGAAAATAAAATTTACTCTACGACTGCACTGTACTTTTATAGGGGGTCCTAAATTCCTTTTTCAATCAGATAATCATTTAATAAAAATGTAAGCAAGAAATCAAATACCAGAAGAAAAATGTTACCTCAATACCACCAATGCAGAAAAGTACAATCAGCACCCAGATGAACCAAGACGACATAAAAAAATATAGCAGCACCAGAAAAGTGGAAGCTACTATTACAAAAACTACAGCACCCTTTGCACTAATATCAAGAATTTCCTTCTCAGAATCATCTTTGGCTGTTCCAGATTCCTAGACAATGAAAGAGAAATTGAATAGCTGACGAAAATTTAAGCACAACGCATTAATAAAATAGGTAAAAACGCCAGAAAATTCCAATGGACATATTAATGGGCTTAATTTTTTAGGTAATTTATAGCAAAACATGCTAATACGGTATCATGTACATTTTCTTATTTGAATTGAAGCTATAGCATGCCTTTTGTGCTATGTATAGGAGCTTATAATATGAGCATAAATCCAGCAGAGCATTTTATGGGGACTGAAATTCCATGCACTGATTTGCAAACAAAGAATAAAAGAAAAACAGGTATAAAATATAATCGTTACAATTTAGATAATGCCAAAAGAAAAATTAGAAAATTAGGACATATCAGCAGATCATCATGTAAACAAAGTATAAAAATGTGTTAGTTTAAGATATAGCAGCTAGCATGCATAAATGTAAAAGGTACTGATCTGTGGTGCACACACACACACACATGCATTTATTTTGGTATTACGAGAGAATAAAAAAAACACCACACACACACGATGCTTGTATGTAGAAACTTGTGTACACAAACCTTAGGTGATAGCTCATTATAGCGCTCATCTGTGCGTTCAGGAGCAGTAAACTCTGACCAAAGTGAAGCACATACAAGTGTTCCAACAGCCATCATCCATAGAAACACCACAGAGAAGTCGACAATCGGACGTTTTGGAGAATATAATAGAAGTTCCACTACATTACAAAGTCATTCGTTCACAATTTGATTAAAACAAACATAATAGTTGAAAAATAAATCATTAGCTAATGTATAGACACGACAAAATTTGAAAGCGAACCTTGGGCCATATACAAAAACATGCAAGATGCACTTTGATATCATACATTTGCATTTTACACATCATTTGCCAAGAATAAAAAAGATTAAATCGTTGGAACACCGAATATTGTGTAGCCTTGAAAAAATCAGCAAACCATAAAGACCTTCCGAGCCTAAGTTTGCTAGAAATATGCTAAAATGCTAAACCACATCAGATTTACATTGAATCCCGATCGCAATTCGTACTCTTATGCACATTTTTCACATTCTTACGGCAACTTTCTGCAGGAAGAGATTTTTTTCTTTGGACAAATGAAAAGAAAACTTCCTTTTTTCTTTTTTTTTAATATATGGAAATGAAAAGGAAACATTGCTCACATTTACAGTAAACCGAAACAACAAGGAGGTCATGAAAATACTAAACAAAAGGTTTTACTTTTGAAGAGATATGTAACATGTTGTATCAAGTATCAATAGTGAATTAGCTCACAACCCCAAGATGTTACAATCTCAAGTACAAGTTTTTCGCATTCACGTTAGTTGTTTTTTTTTTTTTTTTCCGGCTGGGGATTCACGTTAGTGCTTAGTGGAGCACAAAAGTAGGCTGAAAATAACAATAAAGTAGCAAATCAACGGAAAGAAGTCCATGTTGAGAACCTAAAGTAGTTTTAAAAACGATCATGTCTGGCATCTTTTTAAAAAGAGTTCACTGAATCAAGATAATAGTGCAATGGCCCTGAGATAGAGACCACGTTCAATCCAACTTATAGACCTATATGAAAGAAGATCATAAGGCGTCTGATGTAGAATTATAAAGATACGAAATTATGGAGGTTTACATTATCTTCAGATTTTCGTTAATTTTCATCTTATTTAGGATTTATATATGTTATTTTATTTCAACTTCTTTTGCTTGGCTTTAGAGGAAGCCTCTTACTAGATATTTTGTGAGGCTTTTAAATTAGAAACTTTTTATAGCTTCTTAGGGAAGCTTCCTTTCTATTATTTATATGGTTTTGTTATGTGAAACAAGGCAGACTGAATGATAAATTAAACATATAGTTGAATCCTTCCACTGTTTCTCTGTCATCTCTCTTTCCTTCTCCATCTCTCTCTATTTTTTCCCTGTTCCTATTAGTCTGGCATAATTGGTCTTAAGTCACTAACATACACTACTGCCTCAAGAAATTGCAATCTAGTGTTCTCCAAAAGAGACGAAACCACCAACTTTGGCTGACACAATCTTTTTTCTTCTACGTTCTAGGTAACATGATTTAGACGAAACTGTAAGAGTCTTATAGCTAACCTCTCTTTCCACTTGCCAAAGATTTGTTAAGTGCTTCTCCTCCTGACTTTGGTATCATCACAACAGGAATTGAAATATTTAAAGCAGTGTCATTCTCAGAGCAAACCATCTTGTACAGATCTGCAACCATAGATTTGAAGAATATTAGAACTGACAAATGAGTGTTTAAAAAAATAAATAAATAAAAGGAAGAACTTCAGAAACCTGTGGGCTATTATTTCACTTTCTTTTCTTTTCTTTTTTTTTTTTTGAAAAATCAACTTTTTCAAAAATAAACTGAAACTTAAGGCTCCATTTCCATATTAAACTAATTCAGGGGGGGGGGAAAAGTTTCAGTTTCAATAATGCATTTAACGTTAAGACAAATATGAATCATCATTTTGCAAAACCTACTATCAGTGGGTTCCCCAATTACTCATGCATTCAACACGAACTCAAAACCCTAAACTGTCAGGAATAAAAAAGAAAGCATGTAGGATTCTGCAAAAGTTCTCAGGAAAATTGCCAGCAGAATCATCTGCCTTCTAGCACAAACATAGAAGCAATATCCACAAGGTGTCAAATAACTTCCAACTTCACACTAAACAACTGAAAAGTGTGAAAACAATATTACGTATAAAAAAATAAGAGAAAGGCTATAACATGACCTTTGGGTGGACAAGTGTGGGATATGTCCCAATTTAAAATGTAGGGTTGGCGTAGGACCAGAAAAGGCTGAATTCTTTATTTGAGAAAGCTGTAAGACAACTTGAGGACCTTCAAATTTATGCAATAAATCTCGGCTGGGGAGGCATGTCAATGTCAAATAAGGTTGGCTTACAAGTTATACTACCAAGTGGAATTTCAGGGTGATATAAAACTAAAATGGATGACAATATAAACATGAAATACAGAGGAGAAATATTTTGGGCTCCATGCCTCCCACTAAAAACAGCTAAAAGTCTCTAAACCATGATACCCTTTGCACCTACGCCAACACTCTATTTAGCCAACTTAATTTTTCACAAGACAACATAATCCTCTTTCTGGCAACTTTGGCGTTTGATCATCTAAGCTACACCTCATTACTGTCCTGCATCAAAGCTTTACTTTGCTACTACAGATTTACTCATAAGATGTAAGGTTTATGTTATACATCACTGGAGCCTTCATATACAAACTAAGAAATGCATGAGAAATAAGTGTGTTTTTTCTTCAGATTGGAAGGAGAAATGAGACAAAAAAAAAATAAACGTTACAGAAGAGAACCTTCTTTGTCATTTATCACCAATAATGCAGCAGCTCCTCCTGCCTGTGCAGCTTCTGCTTTAGTTGTGAAATCACAATCACCACGTATGGACATGGCAATATATCCAGATAACTGCAAATAGGCAAAGGGAAGATATCCACCTAAATGCTTTAAAGAAATAATAGAACATCCGATCGATAATTTCTATTAATAGCATTCATAATGATTTCTTGAATCTATAACTCAAGATTTCAAAGGCTCCCCATACAGTACAAATTTGAAAAAGCATATTCATTTACTTCACTTACATGGTGATTAACGTGATTCATTCCATTCCAATTGATTTAGGGAAAATAAGCTTTACCAAGGAAAAGTCTTTAAATATTCACTGGGAAACTAAAGTAATAAAAAAGTGACAAGTAGAATCAAGAGAAAACCTTTAATGAAGAACTTGAACAGCCATTTAAGGGATCCGAGAAAACAACTGGCAATTTGAGATCTTTATCAGCATGAGAAGGCAATAAAGCCCCAAATCGTGCATTGACCCCAACTAAACTTTCGTCTTCATCGCCATCAATCCACTCTTTAACCTTAACCTAAAATATCAAAAAGTATTGGATGGCAGATGACAATTCAAATGCAATTTCATGTTAAGCTGGAAAAATAAATTCAAAAATGACTTCATCGTCATAGAAAATTACTAACACAATAATGAATCAAAAATGACTTCATCCTCATAGAAAATTTCTAACACAACAATGAATAACATATGAATATGTGGTGCAATATAACCATCAAATCTGATAATTTTAGTTACTCATCCATGGTTACCTCAGCCTATGTCGATCTCTACTTGTGTGCTAGATAATTAGATTGAAAAAAAAAAAAAACCTGGAACCAGGACATCTCTCTCTTCTTATTTTAAAAGGATGTGGCTCTCTTATTTTCAACATACATTATTTTCCATACTAGGTTTCTTCATTCTTTCCAAAGCTTGACACACAAAACTCTAATAATTAAAAGAAAAAACTTTCAACTCAAAAGAAAAAGACAGAAAAAGTTAAATTTAAGTTCGGAAGTCAATTTCCAAAATGAACAAAAAATTATAACTTGAAGACACTCTCATACCAACAAGCCTGTATTGTACTTTCCTGACTAATATATCAGACATTCTTATTTTCACAACCTTAGCATAACGTAATTTCTACAATGTAGATCACTTATGCCTTTTCTGTAGAGTATTTTATAAAAACCAAATGGTCACAACCTCCGAACATAAAGTTCTCCACAGAATAGCTAACAATATTTGTCTAGATGTTATACATTAGTAATTTCTCCTTTCTTTAACTATGGAACTTCAACCACAATTGTTAAAGATTTCAACTAAGCCTCTACCCATCAACTTCAGCTTGATGTACAAATCAAAAAATTAATAATAACAATCTCAAAACCCATAGAATTAACAGATTTTAAAAAGTTCCAATTCTGTAGCAAAACCATAGTTCCTAATGAATAATTTTCTCTTGAGCCAAAACCCCAATTCAGCATCAAAACTCTCCAACTAAAACTGGGTTTCTTTCAAAATCCCCAACCACCACCNTATATATTAATATATGTGAGTGTAAATATTTGAAATACAGTAGAACGTTAAATTGGTCTCTAATTAGATCCAAAACGTCCATAGCTCTCAAATTCCAAATAATCACACATCCAATTCATAACCTGTCACCATAAAACATTGCTCTAATTATCCAAATTAGTCTCTCAGCTCTCAAAATTCCACAAACAAAATGCCAATTCAATCCAAATCAGATATAAAACAACAAAATCCCCAAATGGGTTTGAGCCAAAACCACGATCAAATTCGATCGAAAGAAACGGATAAAAAAAAATATTGATCGTTTTACCAAGTTGAAAGGGTTGTTGCAGGAGGGAGACTTGGGAGAAGAATCGTCGTCGAGGGTGACATCGCTCCCGCCGGCGAAGGAGAGGGCGAAGAGAGAGAAAAGAAGGAATATGCGGAGGAGGGGGCTCTGAGAATGAAACGCCATTTGGCCCCGAGCCTCACAAAACTCTCTTGCTTTATATTCAATCCCAATTTTCCTCTTTCTATTTCGGAGAGAGACGGCGAAGAGAGAGAGAGAGAGAGCGAGATGAAGAAGAAGAAGAAAGACGATGATATATAGTGGTAAGAATTTGTACGGTACCAGATCCAAATGCGGTATCATAGCATACAGGCTAGGCTCTGAATTTGAGAGGTGATTTGGCACGTGGCGAAAGACAACCCCAAAATATGTTGGGTCAATGACACAAACGGTCCTGAGCTATCTAATTTGTGGTAATTTGGTACCCGGAGTTTCAATTATATCAATTAAGTTCCTGAATTTTTTAATTTGTAGCAATTCAGTTCCCGGATTGTATAAATTCTGGAGTTTCAATTATATCAATTAAGTTCCTGAATTTTTTAATCTGTAGCAATTCGGTTCTCTGGTTGTATAAATTGTAATTTGTTAAATTTTTGACTAAAAAAGTACGTGATGAGTACATGGTAGCATCTGAAATTGTATTTGAAAGGTACTTCAAGAATTTTAAAGATAAAAGTGAACAATCATATAAAAATTTTCTCTGAAATTTACAGCTCCAAGAACCTAAAAATACGAAAAATATATCTTTTCTTCTCTCTAAATCTTTTTGTTTAATTTATTTTTCTTTAAATACGCTTTAAAATACTACAATGTGCTTCTCATATTAAATTTTTGTCAAAAATGTAATAATAATTTGTAATTTAGACATTTCAGAGATTAAATTATTACATATCAAAAAATTAAGGGACCTATTTACCACAATTGAAACTTTGAAGAACGAATTGTCACAGCTCAGATAGTTGATAGTTCAGGAATGGTTTGTGCTATAAAATCCAAATATGTTTACGGGCGTTATCATTTTTTTGTTTTTGGTTGAAAAAAATATAAATCATTTAGAAAATTAGAATAATTGATAAAAACTCTAAAATGATCTTGTATTTCAATTTTTTTACGAAACTGTCGTGTTTTAAGGCATATTGGAAGACTCTTTAGAATTTGATTTTTTTTTAATTACAAAAAGCTTTCTAATTTAATTAGTTTCGAAATTCGAAATTCTCAGTTAAACTAAATTGGGAAAACTAAATTGGCATAAGTGATCTACACAAACGGCCAGGATCGGAACAACGGTAGTGGCAGGGTACTGTAGGTAGCAGAAGTAGTTTGGAATTTATTGGAGAATAATATATTTTAAAGTTTATTAGGGATAGATATTCGAGTAATTTTATATATGTGACATGATAATAAGAGTTAAGTTTAAAAATATTTATGGATGAATCTATGTTTTCATCATAAAGGGCTAGCAGATCCTCGAGGTTTAAATTCCAAATTAGAAAACAATAATAGTACTTGCATGGGTTGCGGTGGGTTTGGGGTTATTTCAATAGCCATTCTCCCAAATTTCAACTAGGGATGACAATTTTATCTGACAACCCATTTACTTGCGAGTACTCAGCCCTAATAGAGCGGATAATACCTAATTATTCCGGTAAACAGTGCGAATACTAATACTAGTTATAAAACCCGATTTGGATATGGGTATAAGATACCTGCCTCGCGTACCCAATCCGATTAGTTGTATATATAAAATAAAAAATATATATTAGGTATATGTATAATTCATGTAAAATACACAAATAAATATGTATATATATATTAATTAGTAGTATATTGAAGTATTACTAATTTTAATATATGATATTGTCATTAGATTTTTTTTTCTCCTCTTTAAATTCATCTTTCTTTTCATTTTCCAAATTATTCAAATAATATTTTTAATTTTTTACTGGATATGGGTACCCACATGTACCGACCTACCCATGTCGAAAATACCTAAACTCGACCTGCCTCCTTAAACGGGTAAATAGGACATGTATGAGCATCAAAGACAAAGCCAGTTATCCCAAACCTGCCCCCTCACTCTTTTGAAAATTATGTTTTTTTACCCTGAGTTTGTATGAAAATTTCAAGTTTATCCTCTATTTGCCTCTTGAATTTTTTTAATTATAGTTTTTGTCCCTTTTTATAAAAAAAAAAATCAATAATGCCCCTAACATGACCCACTAATTTTTTTTTTTAAAAAAATTGAACTTATATTATTTTAAACTTCAAAACTCAAAATCTGTCTTCATTTTGGATAAATTTTCTTTAGACTCACTTTAAATACTCTATTTAAATTTATATTAGTTTATATTAATTAATATGTTTCAAAATTAGCTACTCTATTTAAATTTATATTAGTTTATATTAATTAATATGTTTCAAAATTAGCTAAAAAAATTTCTAGTAATGGATTTGGTTTTTCCTCGCGAGCACAGGGGCAAGATAGCCATACCTGCCCCGAACCCGATCCATTGTCATCTCTTATTGCAACCTTGAACCTACCTGACTAAGAAGACCACTCAAACTATCAATATCTACATTATTCCACTAAGTTATTATTTTGGTATTAAAAATCATCAGAAGACAACTAAAATTCATATTACATTAGTTATTTATTTATTTTTCAGAGGTAATCAAATTTCATATTTTTATTGGAAGTTCATCAATTTTTTTTATTTTTTTATTTTTTGTAAATCTACAAATCCTGCAAACAAGAATTTGAGAAAAATAATATAGCCAAAAAAAAAAAAAAAACCACCATTAGTACTCAAAATTTTCAATTTGTTTGTTTATTAAAGTTAATGTAACATTGTTGGAATTCAATAAGGAATTTGATTCCCTGAATTTGATTCCCAAAAAACAAGTATAGAGCCAAGAAGAAGATTTCAGTTTCTCCTACAAGATTTTCAATAGAGCACACCATTCAAAGTTCTAATGTATATTATACAGTCTATGTTAGCCACTGCAGGAGGAATTTCATTTCATACTTTCTATAACCAACTTCAAGTACTGACTACTCTGTAGTTTCTCTTCTGAGACTTGAGAAAGAGCACATATTTTAACCCGAGTCTAAGAAGAAAACAGTAATTAGTGCTCCTCTCCTACTGCAAGGGGGAATATATCTAAGATGCAATTCTGCCCAAGATCTCTAAATAGGGCTGTGTACTGCTATTGTAAGGAATATAAAGTTCATCAAATTATTTTCAACTGGTAAATTTTTGCCTCATCCATTTTGTAGCTGACCACTTTTCCCCAGATAGTACTTCACACCCGCCATGAATGCTATCGGGATCTGATTGTCCGTCGAGACCCTGAAAATAGCAAGAAAAGAGAGAAAATAAACAGGAAGGAAGATCAGCACAATAGCTTGTACATCTCTGAGGGAAAAACATAAACTTCCACCAGCTCATCCAACAAAAGCAAGAAGTTGCCTTATTGTTAGTGAAATTGTAACTAATCAATGTTATCTATAAAGAAACAATTTAGTGATCCACTTGAAGAAAAGTTATCTATAAAAAAACAATTTAGTTATCCACTTAAAGAAAACCTAAAAAAGAATTATTTTTCATTTTCTTAGATATGTACTCGCCTGTTGGTTCCAAATTCTGAGGCAAAGTTGGCCTCATCTGTAATAAAAAGAATCAAGAGGCTAACTAACTAATAAGGGTTCAGAATATTTTCTATACTTCAAACTCAAGTAACCCCAAAATATGTGTCCTATTCATTTCCAAGCCACTTTTACCGTACAAGTTGAAACAGTAGTCAAGTGAGACAGAAGGTACTGACATTATTTCACCAGCATCAGAACTAGAGTGCAGTATTTAATTATACTTAAAACATTCTAGACAAACTGTGGGCCCTAAAACTTTGGAACTGATGTTCAAGAGTACTTGTCAAGATCAGTTAATTTCACAAGAATTAACGAGGAAACAAACCATGCTCCAGAAAAGTACGGCATCTCCTTTAACCGGTCTTACGGATAAACCTTTCACCATTTTTCCACCGCAGCTACATTCACCTTTACCAGCCTGAGATGTAACAACACATATACAATTTGAAGTTTAGAAAAAATCTTCTGTATGTAGGAATAAAAAGAATAAACATCTTACAGAATGAAAAATCAAAATAGGTGTGCCAAAAAGCACTTCTAAATGAGTGAATGAGGATCTACAACTTGCAAGTAGCTTAAAATAAACATAGAAAACAACACACCAACAGAAGATCCTGAAACAATTCCCTCTTAGAAGAGTTTCTTGATCAATCTCTCATTTAATTGAGATGTTCCCGAAAGCATGTTATATAGATTAGTTTTCTGCTTTTGTAAAGTTGATCAAGATTACGAACCTAGATTTTAGGAGTTACCTAATTGTATAATATAGGTAGGAAGCTTCGCAAACAATTTGTACTATTAGTCTAGTTTTGTTATATATTTGGTAGACAACTTAGTATGAAAACAGGAAAAAAGAATTACTGTGCCCAACACAAACCATTTTAACTATATGTTCATTCATATCTTAGGATTAACAGCAAGCAGCTACAAATTTTTATTACATCATTAATAGCAAGATTATAAAAAAGCAGTATTATTCATTCTAAAACAATGAATTACATTTCACACGTTAATCCATCTTTTCCCCTAGACTTCCACCATCATTTGCATTTTTCATTTTAACCTTCTATTAAAATTGAACAAAAGTTCTAAAAAAAATATCGAAAAACTCACATTACAACAACAGATTTTTAGACTAAAGGCAGATTTAACCAGTAGCTTGTAGTATGTACATACATACATATATTTGAATATATGAATGAGTGCATTTTCAACTTTCACATTTTCCTTTTCATTTTACTAATGCAAGCAACCTAGAGTCCCAACTGTTGCACATTAAAAAAAATTAATAATAATAACAATAATAAATAAATAAATAATAAAAATTGTTGCATCAAATAATAGCAGCATATATAATAAAAATGTTAGCATCAAGAAATAGCTTCAATTTTAAGGATTACATTACCAGAGGAAAATATGTCTCTCCACCCTCAACATTATCACTTAAATACATAAGCATTGTTGCTATTCTCTGACCACCACGCTTCAAGTTAAACTGCCCCAACAGAGAAAAGGTGCAGAATCTTTCGCATTACAATAGCAATATAAAATGATCTGAGGAAAGATGATAGAAGAGAACAACTGGAATGAAGTAATGAATTTGATAAGTCATGGTCAAAAACTTACAGTATCAGAGAAGTAGTCGTGATGGGGTTTGTAAAACTGACTCTTTTCATACCTGTACTGCTGCAGATGTTAGCTTTGATACTTTAAAAGATATTAGTCCTTTTTTTAACAAACATTAATTCTAGTTGAGAAACTACATGCCCACCTTAAGACTTGAATCAGCTCCCCGTTTTCTACTGGTACTTGTGAATAGACTGATATACGCTTTTCAATAGCCTGATGGCAGGATGGTGCATAGAGAAGAAAAAACATGAGAAAGAGATTAAGGAGAAAAAAAAAAAAAATTGAAAAGAGAAAAAAGGAGGAGAGTGCAGTAATTTTTTTCTGAAACAAATCATTGCAACTCGAACTAATTAGATTGAAAATTATCTATTATTCAGCAGGATCAAGGGAAAACTTCCAATCTCCCTCCCTCCCTCCCTCCCTCTCTCTCTCTCTCCTTTCCTTTTCATATCGACAAACACAATAAGCACATTAATTAAAGAGAGAGAGAGAAACAAATCGTTGCAACTCGAACTAATTAGATTGAAAATTATCTATTATTCAGCAGTATCAAGGGAAAACTTCCAATATCTCCCTCCCTCCCTCTCTCTCCTTTCCTTTTCATATCGACAAACACAATAAGCACATTAATTAAGAGAGAGAGAGAGAGAGAGAGAATCAAATAGATTTTTCATTAAAACATCTACACGGAAAAAAGAAATTTTGAAGCAGCTTAAAATGCACAATGATAAGTACTACAGTGGCTATAGATTGAAGAAAAAGGAACATAGTGAATTAACCTGTATCATTGGGTACTTTCTCTCTTCAGGATTCAAAAACATCCCAGAGCTTGTCCTGACGTTACTCTTTATTCCCTGAAATTGAAACAATAATGAGAAGGATAACGTAGTAGACTACAAATTGTAAGAAGAAACTATATCATATGAATATATATCATTATTTTAAGTAGATATAACCAGAAAGCCGGCATTGTAATCCCCATCGTTGAGAGTTTTTTCATGGTTATTTACACCAATTCCTCGATAGGAAGAAAATAAAACAAAACCAAAACCAAAATGGAAAAGGAAAACTCAAAAACTGTTATGCATACCTTCCCTGTTTTTGTGTCCACCACAGTAGAAGTATGAAGTCGGGGGAGGGCTAAACCTCTAAGATAGTCACATTCCTGTAAGGACCATAATCTGTTTAGTTCAAAACAATATACCAGCTTCATTTCAAGTGGCATATTCCACCAGTCATAAGTTAAACAAAAGAATCTTCATAGTTTCATTTGATGTAGAAAACTAACACATACTGGAAATTGCCTAACACTGGCAGGCAGTATTTGTAGCTTGAGATTAATGATCTAATGAGGAAGCCACTCTCAAAAAGATAGACAAAATTTGGTAAGAAAAATGATCTATGGATACATATAACCTTTGCTATTTATTTCGTAAATGTAATTAGTCTCACATGTCAGGGCTGGCTAGACACGTTTCTCCTTCCCTTCTCTAGAATCAGTTGTACTTCATCAATGCACCATTTCCAATCATCAAAGTTTAACTTGAGTTCCATTCTCCAATATTAGAATAAGCTTCTAACTTCTTCTATTTCAGTACTTACTGGACCTTCTAAATTTTCCATTTTATTAAAAGGCAATTTCATACCCCAAAACTCAAGCACACTGAGCATAATACAAATTCAAGGAACACCTAGATAACAGAGAAAGTTGACGATATTATATCAGAAATGCATACCTCCATGCTCAAAAAGTTATGAAGTACAATGATTCGAGGTGACCAGCTAATTATTTCAGGTTTAACCTACATAAATAGGAAGTACAAACATCAGTACGTGAGCTTATCTGACTCTCTAAAAGTTCTATTTAATTGTTTCAAAGATCATCAAAGATAAACTGATCTCTTGGCAAAGGAATTTCTGTTTCTTTATTAGAAGAAAGTAATTGAGGAAAACCATTGCTGACATAATAATCCCCAGTAAATGAAAGAATAACTCTAGCGAGTAACAGAAACCAGACACTATGGGCCACTAAAGGTCTCAGCCCATAAGATTGGTAACAAACTACCAATACATTTTAGATGATCATGCATAAAAGTGATATCTTCACAAATTTCCTTTCCAAGCTAAAATGTCAAAATGATCATTCTCTTAATTTCTCAAAATTCTGGGACAGCATTTTCTTTTCTTTTAATTTTATGGATTGGGTAAGAAGTTATCTTGGGAATGAAAATCTTAATCATTGGAAAAAAAGAAACAAAAACAAAAACACTTGACATACATATCCAATACGTAGAACTGTTGCTTCCTTATCATCATTCCAATGATGAATACCTGAAAAATGAATACAGAAAGACAAAATCAGATAAAAGAATGTGCATATATCCCAAACAGATTTACTAGGGACCAACCTCTAGGCAACTGAAGATAGCCATCAAGTTGACGTCTGTGCAATGCTCGAAAAGTTGGAAACTCAGAACCTATAAATGATACAATTTGTCAACACTTGAGCAAATAGAATGAAAAATAAAAGACATTATGCATTTTGGCAGGCATAATAAGGTGTACAACAAAGATCTTATTGATTAAAATGCCAATCAACAATCAATAAGTTGGAAACTAGAGTTTTACAATATTGCTAAGTTTCCGTGTGAAAACTTATTAGACATAGCGTGCTCAAAATGTTACCTAAAAAATAAAATAAAACAAAAAAGAGAGAAGAAAAAAGTGGGAAAATAACAAAGAAATTTGAAAAACACGTCTATGCATCTAGTTAATGAAGCACTGACCATTACAGTAATAAGATAACTTTCCCATAACTATACATCTTAGGATCAAAACTTATAGAGAGGAAGGGGAAAATAGCAGCAGCACATGAGTAACGTAAAAGGTAATAAAACATTAGATAAGAAAAAGTCCAAAACAACTAGTAATAGAATACTTAGATAAGAAAAAGTCCAAAATAACTAGTAATACATTCTTTTTTATTTTCAACACACCAGAAATTAAGGTCACCAGAAAAAACTAAAACTAAAACAAAAAAGTGCGTTGAAAGAGGATTTAAACCTTAGATCTAAACCCTAAATGGACATTGACAAGAACATGATAATAAATGAAAGTAAAACAGAAATCAAGGATAATTCATATCAAATAGGAATTTAATCAAAAGAAAGATACCATATGAATCTTCAAGTCTTCGTATGAATGCCAATTGAAACAAAGCACCTGCAATCTCAAGCCACAAAACTTAATACACTTGAAGTCCCTAAAGTTCGTGTTTTATTTATTCATTTATTTATCTTATAAGAACATAAACCTTTCATTACATCAAAATGAAGCATTGAAAAACAAGGAATACTACAAGATCCACCTTTAAGATAAATTATTGAATAACTAATTGCTCGTTAGGAATGAAGTTATGAGTGGAAACCACAGTTAGCAAACATATAAGCTTCAGGTTTCTCTGGAATTAAGAGAAGAGAATTGTTTGACGAAAAGCCGAAGCTGAGTCCCTAGCTCACCTTGAAGGAAGTCCCTCTTGAAATCAAGAATTGTTACGCACATAACTTATTGATTCAACATTTAAAAGGTAAAAGCAACGAAATATCTTGGACAGAACTAATTGACCTCGAGCTTAACAGAAATGCAAATAAAAGAAAAACTTTGGCTACAGCATAGGGGGAGCATAAAGACATTATGACAATAGGGTAAGAGAAGGGGGCTTTGCCATAAAACATCCGAAAAATGCGGAACTCTCATTTAAAAACTAAACATTGCTACTAGTCATCCTGAAAAATCATATTGCCCCTACCCATTTCAGACATGATCTAGCATAACCTGATTTGTTTCTCTTACACATACAAACAATAGGACCACATGAAATGAAGACAAAAAAACAGCAACATCTGTACTATGGGAAAAAGTAACCAAATTATTTTCCTGAAAGAAGAAGCTTACAAAAAACTCAATATTTTGATTCACCATAAATACAATAGAGTCTCAAAAATCAACCTCAATTAGAAAACTTTCAAATATAAAATACATTTCTACAAACATATAATGAGAAATTTCTCATTGAGATAGGACTGATATTGGCGATTACTCGTATGCCTCGATACTAAGCCAAGCTAAGGGAGCTTAACGATTTCATTGTTAATTTTATCTCAGCTCAACAAAAGAAATTATCGAATTCATGAACTAATTCTATCGAGCTCAGCAGTCGGAGCTTTTCATATACCAGCTTCCGTACACTTTCCCGTGAAAATGCAGGGAAGTTGAGAAACCATCAGGTAAAATTGAAGGCAAGAAGACAATTAAAAAGAAAAAAGAAAAAAGCAGAGAATATTTAAATTTTCATTCCAGTACATTAGTTTTCCCAGGAAGAGAAAATTATTAAAAAAAAGGAAAAAAAGAAAAAAAGAAAAGGTCAAAATAGGAAAATGAGATAAAGAAGAAGGAATTGATGAGGAGAAGGAGGACTGATTGAATGAATGATTGATTGTACCTATAATCATTCCGAAAGTGACGAATGTAAGTAGTCCGAAGACAATTCTCATCGAAGCAGCCATGGATTGTCCGTACAGTTTCAGTTACTAAAGAAGAAGAAGATCCAGTAGCTCCGATAGAAAGAGCTTTTTCTCTCAGAAAAAAGAAGAAAGAAGAAGAAGAGTTTATATTTATGTTTGAGAAAGAATAGGTGAAACCAGAAAGAAGAAAAACCACTCCTCGTCTCCTCCTCCTTTGACGCGCCCATGGCTTTTTCTACCTTTTTTTTTTAATTTCTTTTCTTTTTTTTTTTTGTAAATTATAAATCTTGCCAACCTCTCTTCTTTGTTTTTGTTTTTGTTTTTTATTTTTATTTTTATTCTTTTGTCTTTTATATAATTTTCTTCTTTTTCGTTAAAATTATAATAAAAGAAATTAGGCTCCAGACACCGTTGACTTTGTACGACCGTATTGACTACGGTGTTTCACCGTAGATTCGATTACCGATTTTTTTGTTTTTGCTTTCCTTTTTCCGCTTTTTGTATGAGGAGTCAATATTTAAGGGAAATATTCTTGTTTCCAATTTGTGAATCTATATATATTATTTGATTTAAAGATTTTGATAAATACTTTTAATATTACTGAATATTAAATTATTAGAGAGATTCGACATAATTTACACAACTGAGCAATAAATTTGGATACTAGAGTAGAGAGGATCTCTTGAAATCACCATAAAAGGGAAAATCGTAACTGTTTTTTAGAAAAGCGAAATCATGTGTGGATTGTGTTTAGGACTAATGAGTAAAATACTAATGTTAATATCATTAAACAAAGTTTACATAAATCAAGTAGGAAGAATCAAGTAGGGAGATGTAAAAGTAATGATTATTTTGGGGCTTCTGGGCAAAATGACTGAATTTTGGGTCTATGTTCAAGGAGTGATCTTTTTTAAAACACTATTAGATAATAACCGAGTTTATTAAAAAAAATACCGCAATATATCAGTTTTATAAAAATATATATATCATTATTAAAATTGATATATTGATACACAAAATTGATATGATATACATGAAAAATGATATGCAGACATATAATTGATCTTCTAAAAGACCATTTATAAATAGGTGAAGAAGTCTGGAAACATAATGATCGTCTAAAAAGACAATTTATGAATAGGTGAAAAAGTTAGGCATTTCTTAAAGGATAATTGCAAAAAAAAAAAAAAAAAAAAAAAACCCTTAAAATATTGCCTTTTTATAATTTAAATTATATCTTTTGGCTAGTGCCAAAATTATACCTTTATATTTAAAATTCTCGCAAATATCTACTTTTCAAGTCCAAAATGGCCACGCAAATATCTACTTTTCAAGTCCAAAATGACCAAAAAATTCTATACTAAATGTAAAATTTGAATTGATGATATTTCTACTAACAAATAGTTAAAATCTATTGAAAATAATATAAAATAATCACTATATTATAAAATTTGTACATAGAAGGTAGAAATTTGAAAAAATTTCAAATATAGTAATATATTTTTGCACAAGCAAAAAAAATAAGGTTAAAATTGCAAAAAAATCATAATTCGGATTT
>JXTC01000044.1:946088-981795 GCA_002914845.1 Trema orientale | reverse complement strand
TGAAGTGAAAAAAAAAAAAGAAGCCATTTCTTTTGAATACTCTTATTTTAGCACGTCACTGGCTGCTCGTAAATGATAATATTAGCAATCAAATACAATTAGGAATCACAATGTGTAAGAAAGAGTAGGGTATGGATAAAGGTCTCTGAGGTAACTTTTTCTCTTCCTATAACGCTAAAATAAGTTACGTTTCTATTATACCAATTTACGTGCTTAAAGGAAGCATATAGGGTACAGGTAATTATCCAACACGGTATGAAGATTATATGCACTTTATTTTATATACTCTTTTACATTCTCTCATTCTTATTCTCAAACTTTGACACGTAGATTCTACCATTTAGTTTCATATTTTAATAGTATAACAAATCATAAAAAATATGTATTCCACCATTTAGTTTCTCATTTTAATACAAATCATAAAAAATATACATTTCAAGTAATCAAAGATGGAGCTAGCTTATGCCCCTCTCAACTTTTTTAAATTTTTATTTTTATCCTAATATTTATAACAATATTCAATTATATTCTTTATTTGCCTCCCTTAAATTTTAATAATGAGAAATTTACTCACATATTTCATTAAAAGATTCAATAATGCCCCTCATTTGCCCCATTGAATCTTATGATTTTTAAAGTTTATTTCTATTATTATTAAATAATTAATTTTTTTCACATTTTGATGAATAATTTTTTTTTGGATCCCAATTCAAAATATCTTTTAAATTATGTCCATAGTGATTATATGTGTTTCAAAATGATCATTTTTAGATTGTCGGCCCTAAATTATATTACTCAATTACAAGTTAATCTGAAGAAAAAGAAAATAAAAAGTAAAAGAGAGGGGCATAGAAAAAAAATTAACATTAGATTTTAGCTCCATAAAAAAATTTTCTGCATCTGTCACTGCAAGTAATGAAAATAAAGAGTATAAAAATATGTAAAAGAAATTATGTTTAGCATTTCCAATACAAGTATATTCCTGTCTATCCACTAAGAATTGACAATCATTCTTTTAATCAATATTCATGCAAATAATAATAATCCAAAAGAAAATTAAACGTAAAATCAATTTTCTAAATACCAATCACAATCTAAAATAAGAAGTATATAATTTTGATAAATTTGACATAATTTTACTTATAAAGAAAATATTTACATGGTTTGTAAACCAACAATCATGATTAATCGTCCCCAAATTCGATTAAATTGAATAGGATGTGATTGAGAGAGAACTTTGTCAATCGTCGTCATCAAATCTAGTTTTTCTCATATCTAGTTTTTTCGAACTCAAATCGCATAAATAATGTTGGACTTCCAATTTTTTTCATTTACAAAAACGTCTATTTTTGAAAATGAGTTATAATTTTTTCTATATTCCACCATAAATTTAAAATATGGTTAAAACAAAAAAATATATAACTGATGTAACTTTTTATGTGCCACTAAAATCTGGCAATTAATAAAAAAGACAAATGAGTCTATTGGTCCCTAAACTATGAGAAAAATATTATTTTGATTTTTAAATTTTAAATTACGTTATTTAGGTTCTTAAACTGTTAAAAAAGTATCATTTATCATTTTTGTAATATATTTTGTTTTATTATTAAAAGAACGAGCATATGAAACATATTTGATATTCTGTTATATATCAAGCATAGTCCAGCACTATAAAAAGATTAGAACATTGAAATAGTTTCAAAATATTTGGTTGAACAAAAATTAGTTGCACATTGAACAATGATGCAACATAAAATTGTCCAAAATACGATATTTTATTAAAATCACTAATATAAAATGAGAATACAACTCATGTGCTTGTTCTGATAAGAATCAAACAAAATGTATAAAAAAAAAAAATGAAATATTTTTAATAGTTTAAATACCAATAAGGCGCAATTTAAAGTTTAAGGACCAAAATGAGACTTTCTCCTTAGCTCGGGAACTAATAGAGTCATTTATACTAATAAGAAAAACAAACAAAAAGAGACGACATTAAACAAATAAAATGATATCAAGTCAATCAAGTAATGTTTTAAATAATTGCCAAATGTGTGGCATTTCCTTTAGCAAAATAGCTCCAAACAAAATAAGAAAATACTTTTTTGGCAAAAGTTGTTTACCAAGTCACTTTCGGAAAAAGAAGAAAACTCTTTTCTATAAGTAGACTAAATATTCTAATTGAAGGTGAATATGGCCTCTAAACAATCCAATTTGCATTATTCTAAAATAACATTGAGTAACTGTATAGGCAAAATCCATGAATTGCTGCTGCTAACAGAGAGGCAGCAACAAATGCTGCCCAGAAATAATGTTTTACCAAAATTATACAAAGTACAAACTGAGAATCTACTCAACACAGGAAAAATCAAGGCAGATGAACTTGCGGAGTGCCGGCGACAACAAAAAAACCAAAAAGAAAGAGAAAGAACTCCATTTGTCTTTGCAATCTATTCTCCAACGGTCAATCCAAACCCAAATTTGTAGTCTTTCTTTTTGTGATCTAGCTGCAAAGCATAATAAACCCAAGACTTTGTTAGAGGAAATATGGAAATACCAAACCATTAATCTACTCTCTAGTTTTATATAGAATTTTTCTCATTTGCAGTAGAACATGGCATTGCAACAAATCTACGACTGGACTGTTTGTAAGACCTTGAAAATAATGTTCATCAATTTAGAAGGTGTACAAAGAAAAATTATTGATTATACTCTACCTCTGCAGAAAGAATAAAATTTAGACCCATATTTAATCGTTCTTCCAGAAAAGCAGCCACGCAGCCATTAGAATCTATCTTTCCTCTAAGACGGCACTGCAACAATGATAGACCAGTCAGGTAGAATACCATTACTGACACCTTCAAAGATCTACTTCTATTGCAACAATACTCAACACTAAAGCACAAAATCCAGCCAAGTTGATTGCATAATGAATCGTGACAAGTAGTTAAAATCTATTAAAAAGCACTCTACTCTGACTCCATTTTTCTACAAGGATAACTGAAATGAAGAAAAAGTAAAAGAAACCGAAAAGGAGCAGCCTCCAGCAGATACGGAGACTTTGAATCCAAGAAAAGACATAAATAAACTGGACAATTTCTCATTGTCTAGGCTCAAAATCGATAATGATTAGGCTTTAGCTAACATCATCTTTTTAAGCAATAAATTTCTCGAATAAACAATCATGCAACAGGGAAGTCTACTCCCACGTGTAGATGATGAAGAACAATATTGAGAAAGGGGAGAAGTATTGAAGAATCACGTTAGCGAAAGAGAACCAGTACAGAGAAATTCATTAACTATTGAAATTCATCAGCAAAGTCTGAACATATTCAACATTACCAAACTGATACAGGACAGGACAAGTAAAGAAAGAGAAGGGAGAAGAGGTAAAAATAGAAGTAGATGCAGTAGAAAGAGAAGGTTCTATTAATTCTTATAACTTCATACTAATGTCATAATTAATGTCTAATATAATTAGGGGCTACATGACGATGGACAAATAGAATTATTCTAATTCTACTAAAATATAGCCTCTCAAATATCCTAGAAACTTTATCTCAAAATTGTCACTAAATAATAATGATCACACAAACAATAACCCTAATTGATAAATAACATCAAATTCTTAACTATATAAAAGATTCCATAACTGCCCTACAGATACTTTCCATAATAACTTGAAGTCAAGCAAAAGCTTCTCTTTCTATTCATACGGGTACGATTATGTTTAACATTTTCTATTTCCACGCCTCTCCCTCTCTTTTCTCTTTCTTCTCCCTTGTTTCTACTTGTTTGACACCAATAGCTGATGAATCTCTTTTCCTATACATATAAATCATGTATCCACAAGAAAACATCATACAAACCAAGGAAAAGCATTCAAATGACCTGGATTTCAGCTGCTTGAGGTTTCATTAGCTTGATAAATGAATGGGGTAAAATGCAGAAAATGATTTAGCAGGAAAGTTTTCTTCCATATAAATAATAACCAGATCAGTGTAGCCATGAGTTTAGTAGTAGTAATGCCACATCCGGTTTAATAAACTAAAAGATTATGTCCCTTCAGGAGGGGCTATGACCATAAGTAGATGGTAACATCATCTAACAGCAATATGTGCGAGGGCAAAAACTAAAATATTATGTCCTGTCAGGAGAGGCTATGACCATAAGTAGACGGTAACATCATCTAACAGCAATATGTGAGAGGGCACTGTTGGCCGTTAACCAAGTCTAGACCAAAATACATATTAAACACACAGGGACTACTCTTTGCCTTTTGCTTCCTTCGTGCCAAGATTCAGTCCCAAGAAAAGACACCAACCAAATTTGAGCATAATAAAATCATTTACTTGTACCTTTGCCATGACAAGAACATACAACAGAGGGAAAAAAAAAAAAAAGAATAATCATGCAACATGAATTCACGAATTTAAAATAGCCAAAAAAAAAATGAAAGAACCTGTCGAAGGATATAATCGTAGCCAAAACTCGCTGTGACATCCCTTGACATGTAGTTGTACATGAAGTCGGATGCCAAAGAAACCTATAGATAAGGGACAAAATAATGTAAGAGACTACACATTATAACAAATCACAAAAGTTTCACAGCAGATCAATTTACTAACCTTCTCAGATACTTTTTGAACGTAGCTCAGAGCAACCATTCCTGTGCTAGCAACCTGCCCTGTGGCAACCTGCAGAATAGATGTCAGACTCCTCAATAGTTCAACTTTGGTCTCATCTAAGTAACTTAGCAATTGTGACATATCATAGTTAAGAAAGCAAAATAACACATTTCTTGAAAAACAGAATCGACAAGATAAATTTCTACAGGAACTCTTAGGTATGTAAACTCTGAAGCACCCAAAAAATAAATAAGTAAATAAATAAATAAAAATAAAATAAATTAATAAAATCTAAAATTACATGGAATAATCACTTCAGTACCGGATAACAAATTTTCTTTCCGGATAAGTTCAGTAAAAACAACTATTGCAAAGATAAGCACGATGATCATATAAAGCTTCAAGAGACAAACCATCTTGTCTGTGTTGTATCTAGCAGCATACCCAATACCAGACTTCCGATGCTGACCAGCCCAAAATACTTCACCACCCAAAGACAAATGTGGGGTCACGCTCTGAAAGACAACAAGAATGTTTCGTTTAGGAAGGAGAGGAGAGAGGCATCTAATGTCATTGTTGAGAAAATGCTATTGATGCTGATGACAAACTAAAAGTGAGAGACTGGCAATGGGTCCGTAACTATCTCACATAGGACAAATTAGAAACCATAATGTTTATTCTTCTGTGGTGGACATTGAGGTTCATAAGTTCAGTTCAAAGGCTTCAACAGAATAATTACAGGTGGTGTTGGCAAAATTACATGACTTGTGAGAAAACAGGTGGTTTGACAAAAACTTGTTAAAAATAATGCTCCAGGCAGATGCTGACTTCGGATATTTTAAGTTTGTTGGAAATGGTCCTAGTTTTTAGAGTTGAATCAGGAGTAGGTCTGGAATAGGTTAAGCAGATAATTTACCTGAATGTAATTTGCCCCAAATAATGCACCATTGCCTAGCTGAAACTGTGTCCTGTAGTCTCTACCCTGCAAAAGGAAAATGGAACTAAAATTAAGCAAACCACGATTCATAAGTAAAAAAATATCATAGACAAAAAGAGAGAGGAGGAGGAGAGGGGAAGGAGAGGGAGGAGGGAGAGAGATTGTGTGTCAAAGTTGAGAAAAAATAAAGAGCTATTTCTTTTTTTTTTTTTAATATACATGTGTATACATATATATTCTAATTAAAGTCGTAGTTTTTTAATAATTCACAGCAAATTGTCAAGTTATTTTATGAGATGAAGAATGGCATTAATGAAAAACTCAAACATTTGCATCCAGTGTTAGGCCCTTTTCTTTTATACGTTAACTCCATGTGCTCTACGAAATAGTAGTGATATGCCCTTGAACTTCCAACCGCACCAACCAACCTCAAGAATTTTTTATCCTATTCATAATACATCTGATTCATTATGTCAACCTTGTGTTCATGGCCCAAATAATGTCACCCAAGAAACATTGCAAGCAACTTTCATGGATCATTAGATAGCATACAAAATTCTCACTTGAATTTAAGTGCATGTAAATAACCAAGGCAATTGTATAAAGAAAATGAATTTCCCTTTTTTTTAAAAGGTACTTTCAGATTTTGGTAGATATCACATGACCAGTACATTTGGGCGAAACAATCGTATTGATGACCTAACAATCTGTTATGCAACTCATGGAAAGGAAGACACTACCCGAGTGTGTAGGTGGACCAGAAGCAGATCATCTGGTTCCCATTTTTCTCTAAATTCTTTTATCGAAAGTGCTAGCCGATTGCCAGGAGTTTTCTAAAAGCTGAGAAATGAAAGTCTGGGGACACCTAAAAAGTCATATTCCGACCCCCTTTTCTCCCCCTTTCAAATAAATGATTATAACAAATAGAAGGCAAGCTGACTAACTAAACCACAGGGGATAATTGCATTTAGAAGTTCAAGTAAAAGAATTGACAACCCCCTCAAAGTCTAGAGGGGATAAAGCAAAAGAAGCTCTTTCAATTTTGACATGATTTTAGATGATGTTAGGGACCCCAACTATTATACCAACTTTTTAATACAATTTAAGTGGCAAGTGAGTTATTCCTCATTTGTAAAATGTGATTTCTATAAGTAAATTTAATATCACTTAAACATGGGATAATGACAACTCACTTGTCATATCAGTTTGTATTTAAAAGTTGATACAATAGTTGGGGCCCCTAACATTATTCCATAATTTTAAGTGAGCTCGGATACAACATATAAATAGATTAGAAAATTAAATGAAGTTTGAACCAAGATTTTCCATATGTAATGCCTACAATTTCCAAACACCAAATGAAATGCACAAGTGATTCGTAGTAATATAAGGTTCTAAGTAATCATTCATGAAAATCTACTATAGGGTATTTTTGGCTTTCAAATACGCTATCAATTTATGATGACATGTTTCCAACACTACACTTGCATGATGATAAAAGCATAATAACTGGCTACCTAATTTTGTTTTAAATAAGTTACCTAATAGATAAAGAGCATGTGCACCTTTTGCACAATCGTAGGACCAATTTGTCTTACGAGTAACTTGTAATGAGAATTGAGAAAAGTACAACCCTCTTGCTTCATCTTTCATAAGATAACAATTAGAAGTGCAAAGATAGTTCCAAAATACCAGTATCTGACCTTGTAATCAAAATTGAGCATGCCATGGGACATATGTGGTTCATTTGTGAGCTGAAAAGGTCCAAAAGAAAAGTTAGTCAATTAGCTAAGACGTGACAAATTTTACTCCGAGATATGCATTAAAAAATTTTGCTTAGTACCTGAGCATTAGCCTTCAGAATGAGATTGTCAGTCAAATCACACTTCACTCTTGCATTTAACCTCCCATCGGTTAGTATTCTTCCAAAAAGCATCAACTGCATGAAACCCATCCGTACCAGGAAATTCAAATCCATTCTTTTTCTTAAATAAACAAAGACCCAAAATTAAAACAATTTAAACAAGGGGTTCAATTACCTTTGGGTCTATAAAATTGGCTCCAAACTCATAGTGAGCAGTAGGAATTTTGATAGTTTCAGAAGACTGGGAAGGAACCTCCGTAGGCCCCATGAACACACTAATTTTGAGTTACAAAGGTACTGTTAATATTGGTATGAACACTTCAAAACACAACAAATAAAAACAACTGCAGAGAGGAAAGCCCAATACGACCTGTGACTGAGTGAGAACTTCTGATTGAGTCCTTTGGTAAAATCAAAGCGCATCCCCTCAAAAAGTTCTGGCTTTAAAGACACTGTTCACACCCCATAAACACACAAAATTAGTACAAGCTCTACAAAAATTTATGTACACACACATACATACAAAATATCAAACTAAATCTTTTCAGCAGGATAAGAAGGGCTTAAAATCTCCATTAATTTGAAAAAACAACAGAGACCCAGAACAATGCAAATCACAATCAACCAAGAACAAGTTTTTATTCCAAAAAATAAAAAAATAAACAGATAGAGAGAGAGAGAGAGAGAGAGAGAGACTGACTGAGGGCTTCACGATGGATCTCTTCGTAGGGAATGGGGCAAGGAAGATTGAAGTAATCGACCTTCTCGTTGGCTTTGCTCTTCTCGGCGGAGGCAGGCTCAGGAAGAATTGCAGTAGCAGCGGTTGGAGGAGCAATGGCCGCCATTGTTGTGGGACTAGTGCTTCACTTGTTCGGTTCAGTTGAATGAGAATAATAATTAAAGAAGAGAAATGGGAGAAAAAGAAGGTCTCTCTCTGTGATTTATGGAGAGAGAGAGAGAGAGAGAAGACTGTAATGAAATGTAATGTAAAGGGTATCTCTCTCTTCTCTAAACCCCCAACACGATCAGAGAACTAGCATTCTAAAACCCTAGAGAGCCGGTTTTAGGTTGGTAGAGGAGACTCTCAAGTTTGGGTGGTCTCCCTACGCCTTTGGATTATGGGCCCGCCAAGGCCCAGACCCGTATTACATGGGTTGGACTATGAGAGTCCAATATTCAGGGTCCAGCCCATTTGGGTGCTAAATAAAAGGGGAAATTGACCTCGATCAAGTTTACTTTTTCAAAATAATTCGGTGGTTCTTCTACTTATCTGTCTATTTTTCCCACCTTATTTTTAAAATTATAATCTCAATTAAAACTTAAATCTTAATTACTATTTTTATCTCCCTTATTTTTCCAAAATTAAGCTTGAATTTAATTTTATAGTTTCTCTTTCCACCAAACCCAAACCCCCCTCCTCCTTTCTTTTTCTTCCGTTGATACCCGCATCATGATTTTGAAGTTCTCTTTGCTTGAGTGCTTCCATCTCTTTCCATCCTGCTTAAAATAACTTATTCTCTTTTAATTTTTTTTTCTTTACTGTGCAACTTCTTTTTCTGTCTTTAATTACTTAGAGTTATCTTTTTTTATTCTCTTAATACCACTTTTTTAATCTGGGTATTCAAAATCCTATATGTACTAGTTGTACTGGGCTTAAAACAACCTATATATACATGAAGAAACTAAAGAGTTTCTCATTTGTGAGAAAAATAAAAATTACTGAAAGGCATAGACTAGGGATAGGTATAAGTAGAAGAAAAAATAAAATAAAAAAGAGAGTATCAGAGGGGTGTGAACGTGTGATAAGAGTTTGGAAGAGAAAAGTGAGTGCGGGACTGGTTTAGGAAAAACAAGGTATAATAAATTGGAGTTAAATTTGAAATCTTAATTAAGATTATAATTTCAAAACTAGAGTATAAAGAGTAAACAAATGAATGACAATACAACTATCCTTATAATACAAAAGAATAACTTTTTTAGTTCTTTTGGAGAGAGAAGAAATGTTAATTTCGAAACTACCATTTTGTCATTTTATGTCTTTTAGGTGTGTATTTCCCTCCTTTTCTATACTTTCTCCCAAATTTTCTCCCCCAAACATACAGATCGTAGTCACAATATATTTTAACATCATTACAAATATTATGAAATCCTGTTACCGTAATTTGTGACTCCCAATTACAAAATTTGTACCAACTTTACGAAAGGAAGATAATATTCACATTGGCTAATAACACAAATAATTTTATTAAAAAAAAACTATGTCATTTTATTTATTAGTGGTCATATATGTGATACTTAAAAAATGGGCAAGAGAGAAAGAAGATGAATGACTACCGAAAAAATTCATAATTACTTTAACAATCAATCCTAACAAATGATTAATTGACATACTTCAAGAACTATCCTAATGACAAAGATCTTTCAACTATCACTATCTAATTATACCGTTATTTTAATTTGAACAGTCCATAATTACTTTAACGTAAACAAATCAAAAGTGATAAATAAAATATTATTAATTTGACTAATGAATGATGTATTTCTATAGTTAATTAGACTTAGTTTTCATTCGATATCTTCTTTAGACTTAATAACCAGTTGATTATCTATCTACTAATTGATTATCTTTATTGAACTTAGTAACTAGTTGACTGTCTTTATTAAACTGTGACTTTTTTCCCTTTTTTTTAGACTTAGGAACTAATTGCTTATCTTTATTAAACTGAAACTAGTCACAACACAATTAAATAAGATAATAAACTAATTGCTAGAACAAGAACCCTATGACTGGAATTGGTTAATTATCTTGTGTAAAGTCGGGAAATGAAACTAGTTTTTTCTTTAAAAAAATTGTTTAGCTTTATTAAGTAGTTTATTATCTTTATGAACTAGTCCTTTCCTTTTTTTTTTTTTAATTAGTTAATTATCTTCCATGCTCCGTCTTTCCTCAAAGGTCTAAGAATGGAGATTAGTAAAGTTTTTTTTATTGCCCCTAAATTAAAAACATAAATATACAAAATGCTATTGATATTAATTTCCCCAAAAAGGAAGCATGGATTTTGTTGCAGGCGTATTGCATAAGGTCATCCACAACACTGGGTCTCATATAAGTTCCACGGTTAAGGCATGTATGATAAACGACCCTAATTCTCTAGACGCATTTGTATACAACAAGCCTAAATTAATCATTTCAAATGCACCCAAAAAAAGAACGAAAACAAAAATAATGAATTTTGTAAAATAAATAAGTTTTATGGCACAAATGGTCCCTGAATTATCTAACTTGTGACAATTTTGTCCTCAAAGTTTCAGTTGTGGTAATTAAACTTTTCGATTTGTAGTAATTTGGTCTCTAAACCGTCTAAATTGCAACCTACTGTTAAGTTTCTAACAAAAAACACACACGAGGAGAACGTTTTGGCATCTAAAAGAGTGTTTAAAGGAAATAAAATGAATAAAAATATTTTGAGAGAATGAAAAACGTATTCTTTCTATATTTTAGAATTCTTGAAGTTGCAAATTTAGAAAAAAAATTTATGTGGTTGTCCATTTTTATACTTGAAATTACCAAATTACCTTCAAATACATTTTTAGTTTCCACCACGTGTATTTTATGTTAAAAATTTAACAGCAAGTTACAATTTAGATAGTTTATGAAACAAATTACTACAAATCAAAGAGTTCAGAGACTTTGGAGTGAGAAGTCTTGAGGCGAGCCTAATACAAAATTTGATCCATATATATACATTAACTTACAAAATTTAATTTTATATATAACATACACACATAATTTTTTTTTTTTTTGGCAAAAATCTAGTGGAAACAATTGCCCATACTCGCTCATATTGAGCCCTGTCCCTAGGTAAAAGTGAATTTATTAAAATAACTTCATACACTAATTTTAAAATTATAATAAATAATGTAAAATAATCATTTTAAAATAAAGCATTTTTCGTTCCTCTCTACATACCAAAACAACTATGGAGAAAAAATAATTTCATTTCTATCTTACATATGTTTTCTTTCATTCCTAACTTTTCTTTCCCTACTATCTTTATTTCCTCGAGAAGTGCTAAATATACTCAATTTCTCACTCTCTTTTACACTATTTATCCTTACTGACACATAACTTCTACTATTCAATTTAATATTTTAATAATACAACAACCGTAGTGTATTTTAATAATGTAACAAACTGTGGTAAAATTCACGTATCAAGCAATAAAATTGGAAAAGTACGAAAAAAAGTACAGCTAACATTCCTCTCAAATGCTTTGTTATTGCGACAAGCCAGCAAGAAAAAAAATCTTCGTAGAGGGATGAGAACCCTGGTCAGGGCTTCAATGCCTCTAAAAATATGGGGTTATTTTTCTATTTTATTTTGGCAAACCAAAAAAATAATTACATCATGGAAAAGTAACCTGCACTATAAGCTAAAAAATTGATTCAAAATAAGGCGATTGCATTACATTATGGCAAATCATAATAAGGGCGAGCAAACAAATTGATTCATTATGGAAAAGTAACTTGCACTATAATCTAATACTACAGCCTTGGATTACTCGGATCAAAATTTTTGTATTTAAACAATTCCAAAATTTAATCATCATGGCTTTTCTTTTTCCCTTTCAACTCAGTCCCATCTGGTAATGGACCATACAGGCCGAGACGCAGAGCACCTTCCACTACTCTCTGGTGGAAATAGTTCTTGTATAAATCCCAGAATTCATCCCTGCCAAAAGAGAAAAATGTAGCACTAAAGTTAGAGAGCTTAGGGGCATTAGATGTCCCATTTGGTGTATATCCCCCTCCAGATTAAAATGGGTGGAAAAAAACACAGTTGATCACTCTCTACAGTTGTTAACATGGTCAGTGTATTTAGTTGGTGAACTCGAGATAAGATTCCTAGAGTAAAACATAATCATTTCCAATGCTTGATATAGAGCCAAGACTTCCAATGTTCTTGTAAAATTTTATTGAGAAATAAAGTAAATACAGCCAAAAAAAACCTGGGAAGCCAATATTAGCCTATTGTAGAGGGACAAGGAATAGCCCTTAATATAGCAGCCAAGGTAACACAACAGAGATGAAGCAGCTCATGATCAAACCTGACTTGTGGTAGTGTCAACAGGGAATAGCCCTTAACATCTGGCCGTATGTCAAGCACAATTGCTGCCAACCTCGAAAGCCCCAATGCCTCGATGTCAATTAGTTTCTTAATCCTGGAATTGGTACGAGAAATATCCGGAAATCAGAGTTATTTCGTTGTAACAAAATGATCTTAAAAACAGAAAACAATAAACGTTACGTGACATGGAAGTCTGACGTTGCACTTAAAACTGAACAGAAAGCAAACAAAGAATGAGCAAAGGGAGGTGATTTGATATGTTTATTTGTTTACTTATTTTGCATTTGGGAAAAACTTGCTCTGAAATCAACTTAACGAAATTAATTGAGGAAACCGTAAAAGTACGTGTGATATCAAAGATAATGGCAGTAGATGGCAGCAATAACACAATTCATCAGATAATAACCTGCCTGCCTCGTGGTTTTATTATCTTTTTCTTCTCCTTTTTAATAAGAAACAACAGTTTACCTAAGAAGAAAAGAAAAAAGCGAAGTTCTGCCATACTTGTCCAGATTAAAAATGGGACCCAACTTAACCCTAGTTCTAAATACTGTCTAAGAGAAAGAACAGGAATGCCTAGTAACAACGTCCTAATCATCTAGGTTTAGGTTATGCAGAAGAACTAAAGTTACACCCTTATAAAGCATTCAAAGGGAAAATACAGAATCCCATAGAAGACAATAATAATACCTGCTTGGTGTGCCACTGGCAATATTTACACGGTTCTTTAACAAGGATATCTGCATAAAGCACAAATGAAAAACATTACTACTGTCTTAGTAGCAATAAGTCCAGCACAAAACTAAAAAGTCCAACCATCTCACATGATTGTTAGAAAGCTATTTTGGTGACAAAAATTAATTTTACTTCCAAAAAGAGAAAATTCAAATGGGATAACAATAATAACAAAACTTAAATTTAGGCAAAAAGCTAAAACAAAAACTACATCTCATGAAATATGGGATCAGACTGACGTGCAAATAAACAATTCAGCATTGCTGGTGCTTTGATAATTTGTTTGTATTGTATCATCATCTCCCAAATTCCTAGGAAGCAATGAGTCAGGAAGGCTTAAGATAAAAATAACAATATTAGCAAACTTTAAAAACTTGCAAAAGAGAACATTCAAAAGGGATAACAATCATAAAAAGCTTAAATTCAGGAGAAAAGCTAAAATGAAAACTACATCTCAAGAAATTTGGGATCAGACTGACGTGCAAATAAACAATTCAGCATTGCTGGTGCTTTGATAAATCCCTTAAATTGTGTCATCATCTCCCAAGTTACGAAGAAGCAACTAGTCAGGGAGGCTTAAGATGAAAATAACAATAGGAAACTTCAAAAACTTGCAAAAGAGAAACATTCCAAAAAAAAACCTAAATTCAGGCAGAAAGCTAAAACGAAAACTACATCTCATGAAATTTGGGATCAGACTGACGTGCAAATAAACAATTCAGCATAGCTGTTGCTTTGATAAATCCCTTAAATTGTGACATCATCTCCCAAATTCCTAGGAAGCAACTAGTCCGGGAGGCTTAAGATGAAAATAAGAATACTAGCAAACTTAAAAAACTTGCAAAAAGAGAACATTCAAAGGAATAACAATAATACAAAACTTAAATTCAGTCAAAAAACGAAGACTACATCTCATGAAATTTGGGATCAGACTGACGTGCAAAGAAACAATTCAGCATTGCTGTTGCTTTGATAAATCCCTTAAATTGCGTCATCATCTCACAAAGTCCTAGGAAGCAACCAGTCAGGGAGGCTTAAGATGATAATAACAATACTAGAAAACTTAAAAAACTTGCAAAAGAGAACATCCAGAAGGGATGACAATAATAAAAAACTCAAATCCAGGTAAAAAGCTAAAATGAAAACTACATATCATGAAATTTGGGATCAGACTGACGTGCAAATAAACAATTCAGCATTGCTGTTGCTTTGATAAATCCCTTAAACTGTATCATCATCTCCCAAATTCCTAGGAAGCAACTAGTCAGGAAGGGTTACTAAAATAAAACCCAAGGGCTCAACATACATAAACCAAAAATGATACTTAGGAAAAAAACCATCTTGTGAAAGTTTGGGATCCGACTGATGTGCAAGCAAACAGTTCAGTATCATTGGTGCTCTGATAACTCTTTCTAGTATCATCATTCTCAAATTACACAGTAACTAAGCACAAATAGTTAGGGAGGTTTAAGATGAAGGTTAGAAAAACACACTTGAGCACAAAATTTAGCATAAACCAAAAATACACTTAAAAAAAAAAATTTACTAAACTGAAAATTCCATCTCATGAAAGTTTGGGATCAGACTGACGTGCAAATAGAAAGTTCGGCATCACTGGTCAGATAATTTTTTTTGTACAGTGGCATCATTTCTCAGACTCCAAAGTAAGTGACCAGTTACGAAGTTTAAGATGAAAACTGATATAACAGACAAAACTGAATGACACACATGAGCTCAACCTTTTGTATAACCAAATATATGACAGAAAGCCTATCACAGCATTACATAATTTATGCAAACATAAACATCTTCAGATAACTCACAGATAAGAAGTTAAGGAAAAAGACCAGCAATGTCATAAGCGAACCACTGAAAAGGAAATAGTAGAAAATTCTTAAAAAGCTCACAATTTTACCAAGTTAAACAAGTATCATGAACAGAAGCAAAAGACAGGAACATAGAATGAGATCATGAAATACAACACTCTCTTTGATATAGCTTGCAAGTTTTTTTCTTTTTAAATAACTTTCTAAGAAAATCAGAAATAAAAACATGGTGTGGGAACAAACGTTCATGTTATATTCTGGTAGTAACTGAAAATTGTAAACATTTTTTAGTAGCAATCAACGACTTTGGCAGTCTTTGAGAGCTGAAAACAAAATCTCAACAAATCAAAGGAAGGTACATCGGATTTCTAAAATACATGCTTATAAGCTATAATTTCCCTCCAAAATACAGAATAAGTTACTTATATGTAATCCTTAAATTTCAAAAAGCATCAAGAGTGCTAACTATATTAGAAACTTCAGTACATTCAAAAGCATACAAATATACAACAAAACCTAGAGTATAGATAGTCATTAAATATAAACCATAATCAAGGTCCCAAATTGATTCCCAAAATTTGGGTTTTGTAGATGGGTGATAAAGGCATGTAGATTAGAACCAACATTTTGACAGCTTGATAGGGTTCAACGTTCATAATGAATTGGCTTTATCCATGAATGGTAAGCAGTTCTTTTCTCTTCCTGACATATTTCTACCAGATAGTAAGATCGTTCAAAAAGATATATAAACAAAATCTAAGCATGGTACCTTCAGACTTCTATCACACGACTGGACCCAACTACCCTAACTATCTCTTAACTATCCCCATCATCATCCCCTGCCAGACATCATTCAAACATTCAACACCTTAATTAATCTTATCTCATACGAACCTTCAAATATCTCAAAAGTACCCAGCTCCAACACATGGAAAATAGATCCACAACCAATAAATAGCAATATGTTAGCACTGAATTGGTAAATCAAGAAATTGAAGAACTACCTGCTCTTCAACCTTCATATGCTTTGAGAATAGCTTTACTGCATGGCATTCTTTAGTAAGTGACCGAAAGCCCCTAAACAATAAATCATTTAGTTATATATTCCACATCAAGAAAAGGGATAGAATTCAATATTTGCACAAGGCATATTTGCCTTGAATAGGAATTCATACCTAAGAGGTCCAACAAAATTATACACGAATTATACCAACGTTTGTTCATTTTAACCTTTAAAAGAATGGAAGTACTCACCTTAAAAGTTCTATTGCTCTCAAGGCAGATGCACTTATAAGGAGGATTGCTGGACTACCCGGATCAATTTTTCCTTCTAACAGCTTCTTTCCACAAAGAACTTCTTTCCAAGAGGTTCCAAAAGCCACCTTCACATCTTTCCCCAAGGATTCTGCATCTTGATTTGTGCATTGAGCTAGTTCCAAAATACTTGTATCTGCAAGATTTATCAATCACAAGAAAAGAAAAATCACGTTTCCAAGGGTTTGGGCATGTGTACATGAAGTATAAACAAATTCCAATAGGTGCTAAAAATTAAATTTGACTCTAAATAATATAGCAGAACACAAGTAAGTTGACACAGCATCGAGAAATAGCTTCAACCGGTGGTATCAGAAGCTGATGCAAAGTATAACATCACTAAAGACAGAGCCAACCAGAAAATGTAATAGCTAGAATTTCAATTGAAATGGTTAAACCAAAACAAGTCCAACAATGCGAAGCATTCAATCAATCTAGAAGTATAGTGATCATAATCTAACACTAATTTTCTTCTTTTCCGTATTAAATTTTCTGGAACCTGCATTTGGGTATACGGAAACACAACCGCAGATAAGTATCTATCTCCCATAACTTAAAATCCATTTCCACAACATTTTCGTCCATGAAAGCAAATTTTCCATACTCCTTAACACACAACATTCTCGTCGTACTATACACCATTGCAGCAAAGAACCCACTCAACCAAACAGAAAATAATCGGAAAAAGTTACAAACACAATACCCAAAAAACAAATACCACAAATGAAAACAAAGATACCTTTAATGGATTCCAACTCGAGAGAAGAAAGTTGGACGCCATTAGCGGATTGAAACTGATCCAGGAAGAACTTAAGCTGCGCCGAAGCCGACGCCGGCGGCGCCTCGCCATTGGCGTTGTTGTGTTGATCTCGGCCATCGGAGTTGCTGTTATCGTCGTTGGTCTGGCTAGGCCGTTGCTTCTTATTCTTCCTCTTCTTCTTCGACTCCGTCTTGGGGTCTGCTTTGTTAGGGGCGAGAGATTTTCTCTTCTTGCTAGGGTTTTTCGAGGAGCGGTTCGACGGCTTCTCCTCCATTTTTCTTCTGCTACCCATTTTTTGAACCTCCTTTATAACTTGGGTGGGAAACTAGGGTTTAGGGTTTTGAACTGAACTTCCCACTTGGGTTGCGGCTGTTCCAAGATGATAATGAAGTTACATCTACACCCTGCTAAAATCATGATATTGCAAAGATACCCTTCCAACATTATTGCTCAAAATATTGTATTTTCTTCGGTAATGTAATGGACCGATTTATGAGTAAAATTTTGAGCCCTAGTCATTTTTTAGGATATAAAGTAGGGATCGCAATATAACTCATAGTTAAGGGTATCCGATCCGAATGAGGAGAAAAAAAACCGCTCAAGCGAAGAAAATGACTGAGATATGGAATAACCGCATCATTAATATGCGAGTATGGTGCATGGACAATATTTACTAAGAAGTAACCAGTTTCCAAAAATTGAGAACTAGTAATCAAAGGTATTTATAACTAGTATATAACTGAAAACTGGGAACTGGTAACTAATAACTATTTAAAAATGGTATTTTTCTAAATATTTTTTAAAAAGTGATATTTCTCTAATGAAAATTGTACAAAAATACGGGAAAAAAAACCTCACCTCAGTATTTTTATAATTCTTTTGAGTTTTTATAAGTAAAAGTGTTAGAAACCAGTGAATCATAGAGGCAGCAAAACGGGCAAGCAGGCCAAAGAAAATATATGAGCTCAGCTTGGCCTGTAGGTCCGCCGGGCTAACATGGGCAGGCCAGGCCCATACGGGTCCAAAACATTTTTTTAAAAAAATAATTAATAAATGGGCACATCTACAGTAGGGGCGCCCCTACGTAAGGTCCTGTCTATTCACCGTTGGATGGGAATCTGTATATAAATAGATTCTCCACAGATTCCCGTTATTCCCCACAGATTCTCATCCAACGATAATTAAGGCATGACCCTACGTAGGGACGCCCCTACCGTAGCCATCCCCTTAATAAATAAGTATTAAGAAAATCAATGTTAAATAAACTGATAAAAATTAAAACTAAGTAAATAAATTAAGTTAATAAGAAAAAGTTTAAAAAAAATTGAAAATTAATTAGGGATACATTTAAAAATCCAAATTCATATACATATATATAAATAAAGATAAATAAATAAAAAGAGCGAGCCAGGTTTGGCTAGGGACCAAGAAACGCAGGCCCAGTCCGACTCTACCTTCAGGATTAGGCTAGGCTAGGGCCCAAGTATTTACGGGCCGGGCAGGCTCGCAAGCTATACTTCTGGGCCATGGGCCAACCCATTTTGCAACCTTTAATGAATCATGTGAGATCCATTGTAGATTCAACTTTCTATTCACTTGTGGAACCCGGGTTCTCCAGCAAGGGCGGAGCCACATGGGGCGCAGAGGGGCAATTGCCCCTCTGAATTTTATTTTTATTGTAAATAACGTATAATCTTTTTTTCAAAATTAATCTTTGTCTGATTTAAATTTAGCGTTTGCTCCCCTAAATTTGTAAAATTTTAAGTATGTCTTTCAAGTTTTGAGTTAGGCTTTCTTATAATTGAAGCACATTTGATTTTTGTCCACGAGAGGCAAATGGGAAGCAATGCCCCTAAAATTTTTTGAATTTATTCTTTAGTTTCATATATTCTATATGAAATTTTATTTTCTATTTGGCTCCTATTCAGATTTTATTTCTAGTTTTATCCCCAGTTTTAATATATGAGATATTATTGCTATTATATACTCCTTTAAATTTTTTATTTCGTAGTTTAGTACAACATAAAATTTTATTTTACTTTGGTTCCATTGAAATTTTTATTTCTAGTTTTATTCCTATATAAAATGTGAATTATCACTTTTTTTTTCCTCCCCTAACTGAAGACTCACGTAATTTTTAACTTTCATTTTCTATTCAATTTTCTAAACTAAAATTGAGAGGGGGAAATTAGGATTGAGAAAAATTTTTCATTATTTTCGATGACTCCAACTTTATGTTCTATAGGTATTTTTTTTTAGCAGTTAGATCATTATCTAACGGCTACCATAATTTGAGTAGTTGAAAAAAAATAATAAAAATAAATATCCATTATTTAATATTTTTCTCTCTCTCTTTTCACCTTTTACCATGAAAAAATGTGCGTGTTAATTTTTAATTGGACAAAACAATACCTATGGATAGATAAAAAAAAACATACCTACTACATTGGTGCTCTATATATATATATATGTAACTACAAAGTGTATTGTATCATTTACACTTATCTTTTTTAATTAAAATTCTAATTAGTTTATAGTTGTATCTTTATAAAAATTTCATAGATCTAAGAATTTCATTTTTAATAATATGATACTCACAATGAGATTATTGTATAGTGCCTTTAAGATATGAAATTTCATCGAGCATATTCTATTATTATTTGGGGACGCTATTATGTATTCAAATACTTCTTTTATATAATTATTGTATTAAAAAAATTTTTCACCCCTGCTAAAAAAATATTATGGCTCTGTTACTGTACATGTCAACATAAGATTGACATAAAAATTACTCAAACTCATTTATTTTGTGTGAGTGAGTTTTATGGTTGTGACTTGTAGAAAATTGTCCACACTAATTCCGGGCAGTGTCAGAAATATTTAGAGACGTGATTAGGCTAAGAATGTCAACTTCAAGTCTTGGGTGACGGACATTAATGAACTTGGTCACGTTGGAGAAATAGTGATTCAATGCGGCTACCATTAGGAATTCCGACCCATAACAACATATAATAATAAAATATTATTTAATACTAGACAATTAAAAAAGGTTTAAATGGTTCATCAAATATGGGGCCTAAGCCCTGGGTCAAAGGGACCACCTTCATTGAAATCGACTCACCATCGCCACCCATGTCTCCGGCCAACCTGCTTCGCCGGATTCTGGCCTCGCCTGGGATTCACCAGACCCCTGCTTGTTTCGATGCGCTTAGTGCCAAGTTGGTCGAGAGAGCTGGCTTTCACTGCTGCCTTGCTGGCGGTATGCTCTCTCTCTCTCTCTCTCTCTCTCTCTCTCTCTCTCTCTACGTATATATATATATATGTGATGTATTTACCATTTGTGTATGTTTATGTTCGAGTCTGTAAAGGGTTTTAGAGAAATCAAATATTTTTGTTATTGTTATTAAGTTTGACTTATTTATTTATTCTTGTGGGTGGTTGGTGTAGGGTTTTCAATATCAGCTGCTAGATTGGGAATGCCAGATGCTGGTCTTATATCATATGGGGAAATGGTGGAACAGGGGAGATTGATCACACAAGCTGTCTCAATACCTGTAATTGGGGATGCTGATACTGGATATGGCAATGCCATGAATGTTAAAAGAACTGTCAGGGAATTTATTCAAGCTGGTTTTGCTGGCATTATGCTTGAAGACCAGGTTAGTATCATTCAAATGTACTTTTGTTGATTGTATACTGTACCATATTAATATGAATACATAGTGGCCTAGAATCTTGTAACCTTATGTTGTTTAGTGTTGAAGTTGGGTCATTTAGATTTTGTAACTAGATTTTTATGTGATATTTCTTTTATGTGTCTTCTTATTGTCCTAGTCTTACTTCAAACTTCTTATCCATGTTTAGTTTCCATCTTACTTGTGAAGTTTCTGTTGTAACACACACACATATGTAGAGATAATTTCTTTGAGCATAGTCTTGGTCTAGCACCTTACAATCTTGTGCTGTTCATTTTTTGAAGTTGGGGTCCTCATTATTTGTGGCATAATTCTCTTGCATTTAGGTTTTCTAATTCAATTTATTTGGAACATTACATTTACTGGTCTTCTCATTTGTCCAAACTTTATTTTTTATCCATTTGTAGTTTGTATCTTATGATTTTTCTGTTGAAAAGGTATCTCCGAAAGCTTGTGGTCATACACAAGGCAGGAAAGTGGTGTCAAGGGAGGAAGCAGTGATGCGGATAAAAGCAGCCATTGATGCTCGGGAGGAGAGTGGATCCGACATTGTTGTTGTGGCAAGGACTGATTCTCGTCAAGCAGTGTCTTTTGAAGAATCACTCTGGAGGACAAGGGCTTTTGCTGACGCTGGAGCAGATCTTCTTCTCATTACCGCACTAACTTCAAAAGATCAGATGAAGGCTTTCTGTGAAACCGCACCCCTTGTTCCCAAACTGGTATATGATCTTTCTTTTCTTTTGTGGAATAATACCAGCTAATGGGCATCCATATTGTAACACTTAGCTTTCATGGTGTTGCTTTTGGTATAATTGGAATGTCCAAGAAACAACATACCAGATATTCCTTTCATGCCAGATATACTATTTTTCTTTTCAGATATTGCTTTAGGTGATTAAAAGAGCTTCTTGATTCCTGTTAGGCCAATATGCTTGAAGGAGGAGGAAAGACGCCAATACTGAATCCTTCTGAACTTGAGGATGTTGGATATAAAGTTGTGCTCTATCCACTTTCCTTGCTTGGGGTATCGATTCGAGCAATGCAGGTTACATATCTAAACATTATTCATTTTCCAGAAGTTGCCTTAAACGAAAGATGGAAAACAAAATATTTGGGCCAATGGTTTTCGTGGATAGCATAGGTTTACAAGACATAAATTCGCATTTCATAATATGATGTTGGAACTTGAAGATATTGGATTATGGTTCGCTGCAAACGCAAAATAAATAATTCATGATTCCAAGTCATTACACAAGCGTATAGGAGTCTTATTTTTCTTCTAAATATTTGATTACTATGTTGTGAAATTTTAGTTTTATTGATTTCATCTGGGGAAAAAAAAATAGAAACCCAATCATTTTCTTCGATTTTTATGGTTTAGTGATTGCGACTTACCTAGTCTTATAGATTGTTACTTCATGAAGGTAATTCCAAATTACTAAACTGCAGGATGCACTTACATCTATCAAAAGTGGTCATGTTCCTCATGAAAGGATGCCATCTTTTGAAGAGATGAAGGAAATCCTGGGTTTCAACAGTTATTACGAAGAAGAGAAGCGGTATGCTACCAGCTCCAACCAGCCATCTTCATAGAGATGGCTAATCTCCTGGGAAGTCCTCATGTTGCAAAGCTCCCTTTCCAGATTTAGGGGGAAAAAAGGAGGGGGGCTAATCTTCATAGAGAGGTGAGTGAAAAGCAGGATTTCACTAGATTCATACCTTTATTCTTGAGCAACTCCATTTCAAGTTTTCAACCAACTTATTCACAAAGTGCATTGGTAATTGAGGTTTAGAAATAGTTATATTTAGGATAACTAAAAGGATTATAGTTTTTGGGATCAAATTTGGTTTTGAGCTTCTGTTATGGACACCTTCAGCATAAGAGTTCAAAAGGCCTTTTTTTTTTGTTTGTTAATTGTCAAAGGTGAATCTAAGCGGCTTTATCTGATTGGAATTTGTGTTTGGTGAATTTGATGTCCGCCATGGATGCGAATGACGTTTATTTTCTTATTAAGATAGTAATAATAAGGCTTTTTATTACTAAAACCTCCTGAACTCGGAACAAAACCCCCTGAACTCAGAATAATTCATTAAAATTAACCCTGAACTCAATTTTTTAGAACAAAACCCTCTGAACTCGGAACAATTTAATAAAATTAACCTTGAATTCAATTTTTTAGTGCAAAATCCCCTAAAGTCCCTTAATATTAGAGCAAAACCCCCTGAAGTCTTCTAATATTAGTTTTGTTAGGAAAAAAAAGTGTGTTTATGTTAGTTTTTTTTATTGTTAAGTCATTATTCTCTTATTTATGGATTTTAGGTCCTTAATATTATTTTTATTTTTTATTTTCTCCAATTTTTTTTTATTTTTTTAAATAATAATTTCTCTTTTTTTCCAATTTTATTACTACTGATTGACAATTTATCCCATTATAATTTTTTCTTGTTTGATTTTTTTCGGAATAAAATATTTTTAATATTAAAAGGGATTAACGTGAAATAAAAAAAATAATACTGAAGACTTAAAAGTCATAAATAAGAGAATAAAGACTTAACAGTAAAAAAAAACTAATATAAATATTTTTTTTCTAACAAAACTAATATTAGAGGAGTTCAGGGGGTTTTGCTCTAATATTAGAAGACTTCAGGGAATTTTATTCTAAAAAATTGAGTTCAGAGTTAATTTTACTTAATTATTCTAAGTTCAAGAGGTTTTAGTAAAAAAAGTCTAATAATAATAATAATAATAATATATGGGCCCCATGATTCCATTTGTATGCGTTTGGTGCCCTCTAGCATTTTTCAATGTCAAGGGTCTCCGATTGTAGTACTAATTGCTTGGGGTAGCGAATCTGCCGCATTTCCCAAAAAACCAAGTATGCTCATTAAATGCTTACGAATGATTGAATTGTTTTTCATCTTATGGTATTCTTTTAAATACACATATATATACACGGCTTGAAAAGGGAACTTGAAAAGGTAGATTTATAATTAGGGGATGGCTACGGTAGGGGCGTCCCTACGTAGGGTCATGTCTTAATTATCGTTGGATGGGAATCTGTGGGGAATAACGGGAATCTGTAGAGAATCTATTTATATACAGATTCCCATCCAACGGTGAATAGACAGAGTCCTACGTAGGGGCGCCCCTACTGTAGACGCGCCCTTATAATTATTTGGAGGTAAATATATAAGGAATCGGGGTTGATAAAATGGTTGTTACGCGGGAAAGAGAACAGTCGTGCTAAGAGAACAGTCGTTTAGCACATCATGAACAAAAAAAGTGTTTTTTACACCATGTATTTGCTAAAATCTGAATCCTAAAGTAAGATAAAGTACTGTCCTTTCATTGTCGCAAGAAAAATAACCGGGGAAAAAAAGGATTATAAGCATAAATTGGTATTACAGAAGTTTTATTATAATAATGATGCAGCTGAACAACTTCATCTTATTTTTCTTTCTCCCTGGCATACCATAATACAACTTCATACTAAAATTATTAGGATGAGTGAAATAAATTATGAGTAGTAGTTTAACATAACTTCATAACTAAAAATATTGAGATGAGTGAAGTAAATCATGAGTAGTAGTTGTGATTTGTTTGCTAAAGCCGTTCAATTATTCTGGTCGCTGTGAAGCGTAGCTCCTCATAAACCTTCATCTCATAAGCCAGTTTCCTCGAGATTTTGATCTGTTTGTAGCTCTTAATTGTTGGATGGCATACATGGTTCTGAAAAACTGCCCCAGTCACAGAACTCTCAGCCTCATCAAACTCATGGCTCTTCAAATGAATTATTGCTGATAAAAGATCCTTCTTTGCCCCCATATACGCTTTACTACATTCTAGGAAAACACCTTTTATGGAGTTAGAAGCATAGTCCTTCATGTTTTCCTGCAAGGCATCAGCATGGTTGCTTATGCAGTTCATCACTATGACAGTGAGTTCTACTTTGCTGGTGGCGAATTCAGCGGCTGGATCGGATTTGAGACACTGAGTGCAGACTTTGGGAACATCAGCTGTGTGGCAGAGGATTTCGATGAGTTTGTAGTCTGCTTCAGCAAGATGAGGGTGTTGGTGAAAGAATTGGGAAAGAGTGAGGAGAACAAGAAAAAGTATAAGGTGAAGTATTGAAGCACTCAATACTTTGGAGGCCATTCTCTCAAGTTGATCACAGCCTTGATTAAGCAACCGCTCTGGGTGGTATAAATAGCTTGAGTTGAGGGAATTTAACGGTTGAGAAGCTATCTTAAATTGAGGTCATTAGAAGATGAAAATTGATTTCTTGACCGCCTCTTTATTGTGTGCATCAATGAAGTTTGTCATCGTAGCAAGTTATAGTGAATTTTTGTCTACAAATCCCACTTCCATTTTTGCCGCTATAGGGTATCCAGCCTGGCTACCAACCCCACATATATATATATATATATATATATATATAGAAACACACTTGACAGCCTTCTAAAACGAATTACTTTGATCTTATGGCAAATAAAACTTGTCAAAAACGACAATGCAAATTCCATATCCGTTTTAAGAAAGCTACCAAAGGTATTGTATCTCCGTATAGGTGGACAGAGTTTGCATATTTAATGTGGTCAGATAACTTAGGTAAATCAAAAGAAAAAAATAAATTGCATATTTGAGAATATTTGAGGGACGTTGCTGCCCAGAAGAATCTCTCAAACTAAAAGCACCAAGATGACATGTTAGAATTATGTAGAAGAAAGAAGGCTTTGGTTTGGAAGCACTAAATAGAAATTTGATTAATGCTCGTGTCATGTGGCTCATTTGGATGTTGAATCTGCACAAAATTTTTCTAAAAGAGGAATTATCTAACAACATTTCCGACCCTTTGCCTTCAAACATTTCATTCAACATTGAACACTATGCTGGATCCAGGAAATAGTTTTTCTTAAAGCAAAACTCGGTTGAATAACTTGTCGTTTTTTATGATAACATCTAAATCCGAATTAACTAAACTCTAACGCCTACAAGAGAAATACCACAGAAACAAGTCTAATGCAATATACTCAAGTCACCACACTATACTTTTTTTTTCCAAAAACAACCAATCATCTTCTTTTGTCATACCGGTGCCTTCTTTCACGGTCTCGCTCATCAGCACTTTCTGTTTCTCGCCTTCTGTGTTCCCTCTCTCCCCTCTTGTCTCTGTAGCCATCACCATCAGCATTTCGTTTTCTATCCCTTCGCTGATCTCCTGCTTCTCGAACATCATCTCTCCTATTGTCTCTATCATCTCTCTTCTCACCATGGCTTCTATAATCTTCACTTCTCTTTCTATGATCTCCATCATCCCTCCTCTCTGCTCGGCTATCATTATCCGCGCTTCTCTTTCTATAGTCTCTGTCATTACCCTGTTCCCTGAGCCTATCATCGTCTGTTCCCTTTCTGTAATCTTTGCCGTCCCTCCTTTCTTCATGGTGGCCATTTCCAGCACTTCTCTTATGGTAGTCTCGCTCATCAACCTTTCTGTCATCTTGGTCATTTCGCCTCTCATTGTGCTTCTCTCTGTTCTGCTCTTCGACATAATCCCGGCTACTTCTAATTCCACCAGGTCGACTTTCTCTTCCATCTCGTTCTCGTCTCAATTCAACATCTCTGTGCTCTCTACTATTCTTGTCAGTCTGCCTATGCCCATGTCTTGAGTCTCTCTTTTCTTGATCCCTATGCCTTGAGTCCTCCAAACTTTGCCTATTTATCTTCTGTTTCTCAACTCTTTCATCTGGATCGCGGTCCCGATTTCTCTTCTCCCGTCTTGGACTTCCTTTAGGGTCTTCGTCAAAGACCATGTCATACCTAGAAAATTATTTTACATTAGAGACGATATATGAGTGTATATATACGTATATATGTACATATATACAGTACATATATATATAGAGAGAGAGATACATGATCATATACAAGGCAACCAACCTTGAATTTTCACCTCCACCTCGCTGTCGATTGTCATCCTTTAAGATGTACTTCTGCTGTTGCTGTGGGATTGCGGCGGCAGCCCCTGTGCAATCCTTGGCAATATGATCAATGGCACCACATTTGAAACAACCCTTTCCTACATAAACATTAAAATGTAATACAGGAATTTTGACACAGAAAAAAACAGAAAATTCACATGAATCCAGTCGCCAAAGTTAACACCCAAGTCCATACAACTCGCCACACAGTATAGAAAGCATGTTCACATATTGCTCATCTAATCCCCAGAGTTAAACCTTTGTTATCCTTGTGACATATTATTTTAAAACAGAAACAGAAGCAAAGACCAAAGAATGCAGTGAAAAATGAACAGCCAGCAAATATTTCTGACCTGCTCATAGAAAACAGGGAAACTTGTTTTTTTTTTTTTCCCCTTCTTTTTTGCTGAAGGTAAATGGTCAACCGTCAACGCATGAAAATATGTTTCATACAGCATACCTTTACCCGTTTGGTGATCTTTGCGCCTGTACTGTGACCACAACTTAGAGACACTTTGACTAAAATCCACATGTATTCTTCGGTCGTCAATCAGAGCATTATCCATCTGTGATAAAAAATATTACAGAAACAAAACAAAGAGGAATGAGTTCTTCTCTGAAACCGACCCGCAAAAACGTACAAAAGAAGACAGTGTCATGAAGCAAGTAAATTGACTATTAGCCAGGTAGAAGGTAAATAAGAGGTACAGTTTGATCCAAAAAAAGATAAATTAAACCATCAGCATACCTTAAAATATGCTTGTTCACAGGACTCCTTGGTCTCAAACTCTGACATAAGTTAACATGATGAAATTGTGTCACAATAAATTTGATGCTACTTTAACCAAGATTGGGAGGGGCTAGGGGGGTAAACGAAAGAAGAGCTATTCAGCATGGCACTAAGACGCATGACTATCAAACATCTAGGGGAGAAAAAGGACCAAAATATTAAGAGCTAAATATTTCAACCGAAAAACTCACCTATGAAGGCATAGCACAGACTGTCACCAGTCTTATAATCACGGATTACTTCAGCCCTGATATTATTATTTCAGATTAGATATGCGTTTAGCAATCCCCTGACAGGCTGACACACCTGACTGGCTAAGCCACTAATTAATAAATAAAGCAAAAAAGTTATTTTATCACTTACGATAATACAGGTCCAAAACGTGAGAAAATTGTATGCAAATCCTCATCCTGCATTAACATGAACCATTAAACAGAGGATTGAACATTATCTTATAAATTTTACAAGATGAGTAGTTGGCAAGATTAGAGAAGCATTATGAGAAATTAATCCATCCATTTCATATTGAAAGACATACTATCCATACAGTTGTTAGCATAGTGTGCATCCTTATGATACACTAAGGGTTAAAGGACTGAAAAAAAAAAAAAAAAAAAGAAGAAGGAAGAAAGTAGGTGATAAGGAATTGACTCACTTCAGTTACTGGATTCAGTTTACAAACAAAAAGAACATTGTCAGGAGGCTTTATGTCAGCATCAGGAATATCTCCAATCTGTTGTCCAAATGTAGCAAAGTAAGTGGAAAAGAACTGATATGTAAAGGAAATCACCTTTCCAAATTAAAAACGAGAGATCACTATATGTGTGAGAGGCTTACACTCTCAAGTACAACGGCACTAGAATGTGCTTCCTTGGCACGTATTACTTCATCAAGCTCTTGCGGACCTAATGTTTCATCCATAGGAACCCAATCATCTTCAAGCCGCACGTCATCATCAACCTACTTACAAGAAGGTATGTTAGTTGTCACTTTTAAAGAAAAATGATGGACATAGAACACGACTATGTTGAATAATCCAACCCAAAAAAAAAAAAAAAAACATTCAACTTGTAGTTAAGGAAGTTGAATCTATTGTTGTTATGTTATATCTCTAACATGCTAACCTTAAGGAGTTAAGTTAATTAACACATAAAGAAACAGAATAACCCATTGTTTGTTTTTAATAGCAACTGAAGTGATATTTTTATTTTTATTTTAAAAACTAAGATAATCAATTAACGCATTTCAAGAAGAAAAGCAAGCCATGTAGAAACCAGCATCCATACTAGAAAAGAACCCATTATTCCAAATGCCACATGAATTACTCATGACCTATCTCCGTTCCCTTCTGCATACATACTTTAAATAGCAAGTAAAATCAATCATCAGCCACCCCTTACCTCATCTTTTGGCCTTCCTTCAGGGGACGCCTCTGGAATCAACTCAAATAGTTGTTGAGGATCATCAAAAGGATCATCAAGAATGTAGGTGTGTTTGATTCTATTCACATAAGAAGTGGAGAAATAAATTCAATGATTTCAAGAGAAAATAAACTGGAACATAATTGGATATAGTCTAGAGAAATATCAAACATGTAAAGTGTAAAACTGAAGAAACCTGATATTCTTGTAGGGTCTTCCATTTTCATCTAAGAAAGCTTCATTAATCCGAGTTAGTGTTTCAAAGCCTTCTGCTACCTCTCCAAAAATCTGCAGTCACATAAACGTCTTCAATATGGCAAACAACAAATGAAAATAAAACATTATCAGACTTCTACATAAAAATTTCAAACTAAGTAACTACATAAAAATTTCAAACTAAGTAAAGATAAACTCTGAGTTGAATATTTTCTGGCTATAATAAGGAATCACCCCAGTGGAAGTGAAACTTTCTTTTGGAGGGCACTTGCATAAATCAATTTAATGAATCAAATAGAATAAACCCTTGAAGGAAAAACTAGAAAAATCACTCCCCTCTAAAACTTGACAAAGCTGAACAAGATAAGGGCTAATCTTTTACAAGCATATCTGACCAGGGGGGGCGAAAAGTGTTTCCTTTATTTGTGTTTAGAAGCTATTATTGCAAATAAAGCATAAACAAAAAGATTATGGATCAAGAGACTCACAGTGTGTTTCCCATCAAGATAGTCAAGATCGTCTCGCAGTGTGAAATAAAACTGAAAGCAAGAGCAACACGAGCGCAGCAATGAGATGTAATGAAACATTGAAACGAGACTACGAAGAGGATTCTATTCAAACTCCACAATCGTGTATTTTCAATACATACCTGAGAAGCATTAAGATTCTCCCCGGCACTGGCCATGGCAACAGTGCCTTTCTTGGCATGCTTCAAATCGAGATGAATCTCATCACCGAAAAACCTAGCTTGTTCACCATATAAAAATCTGAAAGTACAAAATGGAACCGAATAAAAGTTTCAGGGTTTCATATAGAAATAGAACTAATGTAAAGCTAACTAAACTAATATAGATTAATAAAATAGTGTCTGAAAAACTGATGATGAGTAACAAAATCTCTTACTTGTAAACAGAATCACCTCCGGACCCGGTTCCGGTTGGATCACCTGTTTGTGCAGTAAAATCCTTTTGAACCGTGTGAAATAGACACCCATTGTAGTACTTAATCCTGAATCAACAAACATAAGAATACAAATTACAGAGAATCTGGCATATGCCCATTTATTTTAATGCCCAGAACCACCCATATAAGCAACTAAGAAGAAGAGAATCTTAAAAAATTTAACAAAACCCATTGTTTCTACTGCTCTAAAAGTAAAAACCCAGTAAAGAGCTGAGCCTGAGAGTGAAAATAGTATAAAAAAAAAAAAAAAATCCACTCACTTGCAAAGCTTCAAGAAGTTCTTGGAGGTCAAAGGGCATTTATCGGTGTACAAATCAATAACTATGTCTCCTAAGCTCGTCACAATCATCACAGACATCTTCTCTCTCTTTCTGCCGAAACAAAAATGTAAGACCAAAAACCGATCTCCAAAATATATACACAAAATTAAAGTAAAAAAAGCTTAATTAATTGGCTGCTCAATACCTTGAAAATTCAAGTATTGGTCTTGATAATGTTGTCTATGCAAGGCCGTGAAGCTATAGACGGTTTAGGGGTTTCAAGCCGAGGGCCCTAATAATTTTTTACGCACTTTTAAGTTTTTCTCTTTTTTTTTTTTATTGACTCAAGTATTTTCTTAAAAATAAGGCTTTAACTCAATAAAAAATATCTTTTTTAAAATTGGAACAATTGTTAAAACATTTTCATATTTCAAAAGTGAAACAAAATATTGTTCTTACAAATTTCAATAAGAATTAAATACTCTAATTATGCATTTACATATTTTTTATATTTGATATTTTCATATTACATTGTCATAGCTACTTCGTATTTACTTTATAAATTGCATAATTTTTTTTTTTACGTTAATGTTTGTTTTTTCTAGAATCTACACACCTTTTTTTCCTTTACTTGTATGCATCTATTTATGTTAATTTTACAATACGTTTTGCCAAAAAAATGAAAAAAAAAATACCTCATTTTTTCTTATCCAACTCTTAAGCTCTCTTTTATAGTTCTTTTTTTTTTGGGAGATTTACTTCAAAATAAAAATAGAAAATAGAGACAAGAGCCACTTGACAAGCTAAATATAAAAGAGCTATTCAATGGGAACTGCTTGTTTATTTGGTTATAAGTTGATTTCTCAATTCTATCTTTCTATCTTACTTATTTTTCATTAATTTATTGATGGGCACCAATTTGGTATGTAATTTGTTATTTATTTATAGGTATTGTTTTGACTAATTAAAATTTATTAAACACTTTTTTATAGTAAAAAATAGAGAGAAAAATATTAAATAATTTATTTTTATTTTTATTATTTTTTTTCTAACTACTCAAATTATGGTAATCGTAAACATTCTATTAATCCTTCTAATTTTGTTATTGTCATTCTCTCTCTTTCATGTTTATAAGAAGACCATACTTTTATTTTATTTTTCCTGGAACTCAGAGAAAAATCCATAGGGATTTCAATAACAAACTTTTGTTCTTTAAATGCGTGCCCTTAATTCTTCGAACTTTTGAGGTAAACTCCTTAATCTAAATTTTGTGTACTTTGATTCTCTTGAAAACTTCTTAAACATTTTTACTTACTGTTATATACTCAATTGTGTAGCAAAGATTCATCTTTAGTCTAATTTCAAAATCAAATATGAAACTAAAGCTGGTGTTGAAGCTCAATTGTGTAGCAAAGATTCATCTTTAGTCTAATTTCAAAATCAAATATGAAACTAACGCTGGTGTTGAAGGATTTGGGTCAGTATTTTCTTGAGATTTATTTCAATTACAGTCTGTTTTTGGCTATGATTCTTGTTTTCATCGGGCCCGATTAATTCTTGAATGAGTTATAGTTCAAGGTTTTGAATCCTTAAGGTCTAAACTTCAAATTTTGATTTACAATCAAAATTTTGATAATTTATAATCAAGATTTGGTTTCAATCTTCCTGATTTTGTAAGCCAAAAATTCCATTTTTGATTAATGTGTCTCAAAAATTTTATCTTTAATTCAAGAGAAAGACCCTAAATGTGCTCAATACGAGGTAGTATAGATTTAGTTTTTCTTTCAAAAAAAAAAAGTTGTGTTAGTTTAGCTTGGTTATGATGAAAATGAATTTTAGGTGAAAAATCAAATATGGAATTTAGGGCTCCTCTTTACTGAATGGATTTAGAACGTTGGTTATTTAACTCCCTTAAACTTATTATTATGTTGTAAAATTTTAGTATGTTATAGTGGATATTTAGAGGTTTGCAGAATGACTTAAATATGGTTGACTATTCAGTTTTATTTAGAATTTTGAATCTAAGTGGACTGCTTAAAATTATAATACTAAACCATATGTACCTTTTATTTTATCTGTATCTTTGTGGTTTGAATCTATCCTCAACATTTTGTATACATAAATTATACATCTCAATGATTCTGAAAAATGTTTTGTTTTCGATTTTATATGAATTTTTCCAACTTAGTTTGAAATAGGAAAAAATTCACAAATTGATTTCATGATCTTTTGGCACAAGTAGAATTTTGAATATATGTTTTGTGTAACTTGATAAAAAATAATTTTAAGTTTTCTTTCATATGCCACGGATCTTGTAATTTTTTTTTAATTTTCTTCTAATTGTTATGAATTTTTGAAAATGTCTTGCTGAAACTATATTTGTACACTTTATAGAATTTTTGATTTGTTAATAATCTAGAGGTGGTTCTATTGGTTTTAAATGTTATATACTTTTTGATTGGAAACTCAAATGCCCATGTATGTTTATCAAAGAAGTAACAATGAAAGACTTGGTTTAGAATTAGCTTTTAGATTCGATAAATCTTGCATTGATTAGTTATCAACAATTGTTCTAAGTTAGAAGCAATTACCATTTAAATTAAGTAACTTATAAATAATAGTTAAGCTCCAATAAATAGGACATTACGTTTTTTAATTAGAGTTAAAGGCCACGAGATTGGTCAGTGAGGAATGATTCATAAAGGCTTTAGTGAAAGAGATTGTGTACATGTAAGTAGAATATTTATCTACAACATAGGAATTACTAAATGAATATGTTTGATTACACGCAATATGGGCTATAGAGTGATGTATTATATGCTAAGCATGCATAGTGCATACAAATTAAATTACTTTGATATATGCTAGTATGAATGTGAATAGTGCATGTCTATGTGATAAATAAGAAAAAAAAAATGCGTATGATGTCTTTTTGTGTACCAGAGTTCGGTTTGATTTCTACGCTATATTATTAGTATATTTGCATACTTGTGAGTGAAAAAACAACAAGCTAGTTATGATTATATATGAGAATATACATATAACATATATTATATAACATTCGTGATAGATTGGTGCTGCCCTTTCGTAAGGAATTAGTAAGGGTCTAGTACCCAGTTATATACTCTCTCTCACTGACAGATTTATTATTTGGCTAACAATCCCTCGATTCTTGGCCAAGGCAAAAAATGGTAGCCACGTATATAAGCATAAGCCAGTAGCATACAAAGGCCTGCCTCATGGTATAACATGCACACATATATTTGCTTGTGTTATCATATGATGAGTTACTTGTAGTTAATAAATCACCATGATAAATGGTTCTATACTATTTTTATGTTGAATTTTATTTTTAGACATTCTGTGATATAGTGTTGGACAATTTTAACTATTGCAAGTAATAATATATCTAGAAATAAAAATATAACAATAAATTGTTGTAACATATGATGTAATAAACTATTTAACTACACCTTGGATAGTAACAATTATTATAAAAATTAAATTACATAACAAAATAAATCACAATTAATTTACTATAATAATAATCATGATTATAATGACCAAAATAACAAAGGAGTTTAAGGAAACCAAACCGAGTCTTGTGTTTCACACAATTTTCTTAAAACAGTTACGCCTCCTCACCGGGGTGCATAGAAGAATGTCAACAGCGTTTGTTTCCCAGGATAAAACGGTTCACGAATAGCAACGTCGCACCAACTTGCTACTCACAACGAACTGAGCAATGCCCAAACTCTATCACCGAACTCAACAGAACTTGACCACTCTTGTAAGAAAGAACAAGAACTCAAACTCTCTAACTTCTAACTAACTCCTCTCTAACTTCTAACTAACTTTTCTTAACCGCCACAGAGAGAAATGGAATAGAGGAATAGGCTAAGAAATATTTTAGTGTGTCTTGGTGTGTCTAAGAGTGAGGAGAAGGTCTCCTTTTATAGTGTTCATGGGGGAACCAAGCCATTAACATCCCATTAATATGGCTGAAAACGTTTTTCTGTTACAACATAACAGCCCGTTAATATGGCTGACAAACGTTTGTCTGTTACAACGTAACAGCAACAACCCATTAATATGGCTGAAAAATGTTTGTCTGTTACAACATAACACCCCATTAATATGGCTGAAAAATATTTGTCTGTTACAACGTAACAGCAATACCCCATTAATATGGTTGAACAACTGAAAAATGTTTGGCCGTTACAACATAACTGCCAAAATATTTTTGGCTGTTACCTCAGCTTTATGAGGCCTAATAAATGTCCAAAATGAATTATGTAACTCTTGTATGTTACAAATTCAATTCTAGAACCTCCTCACTTTGGGTTTCAATTTCTCATTCACCCATGCCTCAAAATAGCTATTAACAATGGTTTTTCTAAACCAATTTTTCAACAATTCCCCACATGAATGAAATTGACGACCTAAGACTCGACCGACATGGTGATAGAATTCAACGGTTGAAACCTGCATAGGATAGGTAGGTGTTACTCTTTGAACCTTCCCTTGTGAAAATACATTTACTTTACTAACTAAATAGTAGACGCGATGTCCTTGAACTATTCTGTCATTTGTGTAAATGATAATATATCTCATACATGAATCTTCCTAACACTTTCTCAGTTCTCACTATTATGTTCGTTTTGGCCATGAACATACGCATGGTTCTGCAAGAGTTTAATAAGAATTGCGCCCTAATAATTCCCTTAGAAGCGGCCCTGCTTCTCTCTCACATAGGTGATCTCTTAATTAAGAGTAACCTGCATTACTCTGCTCGAAACTCTATTTTCGACACATAAGAATCATTAAAAGCAGAGCTTAACCTTTCGTTTTACGGATATCACTGTTTCATCATAGGAATGGACATGAGGAAAATCCCCACAGTGATCCAACATAGTCTTTACAATTTAGTTGTCCCTTTTGAACCTAGATCTTGGGATCTCTAGTCAACTAGGTTGGGTATCCACTGTATCAACCTATTCTTTCATGCGCTTTAGTCCTATTCCCCTCGATGACTTTTCAACTAACTCTCTATTTAACCTTTAGTTAGCGGATCCGTAATGTTATCTTTTGACTTTACATAGTCTACAGAGATAACCCCAGTTGAGAGTAGTTATCTAATGGTATTGTGTCTACGACGAATATGTCTAGACTTACCATTATACATATTGCT
>JXTC01000044.1:907850-938386 GCA_002914845.1 Trema orientale | reverse complement strand
ATTTTATTTTAGAAAGGTTTTCTTGAGATCTTCACCTGAGTTTTGATAATCTGTATTTAATGATTGGTTATTTGATAAGACGTGAAAACTAGGAATTTAGGATTCAGTTCCACCTATCTCACAGTTCGTACTTGATACAACCATTTAAAAGAGGCCAACTTATTTCATTTAACTACCTACATCAGTCAGTATTTTGTGGTAAAAGTGATTTCAAGATGATATGCAGTTTGCTAGTTGGCTTTATAGGTTCTAGAGTTGGAAATTCAAGATCAAACGCTAGGGCATGCCTTTTATTTGTTTGTTACCTCTCAAGAACATAATAAGCCAGCCACTTCATGAAGGTGATTTCAGTTGACTTAAATTAAAATGTAAATGCAGGATGCACTAATTGCTATTAGAGGTGGTCGTATTCCTTCTCCTGGAAGCATGCCATCTTTTGAAGAGATCAAGGAAATCCTAGGTTTCAACATTTATTACGAAGAAGAAAAGCGGTATGCTACCAGGAGGCCCAGCCCCAGCCAGCTATCTTCATGGGGAGGTGAGAGAGAGACCCCTTACACCAATATAAAAATTGTTGTTTAGTACATCAGTCATAATCGGTTGATTTGTTCTCACTTCTCACTTAGTAACACTTTTCTACATTGAACTTATTACCACTGCTGGTCCAATTTCTTCTCTCTATAAAATTATTCATTTACAATTGATGAGTAAAGGTTGGATAAAGCATCAGTAGTAACTTGCTGTTAACATAAACATAAATCGCATCTTGGGTGTTCCTTGTTTGTTCAAGACACTAATTTTGGCATTTACAAGGGCTTCTATTCTATTTCAAACGACTTTAAATATGTAGCTTTCTTATTATTCCATTTTTCTTGTAATTATACTTCTCTTTCGATTGCTGATGCCAGTGGAGGGTGGTCTTAGCTTTTATTTGTTGTTCTCTTTCCTCCCCATTATGGAGGATTTCTTACCCTCTTTTGTTTTTCTGCCTTTTTACTTGTAACTTTTTAACACAATTTCTTTGCCTTTCTGAAAAAATAAATGGAAAACTTACTATAAACCAGGTAAATCTCAGACTAAAAGGGGAAGAAAACCTGATATATGTCTATGTGTGCCAGTATTCTAGTCTTTAATTATTCTAAAGCAAGGTTATTTTTCAGTGAGCAGTAGTGTAAATGACACTCAACAGAGGGCTCAAGACAATGCAGAGCAAAGAGATCGAAGTCTTGAAGATCCAGTAATTGAAGTAATAACTCCTGATGTGTACAATAACTTTGGTGCAGATGCTTCACGAGACCCCTTTTCTAGGATTTGGTCTCGGACGTTGAGAATAAAGCTAACTGGAAGAGATGGATTTGAGAAACTTGATGTTAGGATTCCTGTAAGTCATCTATCCTCTATGGGCTTCCCTACCCTATTACAATATAGGCATATAGTTAGGATTGTTTTCCATATATTGTTCTACATATTGAATAATGGAAATCCTAGCCAAGACCAAATCTCATCTTGTGTTCCAGCCATTTCATACTCTTAAAAGTATCTGAGATACCAATTTCTTTTTACTTTTAAATAATTTATCCTGTCTATTTCTTATAATTGTTTCTTAAAAAGATAGAGAAGATTCTACTGACTTGTAAGTTGTAAATGAAGTTGATATGTATACACACATATTCATAAAAAACTATACTTTTCTATTTAGCAAACAAGATATTGTTTTGTCGGTAAAGGAGCAAAGTAAATTCCCAGTAGACAAGGACATATATGTTTTATGATTTATGAATACATATTGTAAACATTCTGATGCCTTAATTCTTTTATTGTAAATATCAATTATACACTTGGAAAACATACATCACCTTCTTGAACCAAAGGGTGTCTTTGTTGCCAAATTGTCATAGAGGTGTAATAAATGCGTCGACTAGACACTGATCTTGATTTAAAGTTTGACTGTTTGGACCTCAACATTCTACCTTGAACACCCTCTCTCCCATAAAATCACAATGGCTGTCAAGTGAAACAAACATTGAATTTCCATAGTTCGTCAACTAATGGTAATTTTTATTTTTTTTTAAAACAGGCTGGATTCTTGGAAGGAGTCACCAATATAGTCCCAGGTATTATTCTGTTTTTATAGCGTGTTGTAAAGGAATTGTTGATTCACTTGAGTCCTTGAAATCTCAGAATGTCTCCATTCTGTTATGCAGCTTTAGGTGGAGTAAACCTCAAAGAGCTGTTGGATGATGCAGCTTATGAACCAGGAGGGAAACTTTTGTTAGATTTTAATGACACGATTGGTGATCGCATCCAAGTTTTTCTGGAGTAACAGCCTTGCAAACTAACCTTTAACAGGTCCATTGGTTAAAGGTTTGAGAATTACTTATTGTTGTTTGCAAGCAGAATTCTATTCAATGAAAAAGTAGCTTTTGACCTCCTCTGTCTTATTTTATTGTAGCTGTCTGTGCTCCAGTTCTGCAATCAGAACAATATTTTTTTGTTACTGATAAAGAACGTAAAGTCTGACAAGTAATGTGTTTTATCTTCCAACAAATTGTTGAAATTGGCGTTAAGATCACAAAAATTCTTTTCCAAGTCAAAAAAATTATATGAAGTGATCGATTCAATTTAAATGATGGACAGTGTAAGGTAGGTGAAACAGAACAAAACACTTCGAAGAAAATAGGTAAAATAATTTGTTTGAAATATGATCCTCGCGAGAAGATATATAATACATTTGAGCTTTGGACTTTTATGGCGTGTTTACTTATATGTAATGGAGAGAAAAGAGAATAAAAAAAGAAAAGCTTTCCCTTTCATATATTTACAGACACATAAAAGGGAATCCTAACCTTTTCCACTCATTGTTTCTTATTCTCCTCCATTCTATTTCCACTCATTCTCTTTACGGATTACTAAACGGGGTCTAGGCAAAAAGTAGTTTAAAATTTTGGCATGTTCAATGGTAGGAACTCGGAATTGTTTCCTTCCAAAAATTCTCTTCTAGCTTTATTCGATTTCATTATTTTTCTTTGACTCTTAATTTAAACCTTGCCGTGCTTTCAGATGTTTTGACCTATGGAAACTGAAGAATTGTAATATACTGGAGCCTGGACCTGTGATCAGTCATCCGGCATGGCGGAGGCAAAGGAAATTACGTGTGTTTCACTGTTTCTATTAGAGCTCAAGCTAAATTCATGCACATTCCTTCTCCTCAATTAATTGAAGGCAATAAGCAGGTGAGCAGTGAGCTTGATATTTAATCCTCTGGATGTTAGACTCTCGTTATTGTATATGGTAAGTGCTTAAAAATTTAATAGAAAAAGAAATTACTGGTCCTCTGGAATATATGTATATTTCTTATATTGCTTCTTTGAAAACAAAATGAAAATATATAGATACTATGTATACAAATCAATTATAGCTTGGATAATCATTCCAACTTTTGTCAGATGGCCAGGATTTTTTTTTTCCTCGGACGAAATGAAATATGTATGGTCTGAATTTTGTCATGGATTTTCAAGTGTTTGGCTAGATAGCCAAGTATGAAATAACCAGCGATGAGCTCTTTCCAACTTAAAGCTCAAATTGATTAATATTTTTTACAATAAGCTCCTTGTGTTTGAACCTTTGCACTCTCTTTGTGTGGGTTCAATCCATGAGTCTGTAACCCCAAGCTCAAAGTCCACTTGACAAGAGAAATTTTTAATTCAAATTCAACATAATTAAACGGTTTTTCCTTCTAGACAACAGACTACGTGTAGTAATCAACCACATACAAGGCCATGACAGTTTCTTATGGTTCTATGAATCCCATGATAACAAAAGCAACAAAACTAAATTAAGCACGAAAGGATTTTACGACTTCTAACTCCATGCTCCAAGACACGTCAAAATAATTGCGTGATTCCACGGTTTGTCAAGTAACATTATTGATACACTGCCTGCCACATTTGATATTCGGCCGATTCATAGCATTACTGAACCAGGAAACTATCATTATAAGGTGTTTAAATTGGAGTCTCGGATTTGTTGCGTTTTCCCTCTTCTTAAATGACGGGGGTTAGCTCAACCATTGTCCACCTTTGAGAAATTTCTACTCTTCAAATTGACAATTCCTCAAAATTTCATGAAAAACCAATCAACTGGATGAAGCTTTTTTGTACTAAAGAATTGATGGCAACATATACTGAAGAGTTAATGAAGCACTCTTTACCAAACATGATATCAAAATTTATCCATTCCTCCAAGAAACAAAAAATTAACCATAAAAATAGTATTCTTGCGCCAATCAATCTGCTGCTGCTTCAAATAAAATATCCACCAATGTTGTACATATAGTTTCTATCATGCCATTAGGAGTCAAAATTTAGAGCTTATCCATACAAAGACAAGTATGATTCAAGAAAGAAATGGAAAAATGAACTTTTTTTTTTCTCTTTTTTTTTTCCTTTCCTTTTCCTTCTTTAGCCACAGTTCCTAACATGGGAGAAAAAAACTCCAATCACTCATGACCTAAGGGAGAACGGTTTCTCCGTCATATATACATCTATATTGCAAGAACCTCAGCAGAATCAATTCACTACAAAACATCCAAGGAACACTTCCTCTGAACTTTAGAAACCATTCCTCTACTGCTAGTGCTATCAAGTCTAAGTTGGTAAAGCAACAAAATTAGTCCCATTCCGATCCCTTCCACCGTCTGAACTCTCCTAAGCTCTGAGGCCATTTAGTTGTCTACTGTATAGAGAACTCTACGTATTTTGTTTGCAACCACAAGTGCAATTCTCAAGGTCTTTGTGGAGTTTCTGTAATATGGGGAAAAAAAAAGGGGGAAAGACGGAAACATGAGAAACAATAGAACAATAGATACACGATAATCATGTGTACCAGATAATCATGTATTATTCAACCCTGCAAACTTACTAAAAAGGAAAGTAAAAGTCATTCATATCATCTTTCTGTACTCGGATTTTGGGAACCAATTTAGAAAGGAGGTATCTACAAAGAATCATTCTGAACACTATTATTTTCACCCACGATCATAATCAATGTTATTTCATAAAGTACTTTGAGCCTTGACACACAAATACAAGCTCTCCTGGCTTATCCTTACCTAAGTGAAAGTGTTTGGTAAACCTTAAATCGCTGTGTCTTTCATTGTTGGAAGTTCTAGTGATAGCGGTTATCAGATGAATCATGATAATGTCTCTCTAATAAGTCATGAGATTATCTTGGTCATCTAGGATGAGATATGCAGGATGATATGCCTATCATTTCATGACAGATACTTGGTGTCTAGGCAAAGCCATGTGATCACTACTCGGCAATTTACTTTGTGCAGTATTAACTTTTTTTGTCTAAATTTCTTTCTTCTTTTAAAGGAAACCAACATTCTCATTGAAATCGAAGTTTGGTTTTAAGACATCATATGCTGTCAAGAGAAACTAAAGGTGCATTATGCAAAGCACAACATGTCACAATATAGCATTCTCATTATTACTACCCAAGTCTAAAAGAAAAACAATTAAAATCAGTATCATTCGATCTAGGTATTCTCTAATAATATCTTGAAGAAGAAAATATAAATTCCAAAGGACATTGCTGTATATATATTTCTTTATGGCATAGTCACAAACCTGGACTTGGTTTTGAAGGCCCTTGATATGTTGTACAGCCAAGTCCAACATGTCTGCATAGCTTGTTTGCTGCAACAACATTAGAAAACAAAGTTCACACATATCATGAAATGTGTTCGGCAGCATTAATGCCAATTTGCAAAACAGAGTTTCGGATGTGATTAACACATCCTGTGCCGGGTAAAATCAGAGATAAACTTCACTCTAACTGATTCTAGGAAATTCGTTAACACTAGATTGAAAGTAACTAGTTTCCATTATGCAAGATCAAACTTCTACAAAATAAGTAACTTATAGTTTTGCCCCCACTATGCTGTCCATATAAGCATGGTCAACTCATAATGTGATACTTGGTGCGAGCAATCCACTTATCGAAAAATGGACAACTCACCAATGGTTGAAGTCTTCTGATAAAAACTAGTTCAAAAATTGCCTAAATATACTTGTGACATGGACATAAAAATCTTGGATGATTCAGTCATCAGTTAAGAGTTGTTTTCTTGCAATTGTGTACAGACAGCGGGTATTGAATGATTTCTGAATACCAATAATAAGTTTCCAAGTTTTCTTAAAATAACATAGGGCTCAATAACTGATGCATGAAATGTATTTTTTTGACGTAAAGCACCAGATGAAAGCTTAGCTTTGGAAGTTATTGTAGTCAAACAGTCTTCTAAAAACAATTCACATCTCAGAAACCAATACATCTTACCAGTAACATAAAGTAAGAGTCAGTTTCAGAAGTATGAAATTATTACCTTATCCATGTTTGGAACAAGATCTTGGAGTTTCTTCAATTTCCCACTTATTCTAGTTCTTCTCTCCTGTATATATATAGGCATAAGGTATCTGAAGTCGGTACTATTATATGAGTACAATTTGTAAACTGTATACTATCCACAAGTTCGCATTAATGCCTCCCATTACACTAAAAAGAAAAAAGAATAAGACTACTATTTGACAAACAATTACAAACCAATCGTCTGATATTAAAAAAGAAGCGGGGAGGGGGTTTAGGCTCATTAGATGTCAGAAACACCATAACTACCAACAATAACCTTCTAAACACAAAAAAAAATAACAATAATAATAATAATAATCATAAATAAATAAATAAATAAATAATAAAAACACCTATAAAAGAAAAAAGAGAAAAGAAAAAATGGACTACAATGCAAAAGGGCGATTGGAATATTTGTACTAACCCTTTCTGCAATGCTTCGTGGATGAGTTGCACAGCCTCGCTTAGCACGGATTTTGCAAGGAACCGAGTCTTCTGGGATGTGAAGTAGTTTCTCCACTGCCGCCATTTCAAGAGTCGTCTGTGGAAGGCTAAACTGAAGTGGACAACAAATTAGACATTGAACAAAAGAATATTGTACACTTTCCTAGAGCTTTCAAGTAATAATTAAAAGTGATTTATAAAGGGAAATAACTAAAAGAATTCCAAAAATAACTCCCCCACTCCGAGAAAAGAAGAAAAACACACACACACACACACACACAAACAATTCTAGTTTTTAGTTGCAGAATCAGCTTCACTTAAATTTGAAGAGGAGGGGAGGGGGGATATTAGCTTATAAAAGAAACATATAGAATATGTATGAGCTGCTTCTTTTAATTTTTTCAATGAATAATACCTAGTTATTAGAGAAATTACATAAATGCTTGTAACTCATCTTGAATGTCATCTTTATTTAATTTAACCTTTAGAAAACTACAAAGGATTATAACTAAGGCAACTTTGATAAGCTACATATTATTATACACGCTTGTAACAGTACTTATGTTGCCTGTATTTCCCCCCCACCCAAAAACCTCACAATCAGACACAATATCTTATTAAGAAATCAAGAACAATTTACTTGTTGCTGTGCAGTTATGACAAAATTAAAACCATGAAAATTAGATAGCATTTCCTTTTTTCAATATTTATTTCAACCAATCCATATAACTTAATTTGTTCTCCCATTTTCACTTTGGTTTATGTTACTCCATTCACTATTAAGTATTGAGTTATCAGAAAACGTGAGCATGAGTCATGAATTGCAAGTTCATCTTAATTAATCGATGAGTAAATCACAACTATAAAAAAGTAAGAGTTCAACTACCTGAGATTCTAAGGCATTAAGACAGTTAAACATGTCCCCATCCATATTCTTAGCTCGTTTGCTTGGTGGAGCAGAGAAAACAATTGAATTGGTATTATTATCCCAACCGTCCATTCCAAAGCTAGTGGCAAAAGAATGCGTCGCACTATGGCGGACATTTTCCGGGCTCAGATCGTCAATCCCATTTTCACTTACTTCAGAAATTTGGGAAAGACAATCTTGTCTGGTAAAGCTCAATTGAGACGTCAACCTTGACACTCCATGGCCAGAATTAGTACCACCTTGGGAGCCATAGCCTCCATTTCCCCTTGTAACAGAAAATCCTGCAGTTCACATTTTCAGAAAACGAGAGAAGACATTCAGCACGCATTGATGACTGTACTTGTGTCACTGACAAGTCTCAAGTACGCTTATTAATTTAGTTACATTATTACAATTTCTTTTTCTTATGAAGGCACTATTCCTATTTGAGTAAAGTACAGCATGATTATAAACCTCAAAATATTTGTTCATGCTGCATAATAGAGGACATTTTAGGAAAGTAGTAACAAACTAACAAAAAAGATTATAAGAGTAGGTGAGTTGTCATTTTTTAATTAGTGAATAATATCTATAATTTGAATCTTTCATGGAAAGGTTATATCACTATATCAATAAATAATTTATTCATTTGAGCCCAAAAAAAGAATTAACAATTTATTCGTTACGTCCATTGGCTTAAAAAGCAGGCGTGGAAATTGGAAGAAGTTGAATTTTACTTGTACAAACTTTTCTAAATTGAATAATATATTACCTAAAACTAAAAGTACTAAAGTAAATAAATTGCAGAAACTCCACCTCCAATGTTAAAATGGTTTAATTGAAAACTGGTTTCGGGCTCCAGTAATTTTTCACCTATTTTTCTATGAGTTGGGCTTTCGTTTGTTTGATTAAATTTATACAGAAGAAAAATAAATCAGCAGCTTTTGGACCCAAAATAAATAGAGAGTCAGACATGCACGAGAATATTGGTGGGTTCATTAAGGATCACTTATTTATGGCTTAGCTGAACCTAAAGCTTAGAGATAGGATTCGAACCAATAAACCAGTGTGAAGTTAATATGCTGTACTATATGGTTGCTCCTCACTAATTTATTTTATACTAATTTATTTTCAAAAGTTTTGTTATGGAATCTATATTATGAAAACATATTTTTCTAACATATTAAAAATCAAATTACTATGATATGAAAGAAAAATCGTCAGTGAACTTCCATTTAATTTCCATTGAATTGCACCCCTAGTCCTATAATAAATTTCACTCTAAGCCATCAACTTTCTTTTAACTAAATTTTCAGTTGTAAAAAACAAAGAAAATTTCGAAAAAAAGAATAAAAGGAAAATAAAATCATAACGCATATCTTGTCTATTATCTCCCAAGGGAAAATCATAACGCATATATTGTCTATGGTTTCCTAAGGGCTAAGGCCCTTATTTCTCAAAGGTGGATCCCCCACTGTCCACGTGGCAGTTGAAGCTCAAACTTCAAAACTCCACTGTGCCTGACTAAGCCCTCTTCCATTCAATTAAGCTGATTGATTGGACAGGGACATAATCGTCATTCCATTGTCAAAAAAATAAAATGAGAAATTAAAAGAAGGAAAAAAAATCTGAAAATATCTTTACCATTTTTATCAGTAACGACGTTACTAAGATGGCTGAGGAAGCCAGCCGGGGAGCTCCTCTGGCGGAGCAAAGACGACGAAGGAGAAGCCGAAGATGAAGACGACGACGAAGAAGATCCAATCCTGGCGGCTATCTCGTTGAGTCCATGCGAAGATCTGTGCAAGGACGAGTTGACTTTGCAGTTTGACTCAGAGGTAATGGAGGACGAATCGCCGGAAAAGTACTGCCCCACGAGCGGCGGCGGCGGCGGCGGCGGCGATCTTAGCGCGTTGAACTCGCGCTCAGCTCCGATGACGGAGTCCACCGCCGTGGCGAGGAGCGAACCGGGAGCCGAGCCGTACCGGGTTAGACCGGTCGGGAGCGGCCCGGTCGGCTTCTGCGACGACGAAGATGAGGTCGAGGGGTACATCTATGGCCGCCGATCGGAGCTCAGCTGATGAGAGAGAAAGAAGAGAGAGAGGGGAATGGGGAAAAGAGGGAAGAGAGAGAGAGAGAGAGAGAGGAAGGAAGAAGACGATGCTTGATACTTTAGTGGAAAGGCTACGAGAGATGATAGAGTCACCCGTGGGTGAGGGAATAGAAGAATATATCTTTTTTTTTATGTCTAGTGGATGAATTTTTATTGAATTTTTAGTTTAGGCTGAAATTAAATGTAAGTGGATGGAATTGACCGATGAGAGAGTAGAATAAGGGGATTAGCCTGTACGGACTTTTTCACGTGTTAGAATTTATACGCGTAGCTGACCTGAAAAATCTAGTGGATACTCATTAGCATCATGTTTCGCGGTCATATGCGCAGCCTAACGGTAATTACAACACAATACGCAGACATTAAACTCAAATCTTTTAGGAAAAGAAAATTTTGGTATAAAAAAAAAAAAGATAGTGAAAAAGCTAACAAATATTAGTATTGACTCAAAAAGCGAATAAAAGGAACCGATAAAACTGATAATTTTAATGAAATGCAAAATATGTGCCGAGACTTTTTTTTTTGAATAATTACATTTTTTTTATATCTTGCATTTTGACCATTTTGTTCCGTTTATATTTTGCTTTTTGTTTGTTATCAATATTCATTTTTAGATTTAAAATTTGTAACAAATTTATAATCTCTTTGAGTTAAATACTAATTTTGAAAATTATATTTACTTAAATATCTTTAAAATTTTGAATATATCTTAAAAGAAGTTAAATTTAAAACTTATAAGTTTTTTTATAAATAATATTTAATTTTTTAGGTCTTTGTATTTTTTAAATTATTCTTTAATATTTGTTCTTTTAGCTATTAATTTTAATTGATTTTAAATTTAAATTAAGTATCAAAATATATATCTTAAATTTTGAAATAGTATTTTGGTAAATTCAATGGTCAAAACTGACATTTGACTTAAAGAATGTATAAATTTTTTACAAATTTCAAATATATAATATGTGGGGATGGCTACGGTAGGGGCGTCCCTACGTAGGGTCATGTCTTAATTATCGTTGGATAGGAATCTGTGGGGAATAACGGAAATCTGTGGGGAATAACGGGAATCTGTGGAGAATCTATTTATATACAGATTCCCATCCAACGGTGAATAGACAGGGCCCTACGTAGGGGCATCCCTACTGTAGACGCGCCCATAATATGTTAATAATAACCAAAATACAAGACATAAATTGAACAAACAGTTAAAACGCAAGATATAAAAATGTAATTAATCTTTTTTTCTCCATGAATTTGAACTATGCAAGTTATATAAGTGGCAAATAGCGCAGACTCAATGGGGCCACCCCACTTTTTTAGAATCACACTTTTTACCTTTGTTTGATAATTTCAATTTTATCCTTCATTTGTCTCCCCTAAATTTTTATAATTATAACTTTTTACCACATATTTTGTAAAAGAACAATCATACACCTCATATGACCCCATTGAATTTTTTTTTTATATATTTGAATTTTACTTATATTATCTTGAAATACTTAAAATTTCTCTCACTTTTTATAGATAATATTTATTTGGACTCACATTAAATACTCTTTCAAATCTAATTTTGGTCTGACTAATGTGTTTCAAAATTACCACTTTTAGATTCTTCATCAGTTAAATATCACTAAATTACAAGTCCATTTGAAGAAATGAACGAAAAAACCCCATATCAAAAGCAAAAAAGAGAAAAAGAAAATAAATATAGATTTAAAAAAATTAGTGCATACCCCCCTAAAAATCTTTTCTGGCTAACATGGTTTGACTATTATCATTTATAAAAGATTGCTGGAGTATTTATAATTAACATTACATACAAAGAAAACATAGAGGTTAAGCATTTCAATATTGTTTACCAAAATCTCAATAGTGCAAAAGAGCCGTCTGAGCTTTTTTGGATGGTGTCGACTGTCGACATATGAATAGATTCGGCTGTATAATTAATTTTTTTTTATTTGTGCTATATGAAAAAAAAAAAGAAAAGAAAAAAGAAAAAAAGCAATCCGATATATGCTCACGTGCTCTTTGCTTCAACCCGTGACAAACGCTTTGGATTGGTGGTGGAAGGCCCACTAGTTCACACGCATATATATAAATTGCCTCTCCTGTTTTCTTAAGGCTGAAAGTACATATCTATGATTAAGTTTTTTCTTTTTCTTTTTTTTTTTTTAAACTTGAATATTGTCAAGTTTATTTAGATTAATATATAAAATGTAATCCAATTTGGCTGACCTGACCTGGCATGGTCCCCCCCAACTCCAAGTCTCCAGTAGCCAAAGGTGAAAGCAATAGTTTAGAAAGTTGTATTAAAAAACAATAATATATGGATCCATATAAAATAATAGATTGGGCTGTCCAAGGTGACTTGAATTTCGGTTGAGGCAAACTTTGGTTAAGATTCAATGTATGTCAAAGTCCAACAAATTGACATCTCATATATATTTATATGCTAAATCAGTGGATACATTAGTCTTGTATTTTTTCTGGACACACATGGAAACATGTAATTTTCAACACTAGTTGTCTATATGCCGTGGTGTTCGAAATCCTAAACATGTCCCAAGTTCTATGCGTGGATTAAAGCAATCTAAGAAGAAACTAAATGAAAGTAAGCACCAAAAAGCATGTTCATTCACGATCACGGACCTGGTTTGATTACTCTAGACCGCCTTTATTATGGTCCTAAATTCTAAACTTCTACTATTTTATAAGAAAAAATTGAAAATATCTCATTTATCTCAACGCACATGAAAATCACAATTCAAACAGTATCGAAATATTTAGAATATTAAAAAAAATGAAACTTACAATTTAACCATTTTGCATATCGAGTTAAAATATAAATTTTGGTTTAAGTTTTTCACCATAAAAATGGAGCTTTTTATTTTAGTGCCGCTTTATGTTTTGCTTGTTTGACTCGAGAAGTTTAAATGAAGTGTCAATTAAGTGTCAAAGATTGTCCATCATAATCTGATTGCTTAAAAGAAAACTAGAGGTATTTGGGTAAATCAAAATCGTACTTGAATATCGACAACACTCCTTATCTCACTCCTTGTCTCTTTATATGGAGTCATAGTCATTGAACATAGGATCCCTAATTAATCGTGTCTTTTACTGTTGTGCTGAGACTGATAGGGAAATTGAGCTAGATACTTTAAATTTAGACTAAACTGACTTAAAAAAAAAATGATATTTATAGTTTAAAATAATAATTTTTTTAGTTACTTTTGAAGCGAGAAAAAATGCTAATTTAGAAATTGTCCTCTTGTCATTTTATGTTTTTTAGGTGAGTATTTCTCTCCTCTTTCCTATTTTCTCCCAAAATTTTCCTCCCAAGCATATGGCTCGTGGTCACAATTTTGTGACTCATGGTCATAATATATTTTACATCGTTAACAATATTATGAGATCATGTTACTGTGATTTGTACAATTTTTACATGTTACCATGATTTATAACTTTAAGTTACAAAATTTGTACAAATCTTACAAAAGGAAAATAAGTATTCCTATTGGCCACAATGACTTAGAAACATTTGTCTAACATAAGTATAATTTTACAAGAAAAACTATGCCGTTTTCTTTATTAATAGTCATATATGTGATACTTAAAGTATGGGCAAAAGAGAAAGAAGACGAGTTGCCGTCAGAAAATTCATGAAATCGTCTGAAAAACTAATAAAAACAACCTTAAAATGCCTCTAACTTGTAATTTCGTATACCAAAATCCTATAGGAGCAACTTATAAATGGACTCAACTAGAAAATGCGGTTTAGATTGGATTTTGACTCTCATTCTACCCATTGACATCACAAGATTGAAGAAGAAAATTTTCGAGATTGAGGGCATTGAAAATAATTTGTATATCAATACCTGTGGCAAGAAATTTATATAAGAAGTAAAATGGAATTGTGATTGACCGGGTAATACTTGTATGAACTCAAATTAAGTCGATATATTGTTTATTATGGTTACAACTAGATCTGAAAAAAATCTTGTCGAAAATATTCACAATTTTTTTGATACCGTGTCACATATTGGTGACTCTATGTCACATTATTAGTGATAATCTGTTATAATTGGCTATTGTCAGTTGTGCATTTTACTGAATTTTTGGATGAATGGAAAATTTTTAGATGATCATAAGGCACAAATTTTTGACTCTAAGCCAATTTATGATCACCTAAAAAACTTTTAGTCATCCAAAAGTCCAATAAAATAAAAAATTAACAATAGTCAATTGTGACAAATTGTCTCTAATAGTGTAGCATATATAAGGTCGCAATATCAATATGTGATTCAGAGTCACAAAATTTGTTACTATTTTCGAACAAGATTTTTTCAAATCTGAAAAAAGTTCGTTTTCAACCATGGAAATTAGCATATGGATTGAATTTGAGTTTATACAAGTATTACCCAAACAATCACAATCTCAATATAACATTTCATGAAAGAAACAAACAAATATCTCAAGTTTTTATGCAAAAATTGAAAAGAAAATCTGAGACAAATTCCATCTCCCTCTCCCTTCGCTTTCTTCTTCTTCAACCTCCGTGATGTCCTCGGTAATACCGACTGGGGAGGAGGAGATTCGAAGTCAGAATCTTCATTTCCTTTTCTCTTTTTCGAAGTCCATCTAGTTCTAGCTATTTTCGTCACTAACCGAAACAAAAATGGAATAATAAAAGGGGCATTCATGTAATTTTTTTAATAGTGGTTATTTGGCTGAAAATAGGGGAAAAGTGGGGGAGTAGAGCTTGAATGTTTCTCTTCCACTTCTTCTCTGCAATGATGTGTTCTTTAGGGTTTTTGATTTTTTTTTTTGAAAAAAAAAAGAAGAAAAGATGGAGAATTAAAGCGGGTTATTAAATCATGATGTATTTTAGACTTTTTGTTACGTGTGAAGTAGTAAAATTGTCATTTTGAAAAAGAGAACTAAAAAGGTCAATTTGTGTCAAATTTAAACTATCTAGTCCAATTTGATAATATCATTCTAGGATGTAAATATGGGGACATTTTAGGCCCTTGGAGCCCAGTTGTCTATAATCTTGCACTTTGGTTGCCAACGCAACGGAAAAATGGGCTATTCACCAAGAACATATATATATATATATTTTAAAAAGAAACACTTAACGTTCAAGTGAGAAAAGAATAAAACAAAAAAGAAGTGTCAAAGATTTTTATTTTAAAGATGACTTTATGATAAGGTACCCACTCAAAAAGTCAATTGAGACTAGCTCAGTTGGTCTAAGATTTGAGGGATATGTGTATGAGTTTGAGGGGTCAGGAGTTCAAACCTTGATAGTGTGTTATTTTCTTTTAAAATTTATAGTAAATAGTGGTCATTAGTTAAACATCATTTTATTTTATTTTTTTTAAAAAAAGTGCCCACTCAGAATATTCTAGAAATGGTTATAAGATGCTATAAAAGAAGCTTACACACCTTTCTAAGAGAGTTTAATATTGAAGCAAAAGGGATTGGAAGATTGCTCAAGGTTCTATTATCTATAAACTTCCTGGATCAAGGCTTATAAAATCTTCCACAACCGTCAAGAAAACCTCCACTTGAAAAGAGAGTACATAAAAGGAGGATGTCAAAGCTACCCAATGAATAGACAAAAATCCCTATAGTCCTATGGCATATTTACTTATTCAAAATGGACTGCAAAAATAGAATATGGCATATTTACTTATTCAAAATGGACTGCAAAAATAGAATGAGCCTTTTATGTATTTTCATACTAATTAGAAACACATAAAGGAAATCCTAACTTCTCTTATTATTCATTGTATCTTATTCTCCTCTATTTCTTTTCCATGCATTCTCTTCAAGATTTACTTGTTTATGAATCAGTAACCATGGCCTTAATCTCCAGAAATTCAAAGAAACTAAAAATGGTAAAACCGTATACTAAATTTTGAAGCTGATTGTAAGCTATCACCTTAGAAAAATTTAATTTTCTCAATTTGTGAACATTTATACTCACGAAAGAGAGAAGAGACAGGCAAACAATAGTAATCAAGGCATAATGCTAAAAAGAATGATAATGGCATGCAACTGATCACGTAAAAAACCGATTAATTTCATGCTTATCTAGTTTTACTCGAATAACTATGAAACAGACAACAGAAAATACACTCGGATTGAATATTAGAGCACCAACAATTGCTTACACGCAATTCTTCAGTGAATCCCCTACTCCCTGGAAAAAGAAGTAAGAGAGTACAAAATCCGCAATGAAGATACCAACAAGGGAGATAACAACAGATGAAGTCGTCGACTCCCCAACACCTTTGGCACCTCCCATGGTGGTAACCCCCCAAGCACAGCTCACAATAGATATAATAGCACCAAACACCTGTGACTTAATCATTGCACTAATAATATCCCATGATTTAAGAGCTCTTCGGGCTGAATCCAAGATAATGTTGATACTAACACCATAAACAGCATCAGCAAGCAGAGCACTTGATGCCATACCTACTGTGAAACACATCAGAGTCAAAAATGGCAAAGCAATTGATGAGGCAATCACCCTTGGGGTCACAAGATAATCAACAGGGTTAGTCCCAAGAACTCTCAATGTGTCGGTCTGCTCAGAGACCTGCATTGTTCCCAATTCTGCAGCGTAAGCACTTCCAATACGCCCTGCAACTACTATTGATGTAACCACGGGACTTAGCTCCCTTGCGAAGGCCAAAGCTAGTACTCCACCAACAGATCTGCTTAAACCCAACCGGGTAAATTCCCTAACAAATTGGATAGTAAAGGCCATTCCAACAAAAGCTGAAGTTAGGAGACAGACCCCAATTGATTTCGGCCCAACTCTCTCCAACTGTTGGAGAGTATTCCTCCGGTGGATTTTTCCCGTTAAAGTTCTAACTATTACCTGCCCTGCAAGAACAAGAACTGACAATCCCCTCCACACAAACCGGGGAGGTGACCATTTGTGGAACAAGGCTTCCCCTTCAGAGTTGGGTGAATGGTTTGTATTTGAGTCTTCTAACATAGAGACTGGTGGGTGTCCATCATCTGTATTGGGAACTGCAAACAGTCTAGTTTTGTGCATCAAAAACTTACACTCCTGAGGTCTTGGAATGAAGGAAATATTTTTAACCAGTTGATTCGAACATGGGATTTGCATTTTAACCCACTCATGTGCTTTTATAGTGCTTGTTCTGCATTATGAATAAAATATTCAACAAAAGATGACCAGAGACATTGACAATCTACAAAGGTATATAATAGGAGAGAATAAAATACCTGTTAGGAAAACAAAAATATAGATGACTAGAAGCTGTTTGCATAGTTGGTTGCATTAAATTTCCAAATTTTATGAAATTGGTTCTTCCCAAACTGCAGCAGCAAGGCCAAATGGCTCACCTGATTAACCATCAAATACAAAAAAAAAAAAGCATGAATCAACGAGGATTTCATTATGCTTCATCCGAGAAAAAACCAACTGTCTTCACTTAAGTTTCAACAACATAACCAACAAATCTTAAACCAATTTGAATTTCTGTAATCAAATTTGCTAAGTAATCAATCACAGCAGCACTGGACTAAGTGTCAGTATATGTGTACAATAAAATGATTACAAACAACTACATCTCAGCTTCATAAGGACCAAAGAAGGAAAGAATTAGAAACAGTATTAAATGGAATTAAACCAATAAGCCAATAAATAGAATTGTCTCAATGGTAAAGCAATCTAGAACATACGTAAATCAAAATTAGCATTGGACAGAGCCAAATCATCCCAATAAGGAGTATCTTCATACTGGATGAATCAACTCTTGTGAGACTAGAACACAATATGTCGAAGAGTGGAGAATTGGGAATAAGAAATTAACGTAAAGCAACTTCTTATGCAATAGTATCTTCAATCTGAGAAAGAGAGAGAGAGAATAGTATCTTCAATCTCTGAGAGAGAGAGAGAGAGAGATTATCGTAAGAAGGTCAGAATGTGAAGAGCAAACCCTGTAATAACATCTAATAAAACTGGGTCATTGAAGAGTATTTAGAGGCGGATAACATTATTCTCAAATTCTAGAAGGAGAAAAAGCCACGTTAAAAAATGACAGAGAAGAAAAACATCAGACGAGGACCAGAGCAAAGCAGAGAATCACTTTTTAATCTTTTTCTCATAAAAGAACAACTGTAGGACATTGCTAGCAACTGTCACTCTAGAAGGATGTCCAATTTTCCAATATCCACTAACTTCTCCCACTTCTACAAATCTTAAGGGCGACTCATCCAAGATCACCTTGTTTGATAAATCTTTCCGACAAGTATCATCGTTGAATCCAATATCCACTAATTTCTCCCAGTTCCCCAGTTCTTGTTTCTCATTGGGCTTGAAAAGTTCTTTGCTCCTTATCCTCAATTCTACATGGGGTATCTTTTGCACTGACCCTGTAAGCGCACCAACAAGCTACTAGTCCATATCTTCTCATATCATGGGCACAATCTCTCCCACAATAGTCAATAGTTACACACACCTAGTCTTACTTTGATCACAATCTTTCACTTCTGTGAAATAATCCCAAACTGCAAACAATCTAGTGGTTCTCCTTTTCCTTTTAGGCTTTTCTTCATATGTGATTCGTTTTGGTACTTGTGGGGGGCAGTTTTTCTGATTGTTGGGGGATAGCTGTGATTCTTCAGGAGCTGGGGTTGGGGTTGGCCAGGTTGGTTAAGAAGACGCTCCCCATGTCGGGGTGGTCAACAGGGTAAGATATTATTCAAGAGGAACACACTGTGAGAACTATAGACTAGGCCTCGTAGATGTGAATTACAGCCTGCCTTCAGAAGATATGCATCAACCAAAATTACACAAACAAACTTTATAATTTCTGTGAGAAATGGTGCCTCAGACAAAAATCAAAGAAGCACAATGTGTTCTCACTCAGTTCAGTGTCACTATCAAAAAGGAATATAATATATAGTACCAAAATATACATACAAAATACTTCATAAAAGAAATAATAGCACAAGATCAAGTCCCAAAGAAAATTGGGATTGGTATTGGGATTAAGAGAAATAGCAAATCCAAGGTAATACATAATATAATTAAGAAAGCCATTTTAGAACAACTCCTCCTCAATTAAGAGGCTTTACCAGATCGAAGGCAAAAGCCTGGAGAAACCGTCTGGCTGTGGCTGCCTAAACCAGGACCAGAGACAGAGAGAGCACTAGGATTCCTTCCCTTCTTCTGTTCGGACTTCAGAGGCCTACTAGTACTACTACCTACAGCAGGGCATGGCTCCCTTTTTTATTTATCTTTTCAATTAATTAATTTTTTTAAAGAGAGTGAATTGCATCATTAGTCCCCATTCCCAGCACGCAACATTGGAGCACTGCACTTTTGCATATCGGTCCCCAGCTTTAGGTTTTACCATCTAGGTCCCCATATAGTCTTTTTCTACTAGGAGGCAGGATTAGTCCCAAACCGCCAAACGTTGTAGTATTGCCCTTCTATATTAGTTATTGGTCTTTTAATTTTAGCATTTAAATCCATGAGGATTTTTGTTTTGTTTTGTTTTGTTTTTTTTTCTCTTGAGGATCATGAAGTGTTGTTTTTACTAAGTCCTCAAAGTTTTACTACTATTGCATATTCGCAACCTTCTATTTTTTTTACACATATTCCATTATTTTTTATCGGCACCATTTGTCCTATGAATCTTATTTAGAGTTGTCAATTTACTCTGCAGGGTCGGATCCTCATGGGGCCCCGCCCCTAATGGGCAGGTTCGGGAGAACTATTCGGAGACGGGGTCGGGGTCGGGGTCGGGGTCGAGTATGTAAGTCGGAGTGGGAGCCGGAGGAGGCATTCCCCGCCCCGATATACTTATTATATTATTTTTTAAAAAAATTATATATTTATAAACAAAACAAAAATGAAAATATAAATATATAAACATTACACAAATTATCTTATGGCGTATATGGACTCATGGTGTTTTTCTAATTTTGGGCTTGTGCTTTTTTTTTTCCCTTGGTGTTTTGTGTGTTTTTTATTCTAACAAGATTGGAGTAAAACTTTTATCTCTATGATATATATTTTTTTTAACTCTATGATGTTTTTTTAAAAATCACTATATGATGTTGCATGAAGAGATAAAATAAAATTTCATCTTTAGGAGTGAGATGTAAATAAGGTTTTTTTTTATTATTATTTTTATCAGGCGGGGATTCCCCGCCCCGCCCTAACCCCATCGGGGATTCCCCACCCCGCCCCTGTCGGAGAATCCCCGGGGTCGAGGACGGGGACTGAGATGAAATATGAGGACGGGTTTAGGGGCCAGGGGTGCATTCTCCGGCCCCGTCCCACCCCGCTTACATCCTTACTTACTATGGTCATTATTCAGTCCATTAAAATTAGAAAAAAAAAAAAGAAAGAATAAATTAAGAAAGCATGTACTCATCATGTGACCTCATTTTAGATAATTTAAAGAAGAACTCTGACTTACATGTATAAAGATAATAATGTTACTTTAATTTACTTTCTTCAACGTTCTACTTATTTTCTTCACCGGACTTTTTATCGTAAACAATTTGTTTCTCCAATATATTTTTGCAATTCAAAATTTAACCCTAATTAAATCAATCGGCAATAAATTTTAGTTTATTATGCTTGAGGGATATAAATTGCAAAAAAAAAAAAAAAATAATAATAATAACAAAAGGTTTGAACTAATATGCGAGGATAGTAAAATTTTGGGGACTAACGGCCATCAATAAAACAGTACTTGATAGATTTGAATGCCAAAACTAAAAAATTAAGGGACCAGTATGAAAGAACAGTAGAATTTTTGGGACTAATGGTGCATTAAAATAGGACTTAGAGACTTAAATGCCAAAAATTAAAAAAAACAAAAAAAAATAGAGCACCAATATGCTAGTATAGCACAACGCTGGAGGACTAAAGGCGCACTTATCCTATTTTTCAACCTTGATACAAAATAAGTATATTCTATTTAAATTAAGGCGTGTTTATTATCGTCCCTTTATTATCTACTATGCTCACACAAAATCCTTTTTAGTACTTTTTTATATTACCAAAATAGTACTAAATAAAATTACATTTTAGTACAAAAATTGGTTTTGAAAAATATCTTCACACACATGTTCGAATGGTTCCTCTTCTTTTTTTTTTTTTAAAAAAAAAAAACCAGAACCCTTTCATATCCCTTTTTTACATGTGAAACTCGTATTTGGGAATCAAAATAAGCAAGATTCTCACTTTTTAATGATTTATGGTATTTCACAATATCAATACTTTCTATCATGAGATAGTGGCATCAAACATAGATGCATACCTTCAGAGTTTTCGGGGAAAAAAAAAGGAAAAATAGGAAGTGCCTTTGATACTATCTAACGTACACATAATTTCTTAACCCATATTTTTTTTCGTCGATTTATAGAAAATATGATATTAATATTTTCCTTAAAAGAATTAGAGAAGATTAGCCATCGAATTATTGATAAAATTACCTAGAGAGAGAGAGATATACTAAGAACTCATATAGATTTCTCAGGAAAAAAATTAGTTAGAGTGAGTTTAAAAGCACAAAAGAATAGGAAGATAATAAATTATAAATGGGTATAGATAGAAGAAAAGGTGAGAGTGAAAGAGCGCGGAAAAGAAAAGACAATTAAGTTAAGAGATAAATTAGGAATAATCAAAGATGTAATAAATAGTAATTCAATTTTAAATTTTAATTAATATAGTAGTTTTGAAAGAAGTATAGATCCATTTAAAAAAAGAAAAAAAAAAGTGTAGAGAGAGCAGATATAGGGCTAGCAATAGAGTCAACCTTTAAATTATCATATCATTTACTATCTCTGACTAATTAAGGACCTTATAAATTAGAAAAATTTTGCCATATAGGAAAAGGAAGAGAGAATAGGTAAATTAAGTCTAAAACCCCCTCCCTTCCATAGTTAGAGTATACAAACCCAGGAAAGAAAAAAAAAATGAAAGAGGTCCTTTGTGGTTGTGAAGGCATATTTTGGACTTTTTTTTCTTTTCTAGGTATTGCAAGCTATAATGGAGTTATCAAGTACCAATATTGAGGGGAATACAATTGTTCAAACATGACAAAAGTGACAAAATTTCTAAAAATTTTAGATTTCTTTTGTCATACAAAAGTGACAAAAGTCAACAAATTTGGTTATTATAATTTAAAATCCCCTCCAAACACCAAACTCGATTTCGTCGAAGTGTTGGTTTTTTCTTGGTGGTGCAAATTTGACGATAGTTGGATGCATAGACACAGTTGAGGAAAGATCGAAGATGTGTCAAATGTTAAAGACAATTGGCAAATAAAAGGAAGTATGGTATGTTTGAGGTAGTGATAGAACCAAGAATTTCTTCTCAGTGGGGGCTTGTTTTTTTAACAAAAATTAAAAATTTTATTAACTAGTAAGTACTAGTAAATCACTAATAAAAAGTTAATGACTAGTAAAATATAAAAATTAAAAATTTCATACTTTAAGAAGGTTGTATAGTTGTGAAGTATGATATAACCTCATTATCAAAGTCGTTGAAGATCCCTAAAAAATGTCATTGAAGATATCTTTCTCATTATAAACAAATAAATTATATATTATTCAACTATTGATCATCCATTAATTGATTATGTAGTCGATCCTTAACAAGATTCATAGAAGAAAATATTCTCTTCACAATGCAATAGCTAGCAACTAATAAAATTAATTTAAAAATATATTTTTATCATATTAACCATTGCTTTGCAAGATCAAAGATTATTTTTCAATCCAAAAAATACTCATTAGAGATAGAGAGTCAAACATGTTTATTGGAGAAGAAAAATTGTTTTTACTTTTTAATCCTGATAGTTAATTTTTTTTACTTTTATTTATAAATTCGGCTAAATTTGACACTTGAGGTGAGGGTAGTGCATGTTTCAATTTTTTCTACTTAACTAAAGTACTCACCAAATTTATAAAGAGAAAAGAAAATGGAGTTATTTTTTTAAAAGAGGAGAAGAAAAATCTAAACTAACATATGTAGTCATACATTTGTGGGACTAACAATTTTTTGAGTTGGACTTATAAGTTTGATTACAAGTTTTTTATCCTTAGAACTGTTTTTTAATATATTGTGCATGTATATATATATATACACACATGTATGTTTTTTACAAAGTTCAGTAGGGGCTCAAGCCCCCACTCGCTACAATGTGGCTACATCCCTGGTTTGAGGCGCAAGGAATTACTTTCCTTGAGGTGTTATTTGCCCTCACTCTAATAAAGTTAAAGTTTACTAACAGGTTTTTTTGATGGCAAATTACCTCCAAGGTAAAACAAATTTACGAAATTAACAAATTACTATATTTTGGAGAAATCTGATTGTATATATAAGAGCTAAAATGATATATTCCTGCAACGATACAAAGCGCGCCTAATAACCACCTCAATAGCCCGCGCAATGCACACTAATAGCATAAGTTCAACACATGCACAAGTAACTCCATGGAGGACACTAATCCTTGTAAGTCACTCTACCATGCATGTGCCTTAAGTTTGTAATGTGAGACTTTTATCTCTCATGTGCAGACTACATTCTCTCTAACAGCCCCAAGAGGTAAGAAGAACACGTAGGAGGTGCTGGGACTTCCCTAGCTAGAACCTATATAATTAATGCAAAACCAGCAGCTCCGCAAATCCCTTCCAAACTCGAGCTATCCGTGCATGGCTTAGCTCCTCGTTCGAAATCCAATTGTTGCAAAGCAGCTCCAAGGAACGTTTTACTTTTAATTGAAGAGGGCATTTTCGGAATTGCATATGATAGTTAAAAAAGGTAGGAATTTACCTAACCCAAAAAAAAAAAAAAAAAAATCCACGTACGTACGTACGTACGTACGTATACAGATGAGACTCGTCCGGAAAAAGCCGGAATGCCAGTCGCATAGTACCTGATTCCTAGTTGGTTTAGGATTTCTCTAGTATAAATATATAGGGCAGAGGAGAAAGTTTTGAGCCAGTTCTCGGCCGAAAAGACAGAAAAAGTTGAGAAAACCTTAACCTAATAGAAATAGTTTTGTGGTTTTTTTTTTTTTTTTTTAAGAAATAAAAGTATCCCTTAAATAGTTATACCTTCACCACTACTACCTATCCTTTGCTTTATCATATATATCCTTCCTAAGTAAATATATGGGAATCAATAAAGAAAACCAAGTGGAGCAGTGTTGCGAGCATGAAACATGCACGTCGTACTTCTCAGCCTTCCCGGAGGACTTGATATCGTTAATCTCGTCTAAGACGTCTGCCCGTGATGTATGCCGATTGTCCGTCGTCTCGCCTCAGTTCCGATCCGCTGCCAAATCAGATCTAGTGTGGGAGTGTTTCCTGCCGTCCAATTACCCAGATATCATCTCGAGATGTGATGATACTTTTGCCTCTAAGAAGGATTTCTGGTTTAGAACCTTCCATAACATAATTTATCTCGACAATTATACTAAGGTACGTAATTATATGATTTTTTTTTTTTAAAATTTGTAATTGTTGTTGATTATTAATACTGTCGTGGTTGATTAATTTTGGAACGTATAGGTTTTTAAGTACAACTCAAAAGGAAAAATCTTTTGCGGGCTGCAATCTAAAAGCTTTGATGTAACCGCCGAATATCCTCGACCTAACTCATGGTTTATTTTGAACCATGAAAACAGGTATTTTCATTTTATTTAATTAACCTATTGGTCGTCCTTGTTAAATTTCGTACTTTCAAAATTTTCATTTTATGTTTAATTAGAACTTTTTAAGTTTGGATTTTCATATATATATATATATTCCGATTTATATGCATGTACTTTTATTTACTTTTAATGATCAAACTGAAGTTTCACTGATCGGATAATACTGAGACGTAAACAGATTCACTAACACAAGCCTTAACCTATGGTGATCTATACAAAAAGCTTATAAACGTGGTTTTTTTTTTTTTATAATTAAAATAACAGAGTTAATTGATGTTGGGTTTTGTATTATTTAATTTGATTATTTGGAATTATTATATTTGTTATCTCATGACACTTTTTTTTTACTTCCAAAAATATTTTTGAATTTTAAATTTCTTTTCGCATACTTTATAATTTATTCTTTTAAGTGTAAATATATAATTATATACGCATTAGTGAACATTGAAAAATAATCACTGGTGAAACAAAATCTTCAGTTTTCACATAATTCGTTCATCTAATTCTAGGCTTATAAAAATTCAATTAACAAAAAAATTGATTTTCTTTTTAAGATTTATAACATTATTTCGTATGATTGCTTTACTATAATGTGTTTCGGGAGGCTTGCAAAAAATCAATTTATATTATATTACTTAAAATAATTAATTAATTAGAAGAATCGGGGAAAGGAGAAAAGGTGGCAACAGAGGCACAATTTTAAAACCACTATATTATCTTATTATTTTTATAACTTCGGCTAATTAAAGCTCTTTTGTGTTGTTATTGCCATATATAAATATATATATTCTTTATTTTTCACTAAATTGCAGTTTGATTTAGTAATTGATCTAGGAGATGTCTTCTTAAATATCACTATCACACAGATACATATCCTATATATATATTAAAAAGATTAGTACAACACAAGCTATTTTGTACTAATTTTTGTGTTGTTATTGACATAATTATTTTGTGTGTTGCACCAAATTGCAGTTCTGATTTAATAGTCAATTTAGGGCATGCCTTCAACATGAAAAGCACACTAGAGACAGGACTACTATCCCCGAACACAACCTACCAAGTCTTTCTTTGTTACAAGACTACTGAGGTTGATGGATACAATTTCAACGAGTTCTCATCCTCATCTCCTTGCACACTATTGTCCATGCAACTTTTCAAAGATGGTAAAGAAGTTACTCTGTCCTTGTTTATCACCGATTTGGTGCTTAACTATAATAAGACGCCGTCGTCATCTAAGAGGAGAGATGGATTTTTGCAGCTTAGGATTGGAGAGTTTTTTAATGATGCACGTTTTGATGCTGTGGAGATGCGTTTAATAGAGACTAATATTCTTAATTTCTATAATGGGCCCGCTATTATTTTCTCTGGTATTGGAGTTAGGCCTATGTGAGGATACAAACAAAAATTGAGGAGGTTACTCATATGATCATGTGGAGCTAGCAAATAACAGAGTTTAAAATATCGAAGTATATTACTATGTGGCATTGTAATCAAAGTTCTAATTTTTTTTTTTTATTTGGTCAAACAATTCTAGTAGTACAGATAATATTTTGTTCCCTTTCTGGTATTCTGGTATTTCTGCGCTTCTACTTCTTCTTTTTTTTTTTTTTCTCCTAAATTATTTTGGAGCTTTATAGTGTGGAAGGGGCACCTTTACCCTTATTGGTGGGGACATCTTTTATACCATCCAATAAAATATAACTTAAGCCACAATTTACTCGGGAAAAAAATGTGTGTTTTCGCTAATACCTCCTTAAAAATTGTATGGACAGATAAGTGTATATATACACATGTGGGAACCACAGGTTTTTCATGGTAAAAAGATAGAGTGAAAAAAGAATATTAAAAATATGATTTTATTATTATTATTGGGCGCGTCTACAGTAGGGGCGTCCCTACGTAAAGCCCTGTCTATACACCGTTTGATGGGAATCTGTGTATAAACAGATTCCCCACAGATTCCCATCAAACGGTGTATAAACAAGGCCTTACGTAGGGGCGCCCCTACTATAGCCGCCTCCTTATTATTATTATTATTATTTTTCAACTACTTAAATCATTATAGCCGCTAGATAATGATCCAATAGCTATAAAAAAAATATATCTATTAGATAAGTAAAAAAAAAAAAATAAATACCTGCCGGATAATAATCCTATATATTTAAATGGCACCAATCCATTAGGTATTTTTTTTTTACCTATCAATTTAGCTACTGAAAATTTTTTATGCATATTTTTTTATTATAAAAGGTAGGAGAGAGAAATAGCATTAATGATGTAAGTCTTTTCATGCAATTCATTATAGTCGTTGAATCACCATTAGATGATGATCAAACGACTAAAAAAAAATACCTACACATAGGTAAAAAAAAATATCTACTGGATTGGCAATCATATTTAAATATACATATATATACATATCATAAAAGACAAAACAAAATGCTTTTTTATCCAGTAAACTTCACGAGGATTATATGGTGTTGCACAGAGAAACTGTTAAACTTCACGAGGATTATAGGGTGTTGCACAAAGAAACTGTTAATGCTAAACCCTCTTTTGCCTGTGCAGAGCACCAAGTCGGCATTTTATTATTATTATTATTATTATTATTGTTGTTGTTGTTGTTATTGTTTTTGTTGTTGTTATTATTGTTATTGTTTCTTTTTTATATTGTTGCACGATTTCAAATTAAGGTCAGCTGACCTTGCCAAAAGCAGGTGAAGAGTACAATTAAAGGAAAGCTTCTATATATATGAATCAAGCAGATAATTGGGCAACCTTAACTTACCAATTCAGGAAAATTATCCTAACTAATTAGCTTAGAATTTGCAATTAGGGGTATTAGGGCAATTGATTGCAAGATTTCTACCTAATAACAAGTTATTACTTGATCTCGACCATGAATTCTACTAACCATAACGAATTGAGTTTCCTTTCATAATTAAGAAATTAGGGCTATCTTGTCTATATAGAGAGGGGTTCAAATAAATTATTCAACAAGCTGAAATCAGACATAAAAGATATTGTTTAGAGTTCTCGCATTAACTCTAAGCTGTCTTGTAATTTTTCTCATTTAATGGAAAAATTATTATAGGCGTAGACAATCTTTTTGGGGCTTAACCGTGCTAAATTTTTGGTATTTTTTTTATTATCTCATTGCAAGAATTATGACTATTATTAATTGAATCTCTAATGGAAGATCAAGCATTACCTATTGACAAAAGCTCCATCAACATTAGTGTTAGAAGAAGACTATTTTAGCAAAAGCTCTCATAAATGTTTTCTAATGGCGAATGGAAACGAGACTGAAGAGATCATACTATGGAATCAGAATAATCAGCAGACTGCCTAGTTGCTAATCCTAATCTAGCAGGAAGAGAGACAATAAAATAGTGACAAGAACGTTTGGAGGCCGAGGTTACCAATATTAAACAGATGACAAATGACACGAATTAGTCTTTGTAGCAGATCGCACTCAGCTAACTCATTACACCACCCCAAGTTGATCAGGAAAGAAACAACAACCTAAGAGGCATAGGTATTGCAATCATACATATTGACAAAGCTCAGTGAGCACAACTTCCAAGAGATCTATCTCCTCATCGATCTGATAAAAGCAGTTCAAGACATGCGACCGCAGATAGCCAATGAGTTTTTATATTTACAAAAGTAACAAATACAATATATTTCTAATACAAATAATCAATTCATTGTAACCATATGATTAAAATCTAGCAATCAAAATTAGAGTACCCATCAATGGATGCTCGAGGGTGTTTTTCCTACAAAAGATTAATTAGAGATAATAATAATTAATTATAAATAATAAGCTTGTAGGGGTAGTCCGCACTACATATTAGATGGTTAGGAGTTTGTTAGATTAATATACTAGAATTTAAATGACAAGAGTATAAAATACTGAATTTAACGTGAACAGTTACAAATAAGGGTCGTATATGCTATAACTCTAATTACTCAATAACTCAGAGTCACGGATATGTGAATATTTAAAGTATTGAAAATAACGTAAACGGTTGCAAACAAGGGTCACATTAAATAACTCAACTTGCTAAATAACTTATAATTACGAGTCTGCGGGTATTTTAAAGAGTAGAATTTAAATATTAGTACGATGTAAGTACAACATATAGTTAGTTAGTTAGCACTCAGTAAATATTTAGAGCAAATTAAAATAATAGGGGTGAGTAGCTTAGTGTTCCAAAATTTTCAAAATAATAATAATAAATATAATTATAGTATATATATTGTCAATCCTTTTTTTTTATTTATACCTATTCATAGGTTTTTTTTAGTCGTTGGATCATTAATCTAGGATACCATAATTTGATTAATTGAAAAAAAATAATTAAAAAAATAAATACCCATTACTTAGTGTTTTTCTCTCTACTCTTTTTACCATAAAAAGACATACGTGACCAATTTTAATTGGCCTAAACAATACTTATAGATAGGTAAAAAAAAAAAAAAAAAAAAAACCTATGGGCACCAATCCAGTAGGTATTTTTTTTTTACCTATACATAGGTATCATTTTGGCTTTTTTATAATAAAAGGTAAGAGAAAGAAATAACATTAATGATGCACGTCTTTTTATACACGTCATTATAGTCGTTAGATCACTGTTAAATGATGATTCACCTGCTAAAAAAAATACTTATGTATAGGTTAAAAAAAAAAACCTACTGGATTGACAACCTATATATAAATGCTCGAGTGTACGGATAGAAGTTGGATTTGCTTGGGCATTTTAATAATGAGCTTAGTTTGATAATAAGGGAAATCGGCTATGGCCTTATGAATGATGGTTTGGTGATGATAATGGGCTTCAGTGCGAGTGATTTATATATAGGATTTAGCTCTATAAATTTTAATAAGGTAGTAAGTCAAAATATAAGAAAAAGTAAAGATTTGATAGAAAATAAAATAATAGATAGAAAGAAAGATTATTATATGTATATACGGGAATTCAATTTGAAGGTGAGCCTTTACTTGAGCGATCAAAGGAGCAAGTAGGGCTGGCAATTCGTGTTATCGTGTCGTGTTCAGGTCGACACGATTACGACACGACACAATAACACCTAACCCGAACATGACATGATTAATAAACGTGTCAAAAATTTAAATCCGAACACGACATGATTAATACACGTGTAATACGACACGACACGTGTAACCCATTTAATAAACGTGTCATGTATCATATTATAATCCGTTTGACACGATTATCAAAATTAACATGATTATTCTAATTTAACACGATTATGCACTACTTAATTTAATTTTACTCCTATAAATATGCTTAGAATTAATCAAAATCATGTTTAATATATTAAAATATTAATAAATGTGTCGTATTAGTGTCGTGTCAACACGTTTAATTAAACGGGTTACACAGGTCATTTTCGGGTTAAGCGGGTTGACCCGAAATCCACCAATTTATTATACGTGTTACACGAGTTAACCTGAAATTGACACGAAAATTAAATGGGTTACCCAAACCCGTTTATTTCGTGTCATTTTCAAGTCGTATCGTCGTGTCGTATGGAAAATTGCCAGCCCTAGGAGCAAGAGAGCATTCATTATTAGTGGCTATAAAAGAAAAGTAGTTAATAAGCAAACAAATAAAGCATTCAAATTTCAGAGACAAAGGTGCAAATTTTTTTTTTCTTTTTTTCTTTTATTTTCTTTACTGTTACAGTATGTGCCCTTTTATAGGTATATTTTTATACAGTCCCAACTTTTACATCTCCTGCTAATGAGGTGTTTCTCTCTTAATTCTTACATAGAAATATAAATAATACCAATTTTATAGGTGCGTGTTGATTTTAATAAATTAGATACATATCTTCCACTTAGTGATTAAACAATTTGTGTGTTTCAGTGTGTGTATATATAAGTTTACTGAATCTA
>JXTC01000044.1:862584-898901 GCA_002914845.1 Trema orientale | reverse complement strand
GAGTTTACAGCTTCCGCAACAATTTTCTCTGTTTCGGGCAATGGCTGGAGGTTAGCCGATTCCTTGTTTTTATGTTACAATTGTGTTACAAACACATTTATATCGTTGTTTTGGCTTACAGGTTGTTCATTTTCTATCCTTGTTCCTATTCATATAATAGTTGTGTCAACCGAATTCCCTAATCAAGGTTCGTCTTCCTCTTCTGCTTAACGAGATATTCAGAGATATCATGAGCATCGTTCTGCTGGTGGAGGTTTTAACAACTAGTAATATTTTACACTTGGTATATAAATATTTAAACTGGACATTTTGTTATAACATTTGAAAAACGAACATTTACCTAAATTGGGCCCAAAATTCGATCATTTTGCCATAAGACACCCTAATATTTTACTCATGCCAAAAATATGTTGCGCTGATTCAACATTGCCATATAACTCGCTATTTTAGGACTTGGAACTTGGATTTTTGAAAAATAAAGAAAAAAAATTTCAAGAGATACAATAGAATATTTTTTTTTTTAAAAGAAAAATAAGAGTTTGACTTGATTTCATTTGTTATAGTTAGAATTTTGATACATTAATTAATAAAACCAAAAGTGTCAAATAAAGTTCTATAAATTTTTTAAAAAATATTTTTCTTTTTGTTTTTCTATAACTTTTTCCTTTCAATTTCTCCCCCCCCAAAATCTGGATTCCAAATAGAGCGATTACTTTCAAAGTAGTGACATTTGGAAATGGCATGTCAATACTGCCCAATATTAATATAGTAACTTGCAAATGCAAATGAGTTTTATTGCCATGTGATTACAATAAAAAATAAATAAAAAATTAGAAAGATGGTAATGCCATGTGATTACAGAATACATACTTTTTTTATTGCAACACAATTTCATTTATTTATTTATTATTCATTTATTTATTTGCTGAAAATGTAGTCCACATTCCTCGTGCACAAGCACAACACGAAAAGGTAATCGAGTTTTGCTCCTTAGATTTAGATATCATCTGAACAAACCAAACAACCAATGACATTTCCTAATTGTGATCTAGAAAATAATAATTAAATCTTAAAATAAAACAAATTAAAATTGTGTGATAATACATAAAAAGAAAAGTACTTACTCATATTATCATAAAATTTTACCAAATATGCCTATTGTTTATTCAATTCGTGTATTTTCGAATTCTCTTCGAACCAAAGTATGAAGTATCCCTGAATATATTTTAAAACTATCCTAGTCGATATATAGATAGATTACCACCAAAAAAAGAAAAAAAAACAAAAGCAGATTGATGACCCAAAAAAAAAAAAAGCGCAAGTGTCCTGTAATTGTTATCCTTTTTGTTTTTTTAATGGTTATTTAATTAAATTAAAAAACAATTAAAAAAAATATCTAGCAATATTGCAGTAATAAGAGTAGATTGATTGATCCCGTAGCTTCGAAATCTGCATCCACGTGGCGAATCGTCCGAGTTCGAACGTCCAAAGCTTCTTCTTCATCTTCTTCTTTAACTCTCAGCTCTCAGTAACCAGAGAACTCTCTCTCACTCTTCTCTCTTTCCTCTTTCTCTCTCTACATTGACCTCAATCGACAATGGATTCTCTGCGACTACTTCGAAGCTCGATTATTCAGCAGAGGCAATTCAGATTCGCCGATCGCCGTCGTCGCCATGAGAGCCGTCGTCTTCTTCCGGCGGTTCCTTTCTCCCGCCGAACCAGGGTTTCTCGTCCTCTTCATCTTCACCATTCGCCTCCGATCGTTCGTGTTGTTGCTGTTTCCTCTACTGAAACCATGTATGTTTCCGTTTTACATTTCCGTTTTTGCGTTCATTTCATTTTCTTTTTCATTTTCTCGGTAGCCAAACGTAGTTTGTGGTGTATTTGTGTCACAAATTAAACTTCGCTTGTCTATGTAAGATCGAAGATCAAATAAGAAATGTTTGTTTTTCATATCGTGATTTAAGGTTTTTTTAGGGGAATTGTGATATAGTTATTTTTATATATTGATCACTTGAACTATTTGGCACAAATTGGAAACGTATGGAGTTATCATGATTGAGCATTCTGTTAGTTTTGTTCTTTGGAGCTATGGAAAGAGGTTTTTTTATTTTTTATTTTTTATTTTAAATTTGTGCTATTTCTTGATAGAGAGGAGGAGAAGGTGAAGAACAAATCAAAAACGGGGCGTGATAAAGTGCAATTGAATATACGGCTGAATCACCAAGTTGAGTTTGGAGAGCATGTTGTTATTTTGGGATCCACGAAAGAGTTGGGTTCATGGAAGAAGAAGGTCCCTCTGAAGTGGACAGAGAGTGGATGGGTGTGCAATTTGGAGTTTAAAGCGGGTGAGTCTATAGAGTATAAGTTTGTTATTGTGAATAAGGATGATAGTTTGAGATGGGAAAGTGGCGAAAACCGAGTTGTGAAGCTCCCCAAACAAGGGAGTTTTGGAATTGTTTGTCATTGGAACGCAACAGGAGAGGCCGTGGATTTATTGACATTGGAGAAAGGGGAGGCTGTGGATTTATTGACACTGGGGAAAGAGGAGGATGTAGGTGAAAATGGGTCTACAACTGCTGATACTGCTCCTGTTTTGGAGGTGGAGACGAGTCCTTTTGTTGGGCAATGGCAAGGAAAGGATATCTCCTTCATGCGGTCAAATGAGCATCGGGCGCATGAAACAGAAAGAAGGTGGAATACCTCAGGTCTTGAAGGACTGGCTTTAAAATTCGTTGAAGGTGATCGAAATGCGAGAAATTGGTGGAGAAAGGTATTACATCTGATATATTTTTGTACTTATTTTTCATACTTGTTGACCACATAATGAGTTGAATGTTCATCTCAGCTAGTCTCAGTATAGTCATATAATCACCTCTATATACCCAGCCTTACATATGTACAGTTACAAATACATAAGTGTGTATTCTCTAAAGTTTCGTACACAAGTTTTTGGTACTTGAAAATTATGAAAACGGAGAATCTAGTGTCTTTTTATTACAACTTTTAAATATAGTGTTTAAAACCGGAAATTAATTCTCACTTATTATCCTTTCATAGTTTTTTGGTTGTCTTGAGATAGACATACATATTTTTCTTCTTATACTAATAAAACTTTTCTTGCTGAAGCTTGAAATCGTACGTGACCTGTTAGTTGAAAACTCGGAAAGTGAGGACCAACTGGACGCACTCATTTATTCTGCCATCTATTTGAAGGTTTCTTCATATTTTTTTTCTCTTCCTCTTATTTTCCATTGGTTCTTTCATACTTTTCTTAGATCTTCTCCTTATGCAGTGGATAAACACAGGCCAAATTCCTTGCTTTGAAGATGGAGGCCATCACCGGCCAAACAGGCATGCTGAGATCTCTAGGCTTATATTTCGTGAATTGGAACGAATTTCCTGTAGGAAAGATACTTCACTACAGGTGGGTTTACATTTCATTTACTGTGGCTTTTGAATGATCATTTCTCTTTGTTGTTGCTCTATTGGGGTGATTATGTACTACACAGAGTTGGTTACCCTGGTTTTTGTTGAAAGTGGTCTTGGATGGTACCACGTCATCTCCCTTTAACCCTATCTATTCCCCTTTCTTCTGTTGGAACTGTCTTGTAGGCAGTGGCCCATTCTTATATCATTGGTCAGTCAGAAATCACAAGATGTATCTTAATTCATACCTGACTAGTAAACAGTATGAACGGGTCCTTAATGCCTATGGTTTTTCCCTGGAAACGAAAACTATTTATTAACTTCTCTTTACTTTGTCCTTATATTTTCTTTCTCATGTGCTTTGATTAAATTGCAAATCAGTCATTCAATTTTCAGTTCTCTCAGTAATTTTGTATTCTGTATCCAGGAATTACTTGTTATCCGCAAGATTCATCCTTGTCTGCCATCTTTCAAGGCAGAATTCACCGCTTCTGTACCACTAACACGCATAAGAGATATTGCTCACCGGAATGATATTCCTCATGATCTCAAGGTTATACTTTGCACAGGGGTTGGTAGTTTTATTATTTATTGTAGTGGATAATGTGTTAATTTGCTCAAGTTCTTAAATTCCAGCAACAAATTAAGCATACAATACAGAACAAGCTTCACCGAAATGCTGGTCCTGAAGATTTGGTTTCTACAGAGGCAATGCTTGCAAAAATAACCAAAAACCCTGGAGAATACAGTGAAGCATTTGTAGAGCAGTTCAAGATATTCCATCATGAACTCAAAGATTTTTTCAATGCTGGAAGGTTTGCAACAATATAGATACTTTAACTCTTGGTTTCTTTGCAAACTTAAAAGTAATCTGTCTTGAGAGGATCATCTTCCCTGTTTTTTTTTTTTAGTTTGCTCGTGAATAATTATTTGGTTAATGCAAAGTAACTTCTTAGTCAGAAGGAAAAGGAGGAAAAGCTCTTGAACAATTTTTTTAAAAACAAATTGGAAAGTTATCTTCTTAAAGGAGGTTATGATTAAACAATTATCTTGTGATAGTTCTCACTAGCCAGTATTGCCTTTTGCACCTCTGATTTAAATTTTACCTTGCTGTTGTTTGCTACTTATGTTGCCTCCTTTACTGCCATACTGCTACTATACATTGCTGCGTTCACTAGTTCAATGTTGCTTTTATCATTTCTTCTTTAATTTTCTGATGCAAATTCCAAATATTATTGAATCATTTTTCATTTGTCAAGCCAAAAAACACGCCACGCATTATTTCAGTTGAAGATGTTTTCCACAAGAAGTTCTATTTCCTTCAAAAAAAATTCTCTTTTTAACATTTGTTTCTTGGACAAAAGTGATGTAGAACAAAAGTGAAAATTTAGAAAACATTAGAGAAAGTAGAGAAAGAAGGGAATTTAGGAAGAAGAAGAGAAGAATTTAGAGAAGGAGAGGAAGAACTTTAGAGAGAAAGAAAAAATATTAGAGAGAGAAGAATAATATTAGAGAGAATTTCTGAATAGTTGTATATCATTAATCAAGTCTTTAAAATAATAAACATAGAAGAACTTATTTATAGAGAAGCTCTTAGACAAAACTAGGAAACTAATATCTTCTAGAAACTATCATAAAAGGGAAACATCAAACTAGTTACTCAAACCTAAATAAAACCTAATAATTAAATAAAACATAATTATATAAACTTAAAATAGTCTAATTAATAATAATCATATAGTCCTAATATAGCTTATTCATATTCCTCATCAAAAAGCCTTTTATTTATCCAGGAGTTTGAATGTACATAGTGGAAATTAGTTTGAACTGGTACTTTCTATTTTTGAAAACCTCTTTGGAATTAGTTTTTACTTGCATTGCTCTAGTTGGCCTCTTAATACTAGACCAGTATCCATTAAGTTGATAAATTTCTGCTCCAAAACAATTTCTTTTCTTTTTTTTCCTGTATCTTATTTTCCATTTAAATTTACATAATGCACCGGCTGCGAAAATCATGGTAATTCCCCCTGCCCTCCAATATTGCGGCAATCCTGTCTTCTTCATACAAATATTTCAAAGAAATGTAGCCAAAATTTATGAGTCTGCACCCCTAAATAAGTAGGAATTACTAGTAGGTTATATTTTCAGATCATGGTTGAGGAATATTCAACTATGTAGGTTTCAGAATTTTAATTGTCCCATTTGTTCGTTGCATTGCCTTTGGAAAAGCTGTTTGCTACTTCAAAACACTTGCCCAAAAGTATACATTTATAGGTACATAAGTATTATATATCATGGACTGGGTGTGGTGCTTCAAAACACTTGCTCAAAAGTGTGCATTTATATGTACATAAGTGTTATCATGGACTCAGTATGGTAAGAATGGGAGCTGTATCGCATTCCTCTCTTCGGCATAACAATTGCCAATTATTTATTTTACTATCCTGTGAGATTGAAGTAGGAGCTGGCTTTTTTCTTTTTCCGTTGCTTATCGGAATGTTATTTTTCTTTTTGGTTCATAAATATATATTCCAAACTTTGCATGTTTAGATTGTGCTTTGAAAGTCAGGTTTTGCATTTTCTCGCTTGTTAAAACTTTTTTTTCTCTCTAAAATTGTACTAGAAAACTGCTATTATTCCAAAAGAATGTAGATGGTGACTTTGTTTAATCTGTAGTTATTTGCATGAAGCAGATTGTGTCATGTTATAATTAACAAGGCAGTCGAAAATTTTATTGGACTCTACGTTGCTACAAAATTCTCTTATGTGATTGCATTAGTCTTTCTGCCTACTCATGGTTCGTAATTTGGGAGTTCATTCAATCCAAAATCATTTAGAATTCTCATCAACTTATCTTGAACTTTAATGATTTTTTTTTATTTTTTATAAATTAGTTGTGCTTCTGAAGCTACTAAAACCTTCACCATAGTAAAAGATTCCTAGTGTTTCAAAAGAGGGCAACTTTGCTGCAGCTGAACTGACCAATGTTTAGGGAACTGTGAAGTTTATTTTCTTTCTCCTTGACTTGAGAGAGTAATCTTATTAAGGGTGCGCATCTGTGGCTAGAATGATCAATGATTTGGCCGATTACTTTTCTGATTTTTATTTTTAATGCAGCCTTGCTGAACAACTTGAATCCATCAAGGCATCTCTGGATGAACGTGGACTTTCAACCCTTACCTTGTTTTTGGAGTGCAAAAAGGTGAACAGTTGTTACTTTCAAGCTTTTGATGTCTTTTGCCAATTTTGTATTAAACTTGACTAGGAAGGTTATGTGATTCTGGGTACTTTCTGTTATTGGTGGCCTTTGGTAATGCGATTATGGTGATATTGAGCATGACATTAGGTCCAGTTGCTCTTACTATGCCCACAACTTCAATCATTCTAACGGTCATTTATAAATCCTGGGCCAAACACCCTTAATTTTTTTCTTTTTTCTTTTTTTTTTTTTGGGGGGGTGGGGGGTGGGGGTTTGTCTGTCCTGTTAAAGTACATATTAATCCTTGAAGGGTTTCCTTGTTTAGCTTCATTGATCTAATTTGATTGAGTCAATTGTATGTTGATTTCCAGAGTTTGGATGCTGGAGAAGAATCAAGTCATGTTCAGGAAAATAATACCAGCGATTTGCTGTTCAAAACCCTGCAATCACTGAATGCTCTCAGAGTAGTAATAGTAAAGGGTCTAGAAAGTGGCCTTAGAAATGATGCTTCTGATGCTGCAATAGCCATGCGTCAGAAGGTGAGATCATTTTCAGTATTATGCAGCATAAGCAATAAGCGAATCATTTCTTTTGTTGGAACGTGCTAATTCTACTCGTTATGGCTGTTCTCCCCCATCTTTTGTTTTTTTCCCCTTTTGGAGCATAGTGGCGTCTCTGTGAGATTGGGCTCGAGGACTATTCATTTGTTATTTTAAGCAGGTAAACAATACTTTGCCTTAACACTTTCGTTCTCGTAATTTCGTAATCAAAGTTTGTTGCCCCTTTTTCCTGAAGGATAAAAGGTTTCAATATGGGTGGTCTCCCTTGGTTTCTATATACTGTTCAGATCCAAATTTTTTCCTTTTTTTTTTTTTTCTCATATTTGGACTGTCAATGTGAAACCTTGTTAAACATTTCCACCTGTTTAGACTAAAAGAGGGTTTCCCATTCTCTTTAACTTTGCTCTTCGAAAGTATGTTGGATAATAGTACATTGCTTTTTCTCTTTAGTATTTAGTGCTGTATCCTGGAAATTACAGGGGAAACCAAGTAGATTACTACCTAATGGCCTGTATGCTTTTTATTTATAGAAATCTCTTGAATGAGAAAAGAGAGATGCAAAGAAGACATTTCTGTTGATTGTTGCTGAAACTTAGTAAATAACTTGTTACTATCTAGTTTTTTCTAGAAGCAACATCTTAACAAATGGTGTTGTATTTTGCAAAATAAAAATTGTATACAACATATACTAGTGGTGTGGAACAATTTCTGCAAGTGAACATATCAAGAAAGAAATGGGTTGTTGAGATTGATTTGGGTCATACAATTCTACCAAATTGGTTGGGAAACAAAAAATCAATTTGTTAGCAATGAAAACTTTATTGCTGCCTTATTAGCAAGATCATGGCTCTGCACTATTGACCAGAAATGATATTTTTAGATTCCTCAATGTGCTTGAAGCTGTTGGAGGTACTAATTGGTTGGCGGCAAATGTGAAATCAAAGAATGTAAGCTCTTGGAATGATCCACTTGGTTCGTTAATTGTCGGGATTAATCAGGTAAAGTTATCTGGTTGGAAGTCTGACGAATGTGATGCTATTGAAAGTGAGCTTCTTGCTTGGAAAGAGAAAGGTCTCTCAGAATCGGAAGGTGCTCGTCTGTTCTTTCTGGGTCCAGTTGGTTCATGCATTACTGACTCTTTAGTGGAAAGTTACAGTTGCCTTACCATTTCTTTTTTGTTTCTTCATTAAAAGTTCCCCATATCTTTTTTCTGAAGGAAGTGAAGATGGCAAGACAATCTGGGCATTAAGGCTCAAAGCCACTCTTGATAGAGCTAGAAGACTGACTGAAGAATATTCTGAAGCACTTCTTCAAATATTTCCTCAGAAAGTCCAGGTCCATTTAATTTTTTATTTATTTTTTGTTTGGGGCTCAATTAATACATATGAAAAAGCTTGTATACTTGTTCAGGGTTTTCTTGTGCTGATAATCTTGGCAGCGACTTTTAACTTTTCATCTTTCGGTATACTTTAATTAACTGTAGCTGTTTTTCAGTATGAAGCACTTACTTAAAAAGTTAGCTCAGAAGCTCCATCTTTACACAAGCAACTATATTTTATATGGGCAATAATTTATTTGAGCCTGGCAAGCATCAGAATTTAAACTATATCAACAGTTTATTTGTACTCAAGTTTATCATAAGTGCTATTACTTGGAACAAACATAACCTGGATTTCTGACAAATTACTTTCATGACTCTGGCAGATATTAGGAAAAGCTTTCAGTATCCCTGAGAACAGTGTAAGGACATATGCTGAAGCTGAGATTCGTGCTGGGTATCACCCTTTCTTGAACTTTGTTAAGCTAATACAAATCAATGTGGTATTTTTGTTTGCTTTACAACACAGCCTGCATTACTGGTTACATAACCTGTAGTGCTTCCGAACTTTTCTATTTTTTTTGTAGATTGTGCATTTGCAGTGTATGCATTAGTCCTCTGGACTAGATCTTATCTTAATTACTGATCATATGAAAAATATTGTTCCAAACATTTTCCATATGCCCTCTATAGGGTAATTTTTCAGGTTTCAAAACTCTGCACCCTTTTCTTGAAAGCAGTTAGAACTACACTTGGTTCTCAGGGTTGGGATATTCTTGTTCCAGGAGCTGCGGTGGGAACATTGATTCAGGTAACCTCAAATGCCTTTAATCTAGAAAACATCAAATGACTACTCTTTTTTTCTTTTTCCCTCACACCCACCGCACGAACACAACCCCCCCAATTCCTGTTAAAATGCTTATTCCACGAATTTTTTATTTAACCTTGATTCCTTTATTACCCATACCCCAAACTTATGTGTATTAGTGCTTGTGGTTTACCATTTCAGTTAATACAGATATTTAAATAGGTCAAAGTATCACAGGATAATTCAGTTTTACCATTGCTGATTGTCTCATTCTACTATATTTCTTCCCCTTTGATCTTCTTCTCTCGCCAGTTCTCTAACTTCTCTATGTTCCCTATTTGTCCTACTACAATTATATAAACAAAAAATTATTATTGCATTGTTTACAAATAAGTGTGAGATTGATAAAGTTCGTTTTTTTTTTATAATCAACTACTTTTCTTTGGTAAGTTGTCAAAAAGCCATATGTTCCTATTCTGTTCTTGGATTCAAAAATCTTGGAGATTGTACACCCAATTTATGTAGGAATCTAGAGCCTACTGATATACAATTTTTTTTTTTCACACAAAATGGGAATATCGTTTTTCAAGTGAAAGGTCTGAGATTACTCGACTCTTTGCTTGACTTTTCTTGTGCATAAGATGAGGATTTCGTTCTTTGAAGGCGACTTGCTTGGCTATGGTGTGACATAGCACTTATCATCTTATTGCAATATCCACTTCAAAGAGAGTGATGGGGTCTGTAAGTGGTTCTTGGTCCTAAGCATTTGCTAAGGAGTTGCTTTTAATCTTCTCATATAATGATGCTTTGATGCTTCCCTTCATTTATCTGGGTGCAAATACTCGGTCTCCTTTCTTTTTTTTTTCCCCTACTCCCTCCCTGGTCAATGGTCAATCTTCTCCTTCACATATTGTTGGAGCTTACAGATGATCTGATGTAGGGTAAGATGAGAATTTAGAAAGAGAATAGGTAGAAGAGCAAGGAGTGATAAAATTTAGGCAGAAATAGATGAATTGGTAGAAAAACAATAGAGAATCAAGATAGAAACTCAAAGAGAAGAAGAACTGTAGAGGAGAAAACTCAATAATCACTCAATATTTATTCATAATCTCATAATCTGAAAAACAATGACATAGTTAAGCCTATTTGTAGATAGGCAATTGGACACAACTAGGAAAGTAGACACATTCTAGAAACTGATAGAAATGGGAAACTTAAAACTAGTTATTCAAAATTAAAATAAACCTAATAATTAAATAAAATTTAATTTAATAATAATAATTATTATTATAATATTCCTAAAAAATTCTTTTCCTATTCTTCATCATGATCATTCTTCTGGTTTTTTATTATGTCATTCTATTAAAAGTGTTAGAGGAGTACGAAAACCAGTCAGGCCATATACCAATAGCGAGAATTAACATACTTAAATGGTATTAGAGCGGTGGATTCAAATTCCTACAGAAGCTCTTTCCATTTTCATCAATTTCCACTTATTGGGCCCTCACATAATACGTGAGACTTCCTATTAAAATATTTCCACGTTGGGCCTGTCTAACCTATGTCCTACCACACGTTTGACTGGTGTCCAAACCTACGTGTAAAGGGAAGGTGTATGAATATTATTAAAACCATTTTCTGACTCATGTCTTAATGACAAGAGTTTAGAATAATTGATCTCCTAATTGAAGGCTCGGTCTCCCTACTGATGGAAAAGCCTTTAGGTGTCTTTTAATACTGATCGAATCTTACAGATTTCATTTGTGAGAATTATATTCTGTTCCATTTNGTGTATGTGTATATAATCTGACCTTATATATCTTACGTGAAATGCTCCCAATTACATCAACTTTTAATATTTGGCTTTTGGGACTATCAATGTCGCAATTCACCTATGTAATGCAATCTTTTTAATGTCAGGTTGATAGGATTGTCCCTGGGTCAATACCATCATCAGTGGAAGGATCAGTTGTTCTTCTGGTCAACAAAGCAGATGGAGATGAGGAGGTTAATAGAACTTAATGTGATCACACACTGAAATTTCGTAAGATAGTTGTCTTCTCACAGTGTATGTAATTTGGCAGGTAACTGCTGCAGGAAGTAATATAGTGGGAGTTGTTCTTTTGCAAGAGCTACCTCACTTATCTCATCTTGGTGTTCGGGCCCGGCAAGCAAGTTTCATCTCCCCAAATGTTACTTACGTTGATTATTTGTCTTTATGTTGCTTATTAATGGTAATTACTAATCACAGGAAAAGGTTGTATTCGTGACATGTGAAGATGATGATATAGTTGCTGGTTTGCAAAAGAATTTTGGAAAATCCGTGAGGTAATTTTTCTTGGAGACCTCCTGGATCGGAAAACTTATTGAAGTTCATTTTACATTTTGAAATTCCTTTGCTTTTACTGATATGTAGTATATTTAATTTGACAAATCTTTTGTATGTCTTCCATGTGGATCAATGAAGGCTGGAGGCATCCTCAACTGGTGTTGATATCTATCCATCTTCACCTGATAATAGCAAGCAGAACTTTGCAGTGAAAGATTCTTCAGATGATGATTCATTGATAGTTGGAGCCCCACCATCTCAAGATCTTTCCTCTGCTGCAAAACCTCCTTTCTCCGGTCAGGTATGATCTTATGTTTTCATTCTGATCTTAATAGTTTAGAAATTGCAGTAACCTTACTACTATTTTCATATTCTCATGGCAAAAAAATTTCTTGATTATTGATTTATTGATGGTCCTGTTTCCAACCAGGGCTCTGCTGGAGGAGTGCTACTACTTGCTGATGCAGAGGCTCAGACTTCGGGGGCAAAGGCTGCTGCTTGTGGTCGTTTAGCTTCGTTGTCAGCAGCATCTAATAAAGGTAATAGCTATGATGGTCATCACTGCATCTGTAAAATGGAATTTGATTGCAACATTCATTAGCACAAATGTGCAGATTAATCATTATGTTATAATAGACTGCAATTTATTTGTAAGTGTTGATATTGTATGGTAAACTTTCTATGAAATATGCTCATTGCATATGAAAAACAATACATGATAGGGTGTTGAACAAAATGGAGTCATCCGCAAAGCGGACAGGGTACATTTAACAATTTAGAAAATAATTGAGCATTAAAGTTTTGTAGGTTTTCGTGGAGAGCACTTTTTACACATTTTGACTATCTTTTAGCTCTTCTTATTTATGTGTATATATATTTTGCTACAGTTATTTATATTGTAAGTTCATGTATTTCAATTACCTTAATTGATGAGGACTTGCTACTTGTGACAGAAAATTTAGCAAAATTTTGGAATACATATATTTGTCATACTCCTGAAGATGTAGTTCTTTGTTGGCAGTTTACAATGATCAAGGGGTCCCAGCATCATTTCGTGTTCCGGCAGGTGCAGTAATACCATTTGGCTCTATGGAGTTGGCATTAGAACAAAGCAAATTGACGGAAACTTTCAGGTCGTTTCTGGATAAGATAGAAACAGCAAAACTTGAAGGAGGTGAACTTGACAAATTATCCTTTCAACTACAGGAACTTATCTCTTCCTTACAGCCACCAAAATATATTATTGATAGCATAGAGAGAGTATTTCCTGGCAATGCACGATTAATTGTTCGTTCAAGTGCTAACGTTGAGGACTTGGCTGGACTATCGGCTGCTGGACTCTATGAATCAATTCCTAATGTCAGTACTTCGGATCCTACCATCTTAGGAAATTCTATTAGTCGAGTATGGGCTTCACTGTACACCCGGAGAGCAATTTTGAGCCGCCGAGCAGCTGGTGTTCCACAGGGGGAAGCTTCAATGGCAGTTCTAGTGCAGGAAATGCTTTCGCCAGAGTTATCTTTTGTGCTCCACACGCAGAGTCCAACAGACCAAGATCATAATTACATTGAAGCCGAGATTGCATCTGGCCTTGGTGAAACTCTGGCTTCAGGCACTAGGGGCACAGCCTGGCGCCTATCCTCTGGGAAGTTTGATGGGAATGTGAGAACACTCTCGTTTGCAAATTTCAGTGAGGAGCTTCGGGTTCATGCTGCAGGTCCTGCTGATGGAGAGGTCATCCATTTGACTGTGGACTACAGCAAGAAACCATTAAGCATTGACCCAATCTTCCGACGCCAGCTAGGTCAACGCCTTGGTGCAGTGGGTTTCTTTCTCGAGCAGAAGTTTGGCTGTCCACAGGATGTGGAAGGATGTGTTGTTGACAAAGACATCTTTGTAGTTCAGACACGGCCACAACCCCTGTAAGGATGCGTTTCGAGTCAATGCTTTCTTTAAGATGGACTGCTAAGACTGCAAGCGCCGGTTTCCTGGATGACTAAGCTGTCCTATGATACACTGCCATGTTCGCATATTCTTGTAGACAGCAGTCTACAGGTGCACAGATGGCATGGAAGTGTGGCTCCAAAATGCTTATTGCAGCGGGTCAGAGCTGACAAAACACGGCACTCGTACACTTGTTGCTGAAAGTTGAAGCACATATGATTTATTTTACTGTTTAGAAGGTCTTGTTGTATGCTTTATCATTTAAAGGGTATTGCATCATAGATGTAATAAAATTTAAATGCAGCCACGCAAAGTAGATTGTGCCTGACATTATTCGTTCAAGGCAGGAATAAAGCAATAAATTATCTTTAAGGTTGAGATGTTTGTAATTGAGCTTTAGTTTATTAAATCTCAATTTCAAATATCAAATACGTTGCTTTCTAGATATAGTGTCACTGTCAAACTACGAGACCATGAAAGTCCTTTTCGAGCAATATCAGGGTAATAATAGAATTTGCTTTATGAAGTACTTTGTGCTGATATTCGGCCCTGCAAGAATGAAGGTTGTTCGTGCTCCGTCGTAATATTGTGGGAGTAATTTCACCTCTTTTCTCATTTTTTAATACCATTTGATTTGCTATATGAATTGGAACTAGAATTTATTGCAAATATATTTAATTATATTCATAAATGAATGATAACACGTTACATGTCACATAGGTGATATTAAAAGGTAGAATAAAAAGTAGAATCTCTATCATATGGTCGGAGCATTTTTTTTTCCCCGAGTTTGACTGGTTGACTTTCTACTTCAAAATTTCAAAATTATAGTGTCATTTTGTTAGTATACGTGCATTGGAACGCAATATTTATTAGCAATATGCTAAATTCAAAATAGTGTTATAACCCTAGTGCCTAGTCTTTACATGATTTGCCCTAAACTAGTGTGGTCACTACAAGATGTTGATTGACCTCCTAAAAATAGCAAACAAATTGGATTTTCATGAGGCTAAAACAGTTTAGGTTAAAAGGAAAAGTTTTCTCCATAGACTATTTTTATACTCTAAGCACGGTTCGATAAGAAATATTGGATGTAATGTTGAAGCACGTGATGAAAGTAAGAATTTTTGGGGATTGCGGCCTTTTATCATTATCATCGTCTTTTAATGTGACGATGCATAACAAAGCTGTCTAATAATCTAACACAAAGAACATGCTCCTTTTCAACTAGTATTAGCTTTTATCACTTATCAGTAAGAATCGTGGAATAAAAAGCTCTCATAAAATTGGTTTATTGGATTATGCACTTTTTGAAATTCTTGGTAGAGTATGAAAAGGTATATTAGTGGTAAAAAAAAAAAAAGTCTCAAACCCATAAAATATTCATTACATTTCGTCATATAATTTGACATTAAAGAAAGCATGTTATCCTATGTTCTTAAGAAATATTGCGTATATGTTTTAGTATGGTGTTCAGTCCATGCAACTTCGTTACTGGTTTTTTAATTGAGCGATGTTATGCGCGCAAAATAGTACCACGTAATAGAAATATGAATCTATTTATAAATTTTAAAATGTACAACTATTTCTATTTATGTGTGATACTACCATTATTTAGACTTTTTTAATATTTTTTTTATGAATAATACTAAATATTCCAAAATTATACAAAATTTTTAATATTGCAATATATCCTATATGAAGATTTTAGACAATGTCAAAAGAAAATGATTTGTCCACCTAATTTAGATTATGTACGAGCCGCAATAAGTGCAAATAGTATGTAAATCGACTAGAATATTTAGTCAATAGTCATTTTAGAAGGAAACAGCACATTTTTTTTACGCATTGTATGAGAACATGAAGGATTTACCCAAATCACTCTCTTTGGTAATTTTTCTGGGAATATGAGACCCTTTAACCAACCCTTTATTTTGTCTTCATCAAATACTTCTGTCTTGACCCTATGTCATGATTGCTAGGTAAAAACTTAGTTATCATCTCTGAAGTATCAAAAAGTGTTGGTACTCATTTGGTTTCATTTTTTAACTATAAAAAGGTAAATTGACAAGTCAACAAAGTAAAAGAGCTTAAGTCGATGTGAAATTATGGAATCATCAACATGGGGCACAGGTGCTAGGGCCTAGGAGTAGTTTATAAGCAAACTTCCGCGTTTCTATAAGTCGAATGAGCTTTTAGAACGTGACACACGTCCATTAATCTCGAATTATTACTTGTCACTTCTCTCAGTCGTAGAGCAATATTTGTCCGTTATATAGATAGAACTTCCATATGAATAAAAATATTATACATGTTAGACTTCGTGATCCGAATTCTATTTGACCCATCCCAAAATTTTCACGGTGTGACGTATATAGTATTTTTGTAATTAGGAGAAATTTTGATATCTGTGGTGGAAGCGGAAGGATCGGGCCGATCTGTTTTATTGGACCGTTTTTCTTTTCCGTACAATTTTTTGTCTGTACATATATGTATTTTAGGGTTTTGAGATTCTATATATTTTGGTTTGGGCGTGTAAAACTGTACCTTCTGTACCTTATTTTCGACATAATCTCGAATTATTACTTGTCACTTCTCTCAGTCGTAGAGCAATATTTGCGCGTTATATAAATAGAACTTCCATATGAATAAAAATATTACACATGTTAGACTTCGTGATCTGAATTCTATTTGACCCATCCCAAAATTTTCGCGGTGTGACGTATATGGCATTTTTGTAATTGGGAGAAATTTTGATATCTATGGTGGAAGCGGAGGGATCGGGCTGATCTGTTTTATTGGACCGTTTTTCTTTTCTGTACAATTTTTTGTCCGTACATATATGTATTTTAAGATTTTTAGATTCTATATATTTTGGCTTGGGCGTGTAAAACTGTACCTTCTGTACCTTATTTTCGACATAGTGAAATTTCCTCCTCTGTCAGTGATTTTTCCCAATTGGAATTTTCCACTTAAATCTGTGTGTTCTTGTTTTTCATTCTTTTGTCGATTATTGTTCCTTAATTCTTAATAACACATATATCAGATTTTTATTGATACCATTACCATCCAATTCGCACATCCGACATTTTCATTTGAATCGTGAATTTATCACTCACGTTGAAAAGATAGTTTAATTAGTCTTTTTTTTTATTTAATATATTTGCAACATTTTCCTTAGTCATACGGTTTTGTATATACTAATCTTGCATATGCTATCAATTAAATAACGGTAATCATTTGCAATTATTTTAATTAGCACTCCACCTTTTGACTTTCTCATTTTGTTTTCCTTTTAATTAGAATTCTCACCAAACTCAACAAAACCCCATTAACCGTTTTTTTTTTTTTTCCTCTTTCAATACCAAATTAGTAGTATTGATGTGGTATACATACAATGATACTTGCACAATATAGTAAAATACCAGTCATGAAATTTACAAGAGGATTAGGTAATAATAAAACATAAATGCAGGGACTGATTAGAAAATTTAGGAAACCTTATAGCAGCTTCATTTTTATACTCTAAATATAACATTATCTCTTACTACCACCAAACTTCAATGTCATGTCCTTCATCTTTATATATGTATATTAGTATATATATCCAACTAGTCCCAACTGCCTTCATTACCCCTTCTTCGTCCTCTTCCTATCTTCCAAAAACTTCCAAGTTCGACCATAATTCCTCTCAACCAGTGCTACTTAACCTTTTATCTTTCTCTCTTTTTCTCTTTCCCTAATACAGATAAAAAAACAGGGAAAAACCCAACTCACTAGGAAAGGTGCTTATAAATTTGGCCCAAGCATTTGAACAAAATCTCAATCCTCTTCTTCGTATTCTTCTTTTTCTTCATCTGGGCATTTTTTCATTTTTATTTTTTGAACAAAAATGTCTGCTGCATTACGAGCCATTTCTGCAGCCAGAGACATGGCCTTCAAACCGAGCCTGAAGGAGGAAGAAGAGGTGAAGAGTAAGAGAAACGACAACACCAAATGCACTGAGCTACCCAAAAATGAGACTAACCATGAAGAAAACGACAATGATACTGATGAGGAGACTGACCAAGAAGACAGTGATCCAACCAAGCTGGAATCTGAGAAAGAACTGCACCCTGGTCCTCTGTTTTCTCTCAAGGACCAGCTTGAGAAAGATAAAGTATGTCACTTTTAGTTCCTTATCTTTGTGCATCACATTATTACTATTTTTTTTTTCAAAAATGTACATGCATATATTATATACACATATATACAACATTTGACATGCTGTTATATATTTTCCTTTTTTCTTTCCAAGGATGATGAAAGTTTGAGGAAATGGAAGGAACAACTTCTTGGGAGAGTTGATCTCTCTGCTGTTGGAGGTAATAATTTTAGCTATTAGAATTACCAAAAAAAAAAAAGACCCTTTTGTCATCTCTAGTGCTAATTGAGTTGTCACCCTATAATTGGCCAAGAAATTTTTAGTTGTTACAAGAAATCAAATCAATCCATAGCGCTTTCAAAAAAATAAATAAATAAATCAATCCATAGCCAAAATGCCCCTCACAGGGAAGGGGGGTGTGGTACTTTAATAATTAAGCTTCACTTTTCTCTTTTTCTTAGCTCTAAAAAAACTCTCTCAGTTTGCTTTGAGGAAAAGAAAAGAAAAAGGAATTTTATGATAACATTTTTTTTTTTCCTTTTGGGTTGAATCAGAGACTAAAGAGCCGGAAGTGAAGATATTAAGCCTCACAATTCAAAGACAGGGTCGGCCAGATCTTGTGTTGCCAATTCCGTTCACTAACAATTTCAAGAAAAGCCTCTTCACTCTTAAGCAAGGGAACCTTTATCGCCTGAAATTCACTTTCACTGTCTCTAACAACATTGTTTCAGGCCTCAAGTACACCAACTGTGTTTGGAAGTCTGGCGTCAGAGGTACAAAAAATTCCGTTAGTCGCAATATTTTTGAATCATACCTCGATATGCGTGAAGTATATGTAATGTATTTATCGAAAACATACGTCATATCATAATCAAACAATAATTAAATTTGATTAGAAAAATTGTAGTTCGTAAATGTGCACTATTTTTTCACTCTCTACTAAAGAATTTCCGAAATTAGTAACTTAATATTCGGACTTCTTAATGTCAAAAAGTGTTCTGTAAATTAACAATTTTGGGCACGAGAGTTTGGATAATCAGAGGCAAGTGATCTAGTTTGTATAATTTACTACAATAAGCAGGACACTAAATATAAAAATGATATTTGTTACATTGACCAAATAAAGATTAATTCTAGCAATTAGTAGTGTTATTTGCAATTCGTTGGATTTTACGTTTACTAGTTATAATTATTTTTTGGCAGTGGACAATTCAAAAACAATGTTGGGAACCTTTAGTCCTCAAGCAGAGCCTTACACTTATGAAACCAAAGAAGAAACTACTCCCACGATCATTTTTGCAAGGGGCTCCTATTGTGTTAGAACCAAGGTAAGATTTGAGCCAATTCCAAAATCATATGAAAAAAATAACATTTTTTTACTGAGAATTTTCGTTATCGATCTCAAGTTTTAATTTGGTCCCTCCTTTTTCTTTTTTTTTTTTTTTTTGTGTGCAGTTTATGGATGATGATGGAAAATGCTATTTGGACGTCACTTACTACTTCGACATCGCGAAGAATTGGCCAACACTACCTTGAAATTTCTTGTTTAACTATATGTGTTATTCACCAACTAGCTTATCCTCTTTGTATTTCGTACTCCACTTAAGAGAAATGCAATGCATCTTTTCTTGTTCAATGAAAAATAAGTGTACATGCACCCTTCTTTTACTTGATCAAGTCTCCTCTCTCCTTTTTCTTTCTTTTTTTTTTTTTTGGTTGAATTATTTTTATTTTGGCCGTGCGAGCTTACAAGTACGCACTTATAACTACTAGTTATGGGAGCCCCACGCCATTTATATAGTCAAATAAATACTATCACACGATAAGATATGACACCGAAAGAATCTTATACAATTATGTGACAATGCTACTATGTTATCATATTAGTTATCACTCTCTTTATATAGTAGCGATGAGTTTGTGTCTATTTCACACCAACCAACGGTAATTTTTTTAAACAAAGTTGAATAAATAAATAAATAAAATCCCTTATCTACTCGATAAACTTACCTAGGGATGTAGATGAGGAATAATAAAGCGTCATAACCTCCATGTGACAACTCTTTTCGAAATTAAAAGTTAGAAAAAAAAAAAGAAAAGGAAAAAGAAAATCCAGCTCTATAACTACCACTTCTCTCTGAAGCAAAGTGCCAAACTTTGAGTCAATTTTCAGTGGTCCAAAAGCTTTTTCTTTCATTTGGTTCTCACATGCATGCCTATGTGGAATAGAGAGAGAATTTAAGTAAAAATAAAAGGTGATTTATTGTTGCCATCTTTTATATTCTCATTGAGGACTCAGGCTCAATTATATATGGGAAATATCTGTCGTTTTTGAAAGGCCATCTTTATCTTATTCCATAGAGCTAGATCTAACTTACTATAAAGCCACGCTCATTGGTCAAACTCTTTTTCTTTTTTTTTTTCTTTCTTTTTTTTTTTCCCTTTAAGCTTTTATAGATGTTATGATTTAAATTGAGTACTGTTGAGGCAGCTGAGACGTGAATCAAAAAAGAGGTAGACAATTGAAGAATATATCTCCCGACAATTGAGTTAGAACTTGAGAAAGATGACAAAGCATGGGATAAAAGGGTTGTCTATGATTTTTCTTGTCCCTTCCTTAATTGCAACTCAAATAGCACTTTCTTTGTTTCTTTTTTTTCCTTTTTTGATTTTTTTTTAAAAAAGACTAACAACAAAACGAAAGGAAGAAATGAAACATAAGGATACGCTTCCAAAGTTTGTGATAGCTAGAATCTGGTACATTAATGTCAGTACGATCCAAGTGAAAATTTTGTCAAAATTTTAGGAAAATATTTTCTTCACTATTTTTCCTACACAAGAGAAATAGCACTTAAAATTAGGAGATTATGTTGTAGGCCAGCGTATAAAAGGAAAAACATTCCACTCTGTACGTAATTTGTATTATAGAATTAGAAGTCCATATCTTAATACTACTATTAAACACTACAAACACTTTGTGTCACACACTATTATAGAACAAAATTTCACGAGCAGTCATACACATAATGCTAAGGTGTCAAATTTCTGTAAGCTTTTTTTTTTTTTCTCTGTATATTAAAATGACTGTTAGCCCAAATAATTGTTTACACTTTTATATATTTTCCAATTTTTGTTTTTTGAGGGAACATATTTTCCAGATTTATTGGCTTATAATAATTGATGTGTAAAGGAGATTTGCGTCTCATTAATGATCCACTTTCTCATTCTTTAATAGGAAAGTATTGTACAAAAAAGACTTTGCCGCCCACACGAATAGTTTTGGGCGAGTTTCTTGATCTTTTATTTATTAATTTTTTTCAGGGTGACAAATTTCTTGATCTAGACTCTAGAGCTAGCTAATCTTCTATTTATTTTCTTGATCCAGTTCTCATGTACTACTAGTCCACTAGCTTAGACTGCTACAAATAGGCACAACGACACGTTTATAATTCTAGCTATCAACGTATGATTATTGCCACTACAAGGCAAAACGACGTCGTTAACAAAGACATGCTGGACAAATGACATCCAGTAATTAAATCATGTTGTATTAACGTTGGTTCTTAGTTTTATGAAAAGGTATCAATATATATATATATACCAAATGTAAGATGCGTAAACAGTGAAACGCATAACAGTGACTCTATGCGTTTCACTTGAATCTTCACATAAAATTAATCAAACAAAATAACCTATATATTGTGCACAGAAATAAAGTAATTAGACATGAATTGGTTAATACTACTTCATTTTGTTACAAAATTATATTAATTATTTACCAATATATGTATATAGATATATGTGTGTGATGCTTTTCTTTTTTCTGTCTATTAATCAGTCTGTAGTCTGTACCTAATAACATTAATTTTGTGCAAAATTACGTTGACTCGAGTGTGCACGCTTCGAATTTTCTGAACAGTAAGTACTTCCATATCCTAAATTAATGTTGTCAAGTTTTGGTCCACATATTGTCATTATGCTTTCATAACTAAAGTCGAAATAAAATAGTAGAAATGAAAAAAAAAAAGAAAAAAGAGAATAAGATCAAGAAAAATATTATTAATGATCGACTCAGATATGATTTTTGATTTGAACCATCGGCAGTTCCTAATTCAACATTGCTTCAAAGGCTCAATATAGTTTTTAGCAAACAACTTCAAATAATAATTATCATGGTGGTTAAGAGAAATAAGTGAATTAGGTACAACGAAATTCCCATGTGACTGTTAAGAAAGGCTCAGATCAGACCAAATTAAGGTCAATAAATTACACTCAACCAATCTAAAACATGTACCATGAAGTCATGACTCATGAGATGACATGGCCGTTGCTAAATCCATATCTTATTCAATATTGACACATTAATATGACGTCGTTTTGAAATAATGTTAAAAGTACGCTTAAATATAGGTTGCAAGTTATGATCATTAGCTATATCACTTTGGACAAGACACCAATGTTGACAAAATTCCCTTTCAAGAGATAGATTTATTTATTTGATATTTTGATGCAATTGAATTAAGTAGCTATATCTAGCTTCTATATAAATACATACATATATATATATTTGAAAAATATATGTTAATTAACATGGTAATACATCTCTCTAATTATTGTATGCTCCCCATGATCTAAAATGAGCATATAATTTTTATTAGCAATATGTTTAAAGTAAACATATACAACATCAAGGCATACATATATGTTGCAAATGCTAAACAAGAAAAGGGGTAAAAAAATTTAAATCTTAAAACTATTCCTTAATTTAAAGGATTGATATTCATGAAACTTGAAATCGATTGTCTTCATTAATCTTTATTTTTTTATTTAAAATGAAAAGTTTTATCAATTAAATTAGAAGGGCACGACGAACTCGGGAGCGCGTACTAGCTCCTTAATGTTGTTGAAATAATTTCATTAATTCTTGATAGAATAAGAGTCCTAGCTAGTTAGAAAATAAGCAATCAGTCCCTACAATATTCAATGATTGGTCTATATATAATAGCAGGTTAAGGTACACATAATTAAAATTGGACTTAATTAATTAATAATAANTTTGGTGACTGCTGACCAGAAAAAGATCATTACGTTTGGCGCTTTTGCATGTAACTGAATTATTACATGTAGCCCCCATTCAAGGCCTATTATAATTAGTTTTCTTTCTTATTATATTTGCATCATTCTATGATATGATTGTGCCCATATTCATTCCTTTCAGCATTATTCACTTTCCAGGGCATGTCTTCATGCGGCAGTATTCTCATGATCCAATATTCCTTAGGGGTTATTAATTATGTAGTTCTCTCATCCAGTGGGTATGGGGAAAAAAATCAAGTATAATGGCATATGGAAATCTTTGTTTACAACACTTTTTATATTGGATGTGTGGAGCTTAATTATTTTGAAACACATTACTGAGTCAGATTCATATTGTTCTAATGTAGACGTAGATCGACCTTGAGAATCAACCACTATAAACTTTATTATAAAAGTATATAATAGTAAACGTATAATGGGGATTTCGCACACTTATTCGATCGTCCAAGTCTTGCCTTTTTACATTATTTTCTCATGTATACAATGTTAGGGATTTAAGTTTCGGGTATAAGTGAAATTATATAGAGAAATAACAGATTTTCTAAAGTGTGAGGCGTGAAAGTTTTTTGTATTGTTTGTTCTTCATCATTGCTGCAGCAGTTGAAAATGGATATCACTCTCACAAATTAAGTGTGAATTACTATATATTTGTGTGTATGCTTGTTAATTTATTTTCTGTTTAATTACTGCTCTTGTTATTAAAAAATTAAGGCATTTAATTCATAACAACCTAATAAATATAAAGCTAATTATTAAAGACCAATGAGAAAAGATTTATTCACTTTTCTATATGTCCAAATTATACAGGCGTAAGCAAGTCGATCTGATCTGTAATTGTATTCAGTTGAACACAAATTTCGTTTACGATACCCTATATAAATATTAATGAGTACTAGAAACAACTGAGAATAACCCTAACCAAGCTTTAGAGTAAACTGCAAACTTTATTCTGCTCAATTAGTTTTAAGTATTTTTTTTTTGAACCAAAGTTTTAAGTAATGAAAATGAATCTAAGTCGTATTGTTTGCTAGTTAGTATATATGAGTGTCATATATCAAAATATAAGTTCAAACGCGTCAATTTTTTACGTGGAAAATAATAACCTAGCTAGTAGCATTATATATTTATATATATTAATCAAAATATTGCTTGGAAGACGGCTTTTATTTTGGTTTTTTTTTTCCTCTCCCTCTCTCTCTCCCTCTTTTTCTTTCTTTTTGAAAGAGGAAAAGAGAGTTATTCTCATTGAGTAAGAAGCTAGGACCTAATGCAGCCTTTTGGCGGGGGGAAAAACGTGAAAAATAGATTAAGAAAAGTAAATTGGGGCTCTTTCCAGAAAAAAATTTCGTTAGGGCTTCAAGGCCACCCACATTGGTACACTTTTATATTTCTTTTTCCTCTTGGCTGCAACCAACCCATTCAGTAGTACTTTTAGTTTTTTTATAATTCTTTCATCCCTGAATATATATATATATGTGTAACTAGATTCTCTCGATCTCCCTTTCTAATGGACCAGGCGCAGCCCATCTTAGAAGAAAAAGAAAAGATTGAAAAGAAAAATAAATCAATTCAAAGAATCAAAATATTTATTTTTCATTATATCTATCTATCTATCATCACACATTCAACTTTTTTTTTTTAAATTAGAAAAATTAAAGTTTAGAGCAATAATGAACAGCAATATCGATCCTAGCACCTTTTCTAAACAACAAAAAAACCCAACCGTGGGGCATGTAGGAATCTATCTTATTTTCTTAATCTATTATTAAGAAAAACATATTATATACATTGCAAAACCCTCAGTTTATTCCCCAATTAAAACACTTGAAATACCATTTTTTTTCTTCCCCAAAACCTCCTTAAAATACTTTTAAAGTATTAGCAATAATTCTCCTTATTAAAAATTTACCAACTTTGTGCTTCGGCCCTCAAACTGTAGTGATATATATTTCACATTTAATCCTTAGATGAGTATTAATGCAGTATATCAGAAAGCTTTAGAAATAATTACAGAAAATTTCAAGAAGAATAAATGGTAATCTCAATTGTTCTTAAATATGTTATTAATTAGCAAGTCGATCAGTTTTCTATTACCTTTTCACTACAAGAAAATTAATATACTTATACCGACGACATCTATAGAGACAATAAAATATTGTCAATATAGCTTACCACTAAAGCGACGACAAATAATTATCACCACCTTAGCTAGCTAAAGCCAAATTTTTGGGATGAAATACCTAGAGCGATGATGTTTGCCATTGCTATATGGCCCTCTAAAGTAATATTAATATCAGGATATCACCGTTATAGTTTTAGCGGGTAATAAAGGCGACATATCGTGTGCCAAATATTATCCTATTCACTCTATAGCGACCAACCCAAAAAAATCTACACCTATAGAAACAAGAGTGATGGCAACCCTAAAAAATATCTACACCTATAGAAATGAAAGCAACGACAATTATTGTCATTGTAAGGTATATTTCATAAATTCTAAGGTTTTTTTTTTAAACAAAAAAATTAAAACCTAAAAAATTAATAAAATTAATTTATTTATCCTATAGTGACAACTTACAAAGTATTTTAAGTTTAAATAAAATTAGAATTTATGTAATAATTTTAGATTTTATCGATATCGATATAGGTTTTGAATGAAAGTTTAGGTGGCTAATAAATTTTGTCATTAAAGGGACGATGCCGTTTGGTCTATATAGCGATGATCGTCCCTAGATATACTGACGATAAACGTCCTTGCCATAGACTCTGCACAATTTAATAGTCCTAGTCTTCTTCTTCTTCCTCTATCTGCCTAGTCTCTGACTCCCTCTCTCTGAACCCACACTCTCTCATTCCGTTTCTCTGAACCCCACTCTCTCTTCTCTCAATCCCTCATACCAAGTTATTCTATCTCTCACTCCGCCCTCCTCGCCCAAAACACACATGCGCACTCACTTATCTTTCTCTCTCTCTCTCTCTAATATGTCGCCATCGCCTCCACTGCGATGTCCTCTACTACTATCGTCCCCCTGCCCCTTATCATCATTGGTTATATATATATATATGTATATATATTTAATGGGCCATAATCCATTAGGTAATTTTTTTTAGCTATTGGATCATTATTTAAAAGCTGTCATAATTTGAGCAGTTAGAAAATAATAATAACAATAAATACATATTATTTAATACTTTTCTCTCTCTATCCTTTACTATGAAAAAATATGCGTGATAAATTTTAATAGGCAAAATAATACCTATAGACAGATAAAATATATATATATATATATACTGGATTGGTGCCCGTATTTAATTTGTCTTTTTTAAGTGTTTGTAATTTTTTTTTGTTATAAATACCAATTTTTTGTTGATTTAATTTTATTTCCAGCCTTTTATTGTTTGACAATTTAAAGCTTTTTTTTTTTTATTAGAGATACCTTTTCTTAAACCCTAATTTAATAATCTATTTTTGGTGAATATATGGATCAAATGTTTTGAGTAAATATGTGGAATTTGTGCGAATATAATTACTATGAATAGTTTGATTTATGAAATTTGATAATACATTGATTTTAGAATACATAATATGTCAGTGTAGGGGTGTTCATGGTTGGTTTGACCTGAACGTCAATCTGTAAACCAAACTACAGATACGGTTTGACCAATCCACCAAACCATGCGGTATGTATTGGTCGACTCAAACTAGCTAGACTATACTTATATTTTACGTTGTGATTTCCGTAGTGTGAACAATATAAAGATTAAACCAAATATATTCCAAACAATAATACATATAGAGCAATCTGAATATAGTCCAAATATTTAAACTAAAAATATTATACTTAAAGCTTACATTCAAATCAAATGTTATAACCATTTCAAAATTAAGTTAAATCCAAATCAAAATATAAGAGCAACCTAAAAGTTTAGAATATTTTAAATAAATTATAACACAACCATAAATTTTAAGTAAGATAGCTTAATAAAGTAATACATGCCACAATAACAATAAAAATTTCAAACTTCAACTTAAGAAGCTATGAAAACAAACTTATATTACACATATAAAAAAAAACACACATCATAATTAAGTACATATTGCAATAAAAACTACAAAATAAGTATACATTACAATATATATATATAACTATTTATAAAACTAATTTATCTGAGCAATCTGGTTTAAAACCAAGTATATTTTTTCCAATCCAAAAACCAAACTGAACCGTTCGATTTGCTATTTTTCCAATCCTTCACCAGTTGTAAATATGCTATAACCGCCCGGATTGGCCTAGATTAGCCGATTTCTGTGGTTTAGCAGTTATTTTGAACACCCTATGTTAGTGTTTAAGAGTGTGAGTTTTAATTTTTGTATTTGATTTTAGAGGTTTAATTTTAGTTTGGTGATTAATTTATTTTTCGGATTGATTTTGGGATAATTTAGGTTTGGGGGTTAGGTTTTAGCATTTCTGGGTGTGGTTTTGATTTGGGGGTTGTTTTTTGATATAATTTTGGGTTTGATTTTAAGAGTTGGGGGTTCTAGCTTTATTTTGGTTTAGAGATTTGATTATTTTCAGTTGATTTTGGGATCTAGGAGTTTTATTTGATTTGGTGATTTTTTTGAAAATATGTTTATCATATTCATTTAGGTTAATTTAGTAACTAAGTTCAATATGTTTTTATTTATTAGTATAAGTAATTCTTATTTGGGTAATTGGGTTTGACTATGAATGCTAGTTAAGATAAGTACTTTTAAGAAAAAAGTAAATAGTGATGAAAAAGTTGAGTGTATAGATTTTCAGTATAATGTGATACATATAATTAGGGAAAAAAACCCCAATATTTCCTCTCTATCTCTGATCTCCTCTCACTTCTCACATCTTCTCTCCTGTTGGAGTATTATCTTTATTCTTATCAATTTCTTAAAAATTCAAATAGCATTGTTATAAATGAAAATGAAAAAATAATTTAATCTTAACGATCCAAAGTTATGTTTTAACCTAAACATTAATTTATCAAGTCGAGAATTATGAATTTTTTTTCTACAGTATTTTTTTTTCTTCTTTTGGTAAAAAAAAAATCTATTTGAGTGTGGAGACCTGGGTTGCTCAAAATAGCCCTGTTTGTTTCATTCATTCTATTCCATTCAAATGAAAAACCCATTAGAATAAGTATTTCTTTCAAAAATTCCAGTATTTTCATTTAAATGGTATTTTGAAATTGGTGTATGTTTCAACAATTTAGTTTTTCTATTCAGATAGTCCATCAGTTACGTTAACTATTAGAATGAGTTTTTTGTATCTTAAAATGAGAATAGAGCTTAGAAGGTATTTTTGAATGGGTCATTCTAATGTCTCACATTCTAATTACAACTTGTTCTATTTTATTTCACTTCAAATGTCGCTCATTCCAATTATAACTCATTTCACAATTTCTATTTAAATACACTCGTTTAAATGGGTCAACCAAACGAGGCACAACTCTTTCCATCCAATAATCTATTTAATTTTCACCTAAAATAGAAATATAGAGCATAATAGGGAAAATAGCTCATTAATCTATAAATCACTAAAATTTCTAATAAATTTGATTTACACATAAGTTAAAGATCTCATTTTTAAGGAATGGGAAAGGAAAAAAACAAAAGGGTAATTATATTTACACCCCATTCTTGCATTAAGGCACCCCTTTTTTTTAAAAGACTTTTCAAAAATATAAATATATTCTTTTTTCTCATTAAAATTTCTACGGTTTATGCAACCCATACCCAAAATAAATAAATAAATAATAAATAAAAAACCTCTTATGGCCGCCAATTCAAAGCTAAGCAGATCTCATATTGGTAAAGAATTCAAATCAAATTGCAAAATTTTAACGCATGTCTAAATCCACCAAATACCCAATTGATGATCATAACCTGAAGAAACTCACTCCTTCTTTTTCATTTTGTATTGTTTCTTAGAGAAATGGTAAGCTATGATAGAAACACTAAAAGACTGTGTTTTCTATCTTTTTCTTGTTTTTCTTATTTTTTTTCTCAGGGTTAAAGTAGGGCCTTTTGATTTGGGTTCTCACTTAATAGTTTTCATTGAACTCACAATCTGCAAATTTATCCTTTTGTCCAATGTGATAATCATAGATATGAGAGATTACAGGAAAGAAAAAGATATGGGGAGAGGGAGAGGGGAATTGGCCGAGTAAGAGGATAGTGAAGCAAGGGAGAGTAAGTTTATAGGTCTAACGTTGGGTAACGCTATGAGAAATTGTTGTTCTAGGGTGCACTCAGCGGAAAAAGTGTTTTTGTTAACTTTTTTTTTTTTTCCAGTTTTCTTAGTTGTCCTTTATAGTAATTTTACCAATAAAAGGGATGTCTTTATATTATGGAGGGGTGTAAATATAGCTCTCTCAACCTTTTGCTAACAAATTGGGTTTGAGTGATCTCTTTTTATAGCCATAGTCAAATAATTTTGGGTTTGTTCAGCTATGGTCATCTTTGAAGGTTCTTTTCCATAAAAAATAAGGAGAAAAGAGACCTTCTACAATAGTTTTTGATAAGAGATTTATGCTTGGGATAGGTACCAGATTCATAATCAAAGAAAAAAGAGAGAATAATAGGACTTGAAGTATGTCGATGCTTGGTGAGATAAACACTATTGATATTTTGATTACTGGTTTTTTTGTTATTTCTATTTTCTTTGTATCTTTTTTTTTTTTTGCATAATTTTTACTTCAGTATAATCCTATGTGGTAGAATACATGTAGATTTCTATTGCATTATTGCTTTGATTTAATACTAAAAAATACACCTATAAGTAGGAGGAATTTTGTCCCTCCTACACTAGAACTCCCTCAAAAATTTGGTATTTTGATATGTTGCATTGTTATTTGTAGATATTGGTGATGTTTGATATTTTTTGAAAATGTCTAATTTGATATTTTTATTTATGTACATTTTGGATCTTTATTTATATGAGATTTAATTTAAATTTTATTTTTTTATTTTTATTTTTTAAAATAAAATTATATAAATCTTAATTTCAATTAATTAAATTAGAAGTGATCTAATTTTTTAAGAATAAACTTTTTAACATACACAACATACTGATAATTATTTTTTAAAAAATAATTTCATATCTTCAGATTGTCAAAAATTTGCTTTGAGAGTTATTTTTCTCCTAGCGTACTTGTAATTATACAGGCGCAAATCAGCTACCGTGCGCAATAAGGACTATTTAAAATATGAAATTTATTACAATGGAAAATTTTATAATAATTTCGGGATTTTTTTCAAGTAGCCTTCTGACATGGTTATATTTATTGCAAGAAAAATGCTAAATATATTCTGTTTTGTACTCTCTTTTATACTCTCTCAGTCTAATGGCTTAATATATGAATTCTATTATTTAGTTTCATATTTTAATAATATAATAAGTTATATTGAAATCTATAAAATAGTAGATTGAAGAGCGTAAAACAGAATGCATTCAGCATTTCTCTAGTTAAATTTTGTGTTAATTATTATCTCCTTGTTTTATTAATAACAAAAAAAAGTAACCCAAATAGTCAGTTTCTTATGATTCAGATTAAAAAAAAAAAAAACATAAAAATGACGCGTTATGAGAAATGTTATTTTTTCTCATTATTAATAAAAGGGCTGGCCCTTGGGATTTTCAGCCTGAAATGAGTGGTCTTCTAAATGTCAGCCTTGTCAGTTCGTTCTAATGCTTGAGTTTAGATTTTCATTAGAGTTCTTTTCTTCTTCTTTTTTTTTTTTTTTTTTGAGTTGTCATGTCGCTTATATTTGTGCAAAAATGATCTAATGGAAACAATGGCTTCCTAGCATTACTTATATGTATGTTAAATACCGTATTTCTCAAAGAGATATTATCATTTTTCTATCTTATATCTTGACATTTTGTTCAAATTATATTTTATATTTTAGTTATTATTAATATTGACTCTTAGATTTAAAATTTGTTACAAATTTATACCCTAAACAATAATTTAGAGTAGTTAATTTACCACGATACTGTTTAAAAAATTAAAAATAAACTGTATAAAAACTGATCCGAGAATAAATTTATTAAATCATCTTAGTAAATTAACTGTTCTAAATTAGTGTCAGGGAATAAATTTGTAACAGAATTTAAATCTGAGGTTCAATGTTGATAATAATCNTACAAAGTATAAAAGTGATACCCTCCCTTCAAAAATTATGTGTTCATTGCAGAAAGATTAGAATTTACAAGTTTATTATACTTGAGAAAATCTTGTACACGAGAAAGTTTAATTACAATCAAATATTTGGATTTCCTACAATTCAGTTAGTATTGTTGATCGAATTACATGCACTAGTATAAGTGAAAAATATGGTCCAAAGTCAACTGAAAAAATAAAAATATGGTCCAAAGAAGTAGAGTACATAACTCTGTTGTTGAAGTTTGAATATTTATGCTTTTCAAATGTAACGCATGCATGTCGGGCGCATGAAAAAAGTAATGAAGCATGTAAAAGGTACAATAATAAAAAGAATAATTTATGATGTGTTAATTTTGAAATATAATGTGTGAAAAGGTTTATCTAGTGAATCTGCTCATTTCACTTGCGTCAACTAGATAAAAGTGAAATTTGAATGCGGTACTACATAGATTCTTGTCTAATTGTCTGCACTCATCAAAGGGCAATTGCGAACATTAGTTGCAGTTTGAAGAATAAGCCAACTCGAAATGAGTCATGATCTTCCTGTTTTTATTATCCATTACTACTATTGTAAAACATGTTTCAAGTTTGAGCTATGCTAATTACTAGTATTATAATTATAATAATAATAATAATAATAATTATTATTATTATTTTAGAGTTAGGAGTGGGAGTTTTGGCTCTTAAGCCTCTTATTATATTAAAGGTGAAATGAGATTGCTAATTTGGTTATGAATTCTACTATTATGCTAACTACTAGTTATTTATCATTTCTAAAGTATTTTCTCCCGCAAAATACTTCTATATTTAGGACAAAGTGTCGGGAAATCAACAAACATAAACAAAAAGGATCAAGAGCAGTAATATATATAGATGGGTTAATTACATTTTTATATTTAATATTTTGACTGTTTGTTTAATATATACCTTGTATTTTGACTATTATCACTATTGGCTCGCAGATTTGAAATTTGTAACAAATTTATACATTTTTTTAGGACAAACACTAATTTTGATCATTAAGTTTACCAAAATATACTTCTAAACTTTAAAAGGTATGTATTTTAATAATTAATTTAGAATTAAAAAACTAAATAAATTAATAGCTAAAAGAACAAATATTTAAAAATACTTTGAAAAATGCATAAATTTATAAATATTAAATCTTATTTATGAAAAGAAATTATTAATTTTATATAGGTTTAAAATTTGATTTCTTCATGGTCATAAACGTAGTCATAATCACACACATCTCTAATATTGAGGTACTGAGCTCAATTTCGCCCACCCACAATTATTTAAAACAAAAAAAACAAAAAAAAATTGATTTTACAAGCGGGATTTATGTTATCTATCAAAAATATTCAAAACTTGAAAACAACTAACCAATCGAACCAACTAAACTAATCCAATCTCCTAAATTTAGTTGTGCTTTCTGTATATGCACATTATTAAAGATACATATACTTATAATTTTACGCATGTTTTTACCCTACATCTGACCAATCGAACCAGCTAAACTAATTTAATCTACTAAATTTAGTCGTGCTGCTTGTATATGCACATTGAAGATACATATACTTATAATTTTACGCATGTTTCTACCCTTGCTTTCACTAAACACTTTCTACAGTTTCTTTCTCTTCATTTCTTCTTCGACGGAGAGAAAAGATCATATTACCCTCTTCAATAGGATTTCCTTAATTTTTTTTTAAAATAATCTTTCCATTTGTGTCAAGGTCTTTGTTCCCATAAATCTATTCCTATGGGTGTGTCGTCCTATCATATCCTAGATCTGTATAGGTTTTATTTACTTATGTTATTATTATGATTTTTTTCTAGATCTGAACCTTCTATAATCTAAATCTGGAAAAAATTTTGTCATTATTGGAGATCACTTTCTGCGGAAATCCATCATGGTATCAATTAAAAGAATTAAGTTAGGTGGTGGAGGTAGATTTCAAAGAATGAAAGAGGTTTCTTTATTAGAGCTTGAATTATGTCCCTTGTGGATCTGTGTGCACGTGGTTAACCATATCTCATGCACAGTTATTTCCTCTATCAGCGTCGATCAAATTCAAATGTTCAATCGATTGCTAACTATTAAAGTTTTTCAATAGTATGATCTTGTTGACTGATTATTGGAATGAAAGAAATTTACGGATGCTTCTTATAATTTTAATATGTTATAATTGTCCTTTTTTTTTTCCCCTCTAGACTAAAATGTAATTTCAAAAAGATGAATAAAAGCCAAAATTACTAAAATAGCCAAATTTATTTTCTTTTTTCCGTTAATAATAGCCCAAGAGACCCCAACTATACATATACCCACATATATAAAATTATGTATATGTGCATATATAGCTCCCAATCTAGTAAGTATTTTTTTTAGCCGTTGGATCATATAATCTAACGACTACCATAATTTGAGTAGTTAGAAAAAAAAAATAAAAATAAATACTCATTATTTAATATTTTTTTCTCTCCAACTTTTACCATGAAAAGATGTGCATGATGAATTTTAATTGAGCAAAACGATACTTATGGATAGGTAATAATACCTATTGGATTGATGCCTATATATATATATATATGCTACATGTTAAGGGCTTTTTTCTTTTTTGGATTGGATGATTAGGATTTAGGAGAAATTGGAGTGTCTTTTTCTTACACTTCATTATAATAATTGTCTTTTTTTCCTTTTTTTTTTCCCTTTGTTTTTTTCGTTTTATATTGGGTAAATCTGATTTTGCATTTGAAATAAGGGTTGACTTGATATATAACTAAATTTCGGGCCTCATTTTACTTCATGACCACGACCCAAATCTCATAAAAATATGTCCAACAAAAGGTCAATTGGAAATTCAGTACTAATAATACCCCTCAAAGCTCAGAACTCATCTTCATCACCATTTTCCTGTTTTTTTCTCATACATTCTGTCACTTTCTCCATCACAATATAGATCATAGCCATGAATGAAGGCTTTGCCTCCACAACTCCCACTAGATCTTGACGATAGTCGAAGGTTTGCCGATCTCAACAAAAATGGAACGCCCATCAAATTTCAATAAAGACTAAAAACACGCCGAATCTCGACAAACGTCAAAGATTTTCAGATCTCAACGAAGATCGAAGGAATGCTATTGATGATTGAAGGTCTTGTAACAAATTTTTAGTGGTGGAAAGGTATATCAACTTTAATTTGATTGTTGTTTATAGATATATTCATATTCAATTGTATTTTTTTAGATTTTAGTTTTATTTAAATTAAGTTTAGTTTTAGGATTATATTTCTGTAACATAAATTTTCTTTAATTGTGGCCTATCTTACTCTAGATATGATAGATATAATTTAGTCTATATAGGAGATGATTTGAATTTCAGATTGTGTTTGGTTCATAATCTTTTAACTATGGTATATCTTTCTCTAGTTGTGGTACATGATTTTTTCAGCAGATATATTATATTTTTATCTTGATATAACCTATTCTAGGGGTTTTGGTATTTGGTTAATGAATTGCTATTTTAGTTCATGATTATGGTGAAAAAATAAAGATTTTGATATTATTTGATCTAATCTGAATTATATAAAATTCGGTTTATAGTTTTTTATGTACGGTACATGATTTTTTAAGCAGGGTATATTATATTTGTATCTTGGTATATCTCATTCTAAATATCTCTTACATATTATTAGACATGTGAATGGTTGTTTGATGAAGTAATGTGCTACTAGTTTTTACTAAAAGCAAATCAAAATTTTTCTTCCAATATGACCTATAGATAATAATAAATATTATTTTACGAATCTTTTGGTTTTCTTTTAACTTTTTTTATGGTCAATTTTTCTCTTCTTTTGTTGCATTCTAATGCTTGCTTGATGTAATCTTCCTATCATTGTAAGTTATTATTTTTACTATTCTAAGGTAGGTTAAATCATAATTTGTATTTTCTCATTTAATTTGTTGGTTTATAGATATATGGTTTATAGGTATCTGGTTTATAGAATGCTATTTTTCTCAATTGCACACATTCCTCAAGTGCACACATTTGTGAGTTGAGTACACACATTCATATAATATCAAATTCTATTTGGTTCATGAATTTTTCATAGTAGTTCATGAATTTTTCATTATCGTTCATAAATAATAAGATGAATTCATAAATTATATTCTATTGATTTTAGGTTCATTATCTTTTCAATGCTTGGCACTGTGAATTGATTTCTGTACAATATTTATTTTAACTATATAATTGTGTATGGGTCATAGTTGTCAATTTAAAAGATAAGTTCACGTAATATCCAATTCTATTTGGTTCATAAATTTTTCATGGTGGTTCATAGTTTTTTCATAGTGGTACATGAAATTTTTCATATTGGTTCAAGAATTTTTCAAACTGGTTTATGAATTTTTAAGTATTTGTTTAATTTGTGTTTATTTAATAAGTTTATATATTTCATTCATAACCTTGTATATTTACTTCATATATTTGCAGAATTCTAATTAAAATAGAGTACATTATACCAAAAACTAAGTAGTCAAACCTTTTGTAGTACTAGCTGTTTACACAATAATGATACCAAACCTCTTAGAATCCACAACCTTTTATGAGGAGAGAAAACAGATTAATCAAGAAGACTTCATCCTGAACTTGTAGAAGATATTGAAATATAACGAAATGAGTAAGATAACTCTACAAAATCAATATTGGTGTATATGAAATTGGCTATAGTACATGACTTTTAATACTTAGTATATGACTTATGAACTTAGTTTGATACCTCAGTGTGATATATGCTAATTTGAACATGGTATATGGTTTTTAATGCCTGGTATATGACTTGTAAAATCTGACAATTTCTCTTATGAAAGCAGGACTGACTGAAGAATATTTGTAATAAAAAGAGCGGAGATATTAATGATGAATGTCAACATAAATGAAGTAACACAAGAGCAAATGGCATTCTATCGGCAGAAGATGGCCGTAGAACTTTATCATTAGGTCGATAACAAGACGATGACAGGATACATAAGTGATACGGAAACACAAAAGTAAAAGTGATACGGAACATATGATCTTGTTTTGGTTTAAGAAAAATAATATGATATTTTGATTTTTTAGGTTTACAATGATTATTGTACTGAATATTTTCAATTATGAACATATTGAATATTAAATAATTTTCTCATTGGTTCATATGTTTTATGTAGTGCAAGTTCATATAAATATAAACTATTATTTACTTATTTCTACTTATTCACTTTGTGAGATATACTTCAGTAATTT
>JXTC01000044.1:837109-862550 GCA_002914845.1 Trema orientale | reverse complement strand
ATATATACAATGACTCAACTCAAAAAATTGTCCATGATATTTTTTTTTTCACTGCTTCATAAGATCTCGATAACAATATATGTGTTCATACATAATCAGGTATATATATATATATATTATATACAATGATAATTTTTTTGTTCCACCAACAAAAAATAAATTCAGTAATATAGCAAGTAATGAATTTAATATATAGCCTCATATCCCATGACAAAATTTTCATATACTAAGATAAAAAATTCATGTACCTGAAAATATAAAAACTTTGAAACAAGATAACAATATCAAATATCTAAAGTAATAAATATGCTATATAACCACATATAGCAAGACAAAAAAATTCATGTACTTAAATATGAAAAAAAAAAAAATTCTTCGTTTCAAAACAAAAGAAACTACAAACTCAATACGAAAAAAAGTAATGATCTCTATATCCCATCAGCTGATATCATAGGCCTACAATAACGCCACCCTTTAATGGAAGCTCCAAACGCCATAAAAAGGTACTTAAAATTCTCATCTTTATCAATTTCATAATCAGTATATGAACTTGTATGAAGAACTCAAAAAATAAATATTAATAAAAAAATATCACATCTACTAGTTCAGGAGGTACATACACACAACATACTAAGTTATAAAATCAATATACCAAGTACAAAAAACCATGTATCACAAAAAAATCAGAACAAAAAAATAACATACCTGGATTCAAACTCTTAATCAATAATAGCAAAATAATTAATATTTAATCAATAATAATCACAAAACTTATACCACCACGAAAAAACAAATATACCAAGATCAAGAATATATGAATCAAATAAGAGAACAGTAAACCAACAACCAGAGAACAATAAACTCATCTACCATATAAAAAATTGTATATACCACTAAACAAATCATTTGTACCACGATAAATAAATGATGAACTATTACCACAAAAAAAAATCGGTGAATAGTAATACAATATACCATCAAAAAAAATCACATATACCACTACAAATATCACATATACTACGACTAAAAACTAATGAACCATTACCAATTACTGAAAAAAAAATTCAAAACACACAATAATATACAAAAAGCTACTCATACCTAATAAAAATAAATTATACTTGAATTAACATTAATTATAACACGAATTACAAATTAAAATGAAAATCTCCAAAACCAATACACAATAAAATCAACTCAAGATCAAGAAACGAAAACATACCTATACAAGATCAAACTCTAGAATAGTTCGATCAATGCAAATAGAAAAATAGCTAAAACGCCGGAGATCCGAAAAGATGAACTAAACAACGCCGGAGAGAGAGATATGCCGGAAATAATAGAGATACGCCGGAGATCTGAGGAGAATAATAGAGATTCGAGAAGAAGAGTGAGCAAGATTAATGGAGGAAGGAGTGAGATTAGAAGGAAAAAAAAAAACGAGAAAGAAGATCGAGATCGGGAAAGGAAAAAAAAAAAAAGAAAGGAAAAACTAAACATTTAATTAAGGGCAAAATAGTAAACAAAAACATATCAGCTATGGGCTTTTTAAAAGTTGAACATATAGCTATAAAATTAAAATCTTGGACATATACTTAACAAAATTTTAAAAAGTGGACATATACCATATTTTCTCTTGAAATAATCCACTAGTCATTTTGCTATATAATTTGGAAAACGGACATCTATTTCAAGGAGGCCCAAAGTTCAGCCATTTTGCAAAGATCAAATTTATGCAAAAATTGTGTATGTATCCCATGGATTTTTATTTATTTAGTTATTTTGTGATCGCATGAACATATTCATATATTATAATTTGCAGGAGTAGAGTAGGAGCAGAAAGAATTTCAGGTGGAGCGGACGGAAGGATTCCAACCTCCGAATAGCAGGACCAAAACCCGTTGCCTTACCACTTCCAGTCGTACGCCCGGAATGGAATGAAATGGTTGCAGAGGTTATACTTCTACTGCGCCCTATCGAACCCATAAATAGCAAAGTGCCAACCACTAATATACGTGTTTTTCTCAACTATTATACAAGGTAATGCAACAGCATCTGCGTATACAAGATCACGTAATAGAGTAACAATTCTACATGGATCCATATTATTACAAGGCAAAATGCAGTAAATTCCCCATATTATTACAAGCCAAAATGCAGTAAATTCCTCATCGCGCACTACGGAGGAGCCGCACAAAATAATATTTAGACCCCGAAAATACATATTCGTTGTCAACTAAAGTAAACTCATTAATCTAAACGAAGTAAATTGCCAATTGTGGACGCAACCTCGCAAAATTCATACGTAGGTATGAAAATTTTCATGTACAAATCTGTGACGTACAGGTTTTACACATTATATGGTTAACAAGAACAATGCAATCAACAAAATCAAGCATATAAATCCACTCTTAATTTATCTACACAATCACCAGTAATCTAACAACGCAAACTTTACATGCAAACCGATTTTGCCTCCATCTTTCACAAGCTTAGCAGCCGTTACCAACCAATGTCCCGGAGCATCATGTGGCCCTCGTACCACCTCAGCCGTCTCCACAAATCTACGTAGCTTTGCCGATCGATTAGATGAGGGGGGGCCATCTGGATAAACGCCAGAGTTAAGGACGGCCTGCGCCTGCTTCTGATGATCTGTAGTTGTTTTCTGGGTGAATGTAAATGTTGTGCTCAGATTGGTGAGGAAATTCGATTTGTGAGAAGTTTCCGGCGCAGCAGACCACTCTGTCTTCCGGATGGAACAATTGGGTAAATGGGTGTAGAGCAAACGGAGGTGGAGTATGGTCTTGGGCCACTTCCCTTTGCTAATAAGCTGTGCTCCTGTCACAATATAGACTCCACTTGAATCTCCCTTCAACCAGTTTGGATCGTGTTTAACCACTGATGTGCAAATATTTGAGTATTTCTTCCATCTGACTGGTTCTAGAAATTGATCACTAAATTCATAGTCATCGGAGCCTCGCCAATAGCATGGCCTGTTTTTGCTGCTCTTAGCCAATGAAATGTTCATGGTATTTGGAAGGCTTGAGAGATGCTGCACATGAATTGCTAACTGATTGCACTTTTTCCCTTCCAGGTACAGCCGCAAACCAACAACTGGTTTCTGATCAGTTGAAACCTGAAATGGCACAAAAAATAAAAACTTAAAAATGTACCGTAGTTAATACTAAATTTTCCATGCTATTAAACTTTAGGTGGCATAAATAGACGATGCAGTATAATGGGGGGAAAAAAACAAGAAGAACAAAACAAACAATAAAGAAGAAGATTTGATTGGGCTTGTTTGGATAAACTAACTCCATTAAGGGAAAATCAAACCTAAGCGAAAAGGGATATCAGCAAGGGATGGAAAAATAAAACAAAAGAAAGAGCAGAAAATAAGCTACAACAACTAAATAAGTAGTTGCTCAAGAGATAATAGCGGGATATGCTACTCTGGGGTCCTTATAAAGGACTGCAACAGGAACATTATCTTATAAGCAGCTGTGGTACACAGTCCGAGAGCAAGTAATGATCTCAATGAACTCAGCATCTTGGAGTACCCAAGTTGATGAACACGATATGGACAATAGATGTTGGACAACTTTCTTTTTTTATTTTCCGTTGAAGGGACGCTGGCAACTTTAAATCATGAAGAATATTAAGGAAACAACTAATCCAATTTTTAAGTGTATCAGAGTAACCATGTAATCCAATCCCCTCACTTAAGTCCACATCACATAGAACGAGGAATAATTGCATGATTCCACTCTTTAATGAAGCAACCCTCCGAAAGATAATTTTAAAATTTCAGGTTTGTTGTTTGTGCTTTATTTTGGGAGAGTGTACTACGGGTGGCAATATCTATTTGCCCTATTAGCCTGCCCCAATTGCCTTGCCTCCAATTAGGTGGAAAACTAACTCAAACATACATCTAAATGAGAGGAGAACTAACTTGAACGTAATTTAGATCTCAATAAGGACTCATGCATTATCCAAATATTCCCATTTAACAGACATGAGTCATGATTGTACAACCCCAGAAACAACTACTAACCTTCCATCTCAACTATTCTCATTCGTATAATGACAAGCACTCATCTGTTGGAGCTCTGCGATCATAGCCTATGTGGCAGCTGTGCCTAGTATCCACAATTCAACCAAATTCAAACCCCCACAAACAACCCAAAATCACCACAGCACTACTCCAACATATCGTAATTGAATCATTCAGCTCAATCAATCAGAGCCAACTACATCCATGTTTTCAAAATCACCACAGCACCGTCCGCTACGTGAAGCTTTAAGCATCTAATAAGATATTAGTGCTTACTGTTTAGCTTCTATTTTAATATCATGAAAAGAAATTTCTGCAGGTTTAGGTGCGGAAAATGGTGCACTAGAATGCATCAATGCCCTGGTTAGGTTCAACTAAATAACTAGCCACGGTAACTCAGAGACACGTGAAGAAGATTGCAGATATTGCGTAAAACATAAATCAACCCCATCTTTTACGTCAAGTCTTCAGACTTTGAAAAGTAGAAGGGTTTAAGATAAATATAAAATATCAGGTTCCACCTTGGGCCACAAGGTTAGTTCTTCAATTAAAAAAGAAAAGAGAGACTAAAAGTTTCTCTTTCCTTTTCCTATTCATTTGATAGGAATCACAGAATGCAGTTGGAATAACTATATGCAAATACATGATTCTTTATTTAAAAAGTTTGGCCGTCTTTGTGTGAGAGAGCGGTTACGGGACCTATTTGCATAGAAACACATGTACATGGATGTTTGCACATGTACGGTGTGTCTGTGGAGAGAGAGAGAGAGAGAGTTGTAAATGATAATTACCTGACTCGAGCAGACGTTGAGTTTTAAACCCAAGAAACTAATTGTGAAGATGGAGAGAGAGAGAAAGAGAGAGAGTTGTAAATGATAATTACCTGAGTAGAGCAGACACTGAGTTTTGAACCCAAGAAACTAAATTGTAAAGACGGGCAAACAGCCTTTCTTCTTTGATGTCGGAGAGGCAGCTCACAAAACATAGGTGCCCATTGCCTTGGAACTTGGAACTCTAAGAAGTACTGTAAATCCTCCAGAGTAGGCTTGTCTGACAAAGAAAATAGTGAATAACTACAAATTTGATACCATCCAGCCAAAATCAATGAAGATTTTGACATTATTATTTTTGGGAAGGGAGAAATGAAACTGGCAACTTATGCATAATAATACTTGGGCAGACCAAGATAAATGTCCAAGGGAAACTTCTACTCCCAAAGTTAATTTTCTGAGTACACATTGTAGGGGTATGAACACTTACAGCGTAAATACAGATTGATTGCATGACTGAGATAGCCACTGCCCGGAATGCCATTAAGAAGTGAAATAATAGGAACGAACTTAAAATGGATAGCTTCTGGTTTAGCAGCCACAGTTTGAAGCCAATTGCAGTGACTGTGCAAGAACACATCCCCTCCTCTTTTTGAACAAATGACAGTGAGACCCTGTTAGTTAAAAAAACAAAAAGTTAGAATAATAATACAAATGGACTGCAATTCCTGTTCAATAAATCCTAGAACTTCTTTGCTTACATCCTTGCTTGATGTTTCTGAAATACTGGTGAGCTGCATGGTGTTTGACTGCAGTATACGATTGAAGACCTCAGGAACCTACAGAAATTAACTCGCGTTCATTAACAAATGTGTACAATAATAATGTATAATAATAACAATAACAATATTACCGAGAAAAATACAATAAAGCAGTAGTCAAGAACCATTACTTTGTGTTTGCCATCCCCTGTTTTCCTTTGCAGTAGGGAAGGGCTTCTACTATCTGAGAAAAGAATGTCCCCCAGATCCTCCAGGTGCCTTCTTAGATCAGCAGGAGGAATTGGTGATGAAGATTTTTGTCTAACACAAACTAAATCTTGACCTCCAACAGCCATCCCTACTATTATATGGGTTCCGTACGACTGGATAAACCTGCCTAATAAAATTGATTAGTATCGTAGCCAATTGAAAATTGAAAACCCGACAACGATGACTTTTTTCTTTTTCTTTTTTTTTTTTTGGTGAAATTGGCATTGTCCGAAGGACCATGAAAAAGAGTAAACATTACCTAGACAATGCAGCAGGATCCCAATGAGATGGAACAGACTTTTTTATTTCATCATGCAGCACTAATGGAGAGGCTGTAAGGTGCAAGTTGTACAATGAGATGAAATAACCATCGAAAGCAAGATATTTGGTGTCCGCAACATCATGATACCAATCTCCACTTAAGTCAAATATAGCATTGAGATAGCCAGAAGGAACTTTTCCTTGAATTGAACATTTCTGATTAAGTAACTCAGACATCTGAAGGGAAACAAAACAAATCAAATTACGAAACATTAATCAAATCATACGGTCTAAAAGTCATAGTACAAACACACAAAAAGATTGTATATATCTATATCTGTGTGTCCTTTAATCATAGTAAGAACACACAAAGATTGTATATATCTGTATCTGTGTCCTTTAAATTCATAATAACTCCACCAAAATATGAATTGGCACGGAAAATTTGATAAATTCACTCAGCACTAGTCTGATAATATATTCATACTGTAAGTTTAATAATAATATGCATGCTAAAAGCTATTACATAAGAGAGCACAATCCAAGTCATATCTACCAAAAATTCAGACTGATAGAGCCAGTAACTGAAGTGTTGCCAACAAAAAATACTTTCCATTTCCCAACAGGAAAGGAGGGAAAAAAAAAATCATCCAGTTCTGGAAATTACCTCAATTTGATCACGAAAATTATTAAGTTAAAGTGACTATATGAAAATTTATGATTTTTTGCCACTAGATTGAGATACAAAGCAACACTCCCTTCTTCCTCTGACCACTTTATGTATGAAAATTAGTCACTTTTTCCACCATTAAAATTCATACAGAGTTACCCATCAACATAATCAATCAAGCACTGAGAAAATCACACAGATAAACAGAATTCAAACTGAAGAGCCCACAAACAGAACCAAAAAAAAAAAAAATTTCTCACATGATTGAATTCAAGAACATCCGATTTGAACCGAATTCGATCTCCCTTATCGCATCGAACATCCTCCGAAACCCCACGAATCGTAAGCCCTCCACCACTTCCAGGAATCAAAACATCCCTCTTGTTAGCCTCATCGAGCACCACCAACCTTCCAGCTCCATTTCCACCCAACCCTTTAGCGAATTTCAACCTGAAATCACTGCTGAGATCAAACCCTTTTCCCAAAGCTTCCAGAGCCATCAACCCAACTGGTTTCTCCTTCACTTTCTCAATCTCCATAGCCGACTCCTCCTCCTCCATCATCATCCCCATAACATACAGAAAAAAGCTTCTTCACAGAGCAGAGCAATAACCCATACACAAAAGCTCCCTCCGAAGCTCGGCGAAGGAGGGGAAGGAGAAGGAGAAGGAGAATTCAAGCGAAAATGGAGGCGAGTCAGAGAAGGAAGCAGACATGGTAGATGAGTGCATTTATATGCAGGGAAGATGTTTGACGAAATGTTTGAACGAAACCGATAAGAGTTGAATTTTGTAGCGTCTTACGTATGAGAGTAGTAAAACTAGAAAAAAGCAAAAATTATAGAGAGAGAGCCTGGTGCTGACGTGGCATGTTAATGAAGACAAAGGAAGAGAGAGACAGAGAGAGATGGACCACGTGATGTTGACGATTGACTGAGTGGGGGCAAAAGTGCAAAAAAAGCTGCTGCTCTTCTAATCTACAAAGTCAAACTATTGCTGCTTCTTTAGATTCATTACCTAATCACACTACCCAATTACCTACTACTGCCACCGCCTTCCTTTATACCTGTATTTAAGGTATTAATATTTCTTTTCTTTCTTTTTCCTTTTTCCTTTTGGTGAATCTTAATTTTATTTTTCAAAGAGTAACTAAATTCTATTTTGGTTTGAATTCAGAAAAAATAAAATTTTGACTTTGATTTTCGACTTTCAACTCTCTCGACGAAAAATTAAAATAATGATTTAGTCTAAGTTTGATCAATGACATGCCATAACTATATAGAGTCTAGTTCAAGCCCAAAAAAAAAAAAACTGTCTAGAGTCTAGGCTACTGAAAATGACGTTTAAAACTTCAAGGATCAAAATTGAGACAAAAACATAATTTGATAATTAATTCTTAAAATATGAATAATGAAAGTTAGTTTTTATTTTTTCTTCATTTATTTATTTATTATTATTATGATTATTATTATTATTATTATTTTTTTTTGGTATTCTGAGAGTCGGTTAGAAGCATGCACGAAGCCACTAAATGGCCAGTGGGGCTTGAAATTTTGTAAAAAAATTATATACATATGTATATACTTATGTTTATTAAAAATAAATTCTTGGAAAGAAGAATTCTTGTAACTGATTATATATAAGCTTCCACTCAAAAGATTATTAGTCTCACGAATATACAATAATTTGCACGCTTTAGTTTAGATTTTTATCTTTTTTTCTTTTGAAAAAATGTGTAGATTATTATTATTTGTTCTTTTATAAATTAGGTTGAATTCAGTCTTTCTATTTGATTTTTTTTAATTCATGGAAAGGTTGAATTCACTTAAGTGAAATAGAAGAACCCAAAAGAATCCAAATTTTTTATGGATCAACATATCTAAAACACAAATTTTAGCCCAATTTAATAAATGTCTTGAATTGGGTTCAAAAAAAATCAAATTGGGTGCTTAATTAATGGATCACAGTTTAGTTGTTTAAATTGAAAAAATAGATCTTCATTGACTTTGATAATAAAAATATGGTGACTTTATTGTCACCCCTCTGTCTATATAATATTTTTAAAGCACGAAAAGTCATTAGGGATAATTGTATTTAATAGCTATTAATTTTTCCATTTTGTTGTTAAAGTCTAAGCCCTCATTGACCAAAATTTCTAGCTTCATCCTGATTAGAAGTCAAAGTAAAACTTGGATTCTCCTTTAAGAGTTAAATATAGGATTTCTTTTTTTTTTTTTCTAGATTGATATGGTATCTTTTACTTTTATTTTTCTTTTTCTTATAAAGGTTGATGAGATATATAAGAAAAGTAAAAGAAAATATTACTACTATTATTACAATTAATAAAATATTAAGCTTTGAATGGTATTAAACTAATGTTAAAGTTTTGTTTTACTTCTTTATGTTTATAAATGAAAAGTTATATTAATTTTAAACATTGTTAAGATATTCTCAAGTTTGAATACTAAAGTGGAATTGCATCTTTATCAAAGCTTACCTCATGTCAATAATCATTACCAGTCGTGCCTATCAAGATCTGTTACTAGTCATGTCCTTGATTCACGTTTCCGTATCCAGTTGAGATCACCAAGATTATTGTGATATGTCTTGAAGAGCTATGATATATTCTATATAGCTTTGTATATAAATATTCTTATTATAAGGGGTGCTCTGATACCATGAAAAGAGAAAGACAAGAGAAGAACAAATATACATTTGTATATATTAATGTGTGTATTAGATAGCGTAAGATGTGGTTATCAAGATTTATTGATAGTTATGCCCTTGCTTCATATTTTCATATTCGGCTGATATAACCAAGATCATCATGATTTGTCTTGAAGAGTTATAATATATTTTGTATAACTTCTCCGTTTTTGCTAATGTAATACACACACCAATAAATACAAATAGATATTTTGTTCTTCTCTAGTCTTTCTCTTTTCAAACTTGTTGAACAATTTTGGGTTAATATGAGAGAGAAAATGGTGAAAATTTGTAAAGAAAGTATAAATTTATGCAGTTAGAGGGATATTGTTTTCCTTTTTTCCATCTGGGGGAGCGAAATTAATTAATTATATTAGCAGTCTTTGTAATTATTCCTTTTTTTTTTGTTTCCCCAAAATTATAGTGACGCCTCCATAACAAAAATATAATACAGTGATACTCCTCGGTTTAATAAAGATGGAAAAGTCTATGAAATTTTTACCATTTAACTATTTTTTTTACGGATTAATTTCGGATAAATGTAATTAAAGTCCAACGAACTACAAAATTTTATTGAAAAAATAAAGCATATAACAAAATATAACATAAATACGTGATTCTGAAGGGTAAATTTGAGAAATCCCAGTATTTGTCCCTATATATTGACGAGAGCCAAATTTTATGTGGTATTGTTGTTTAATTGTACGTACTAAGTTATCAATTTGCCTTGTTTATTATGTCAAGAGTTTTATTAAACACAGGAATGGGAAAACGCTGAAGACACCTGCACTAATATTAAACTTAGGATCCAAAAAATAAGGAGATGCCACTTGTAAAATATATGCTGGGTCTCATAGCATTGGTCATAGTCATAGATATAGGCATATAGATGGAAGAATCATGATACAGTTTGAAGCATCAAATTCATTAGTAAGAAGTTGAATTTTGGTATATATTTTACATTTTGGATCAAGAATCCCCTTGACCTACATTTTGTAAGTTTAGAAATTAATTGTGAGTTAGATTAAGGTTGGTTCTAATTGAAAAGAAACTTTTGGCAAATTCCAACTGTGTTTGCTATAATTATTGGGCTGTTCTAATTTTAGTGGCCTTCATTATCACTGCTGTTCATCTAAATAAGGTTTCTACTTTTCATTTGACAACTTACATTGAATGGGGCTATATTGACACTCCTTCCATGCATAAAAGCATCCATATAATTTGTAAAATGACCAAAAAAGCAAAACTAAAAAAAAAAAAAAAAACAATGAAATTTACTTCTACAGCTAACAATTCGTGTCAAATAACTAAATCTATGAGTCTCAAGTTGACCCACACGCTACATATTTAATAAAAACTTCACTTGTATCAATATGTCATAACACATTTAAACAATATATTTCTTAACTTAAATTGATTTTTTTTAATTAAGTTTGCTTTATTAAAGACATTGTAGCTAATTTCTTTATGTTTATATTATATTTACAAAAGAATATAGATTTTTTTTTTTTTGGTTTGTTAAGGCATCTTCAAATGAAAAGGATATACATTTCCACAATTCACATAATTTGCCAAACATTCATGATCCCGTTAAAATATCTACATACACAAACAGTGAGTTTTAATATATAGCTCATTAGGATCCATTAATGCCTAATTTTCAATCAGTTTGAGCTTTAATTAGCCTCACCTGACTTTGAAAACACGTTTAGTCACAAGCACCAAGAGCAACCCCCGTACATTTTTGGCATTAGGCTAATAGCCTAATATCAGCTCAGCTTCAGGCCTTGGATTTAATATGCAATAAATGAATTGGCAATGAGGCCCTACAGATACTGTGAACCATATTATCGTTGGGAAGGCAATTATTCTTCATTGATCATCGAAAATTAAACTTTAGGTTGAAAATCACACATAAATGTTTCATTCAGATCAAAAGAGCTAAATCATGTACAGTGGAAGAAAACACACTTTCCACTAATGAATCACACATGCTAGAAACATTCCCTAGTCCCTCTGTGTCTAACTTCTCTTATTTAATATTAATTGTTAAAGTTTTGATTAATTTAAAAACTTATACTGCAAACAGTTGTGGATAGTGCCATTGTCTACTAAAAAAATTGGATAATGCTATACGTACTAAAATATTTATCAAATTTTTAATACCAACACATGTGATATGTGAGTTGATAATATTCAATTGGTAAACATAATTAACTTATTTGTGGTAAGTTTTAATACACCAATCAATAATGCCAACTCAAATGCCACTTGTGTTGGTATTAAAAATTTGGTATACCTAGCATTATCCAAAAAAATTATGTAATGTGGCTACATGCTACCACGTAAGATCGATGATTATGTGACCTCAAATTTTCCCAATGCAACTAGTGTTTTAGAATTTTTGGATGCATTTAACTTTTCCTTTGTAAAACATATTACTAATTAGTTATCAATTTTACCTTGACATGATTAAGCCTATTTTCGGTAGAGAGAAAAGAAAATAGAAAGAAAAAAGACAATTAGAATGGAGAAAATTTGTATAGGATAAAAAAAGGAAACTATTTTTCCTCTATAATTGACTGTTTGGTATATAGATAGAAAGAAAAACTAATTTATTTTAAAATATCAGTTTTCCTTCTTTATTAATAATATTTATGGGGATGGCTACGGTAGGGGCGTCCCTACATAGGGTCATGCCTTAATTATCGTCGGATGGGAATCTGTGGGGAATAACGGAAATCTGTGGAGAATCTATTTATATACAGATTCCCATCCAACGGTGAATAGACAGGGCCCTACGTAGGGGCGCCCCCTACTATAGACGCGCCCAATATTTATATATATATATTTCACAAAAACAAGTTTCTTAAGGAAATATTATTACTCGAAGCAAAAGAACTTCAATTACAATACAAGTATAAGGATTACAATTTCAAACTCCTCAAAAAAAGGAGACAAAAAGTGGATCACAAATACAACAACATCAAGATTTGTAGATTACCATAATTTTCAAAGAGAAGAACATAACAAGGGCCACCAATAAACTATTACTTTCAACACATGTACCTGGACTGTATTCTTAGTATGGAAGACTATATGATTCTAACACTAATTGAGATCCACACCCATTGAAAAGAAAATTAACTCATTCATCTAACAAATCTAAATTAGAAAAGAAAATCTCATATTCAAGATATGTCAAATAAACTTCAAAATCCATACAAAAGGTGGTACTATAATTAAACTATAAAAAAAAAAACAACTAAAAAAATCTCTCATCCCCACGAGATGTCAGGGAGAGAGATCTAGGAGGAGAGAGAGGAGGATAAGGAAAGGAAGGAGTGGAAGCCGAAGAAGGAGAAGGAGACGCTCCCTCTCCGGCCTCTGTAAGAGCAATGGTCGAGCTTCTTTATTGAGATAGGAAATTGGGTATTAAAAAAAAAGTGATGGGGATTACTTTATTAATATTTTTAAATTAGTGTAAAATAATATTTTAGCAATTTTTTTTTGAAGGATTCCTCAAGAGAATTAAATTAATAACTAGCCAGTTATAAGAAGAATACAAGTTTCTGGAAAAAAAAAAAAAATAGAAACATCCCTCAAAGATACATCCTGTATCAACCCAACCCCAGTAAGAATGTGGACTATCATATTCTTATTATAAGAAATCTCCCACGAACAGAAAAAAAACCTTTAAGCGTCCATTAATAAATACCACAGCTAACTCTTCTTCATAGCATCTATCAGTAGACACCAAAACAGATCACTCTTGATGACGTTCATCAATAATTGCCACAAATGTCCCTTCCTAGGCATGAGTTATAAGCTCATAAACTGACAGACTCGACAGCTCTAAGAGAAGATCTTGATGTGATGATATCTTCTAACTCTGTCTCCTAAGGCCTTCAGATCTAAAAAATACTAGCAACATACTCACAAAACAAACAATAGAAAAAACTTCTCTAGATCTGGATCAAAATAATATAAATTTAGGTGACAACCATACTATAAAAATAAAAGATAATAAAAAAAAACCAAAACAATACAAATCCAGATTTAAGTGTACAAAAACTACTAAAAATCTAAATCTAGGTGGACAACTATCCTCACAAATGGAAGAATTATTTGGAAAAAAACAAAAATAAAAGAAAAACTGAAAAAGAAAACCCCATATCAGGGAGGGGAAAAAGCCCCCTCCCCAATAAGGGAGAGACTAGCTAATGGAGAAAGAGAGGAGCCAGCTCGCGGAAGCAGAAGGGTGGAGCTGGCTTGTGAGAAGACATTTTAGTAATTTTATTTTCACCCATTATTAAACAATTTTCTCGTCCCCTTTTTCTCTCCACTTTTGGGAGAATTTTTATGTAGGCCATACAAATTTTCTTCCTTCCTTTTTTATTCCTACCAAACAACCTTTTTTTTTTTCATTTTTTCTTAGCTTTTCTCTTTTACTGTTTCTTTCTTTTTACTTTTTCATGTTACTAAACATAGTCTAATGCCAATATCTTTCTTCTCTAAGGCAATGTTTGGCATGAGGGAAAAGGGAGAAAAAAGAAATAGGAAGAGGGAAAAAGAGAGAGTAAATAGAATTTTATGAAAGAAAAGAGGGATGAGAAAAAGATAAAAGAGAAAAGAGAGAAAAAAATAAGTAAGGCCCAAAAAATGTGAGAAAAAGGGTGTTGTGAAAATAATTGCAAGTGCACAATATCGCGAACAAGTAACATAATGATAAGTAAAAGTATCATCCCATGGAGATTGATTAACTAAAATTTCTTACTAAGTATTGAAATTAGATTAATCCTAATTTTATCTAACAAATTAAAATTCAAAAATAAAGAAAATAAAAATATTAAAAATAAAAATAAAATATTAAATATGTAAGCAAATAAATTACCGAAAATAAATAAAGAAAATATCAATGCAAAAACAAGATACCAATTTCACCTTCCCAATCCTCTTAATTTTCTATTGCTTCTTCCTATTCCAATTAATTTACCTAAGTGCTACCTAAAATATCCTAATATATATTACTAATCTCTTCTAAAACTTAGCAACTTAATAATTTACGATATTCCTATGCAAATTGAATTAAGCAAAAGATTTATTAAGCTTTATGATTTCTATTAAAATTGTATAAACCTATGAGTATATTCCTATTCCATACAATTTATGTTATTCTATTCATGGACATATTCTAAATCTCCTTTTCCAATTCAGTCCAGAAATTCCTAATCAATTAATCGAGTGGCAAATTCAATTAAAAGCATTAAGCACAAATAAAATAAACACTTGGTAATGTAAAGAAAATTTGAATTAAAATAAACTAAGAAAAATTAAAAATCATAGTCAGGACCCATTGACATCCTAAAAACAAAAATCTATTTCATAACTAAAAACTAAAACAGAAACATAAAACCAAATAGAGAAATTATATGGTTGAAGAGACTCTACTCCACTGCTCCTCTCTCTCACTTTCTCTCTCTAGAATGGTGTATTTTTTTCCTCTCATGTTCTGGTCCTTATATAGCTGAGAAAAGAGAGTATTTGTATTATACAAGGATTCCAAAGATATATTTGATTGGTGGAATGACGTGCCACTTTTTCAATTTTTTATTTTTCTTTTATTTTCTTTTTCCCTTTATTGTTTTTACAAAATCTGGTACTAAGCGCGTAATCAAGTGTGGTAAATACTCATGAGCTCGGTAAGAATCCCCCGTATTATTGGCTAAAATAAAGCGCGACTTCAAGAGGATGACATGGTGCTCACAGATTCGCTGAAAAACCGGTTGCATGAAAAATACAAAGCACAAGAACAGACACGCTTGAAAGGTACTGCGCCAGCCATCAGCTCGCGGGACCCACTTGTTTCCTAATCACAGCTGTCCCACTCGTGCACCCGCGTGTGAATGACACGTGCGAATCTGAGCCCGCTATCTGACGGCTACGATCACACCTATCATTCAATTCCGTACTCGCGCATGTGACTTCTGTTTCAATCGAATTTTTTTTAATTTCTTTTCTTTTAAAACCTGATTCAATACAAAATTAAATTAAATTAAAACCTAAATCTAATTAACTTAAACTAATTATATTAAAATACCTAAACCTAATAAAATAACATAAAATTAAATAAAACTAAATCTAAACCAAAATAAAATAAAACGACTTGAATTACTTAAAATCTAAATTAAAATTACTCTAAGACACACATTTTTAATGAATAAAATGGCACAAAAATAGAATTATCAATGGGAAAGAAAAGAATTTTAACTAATAAAAAATTAAATTTGTCAAATTACCATTATATATCAATTTTCAAAATCATTATATTGAGGGTGAAATAGTCATTTTAAAATAAATCAGTTTTCTTTTTCCTGCATACCAAACAACTATAAATAAAAGATATTTTTCTTTCTATATTATATATTTTCTCTTCCTTTTATTTTTTTTCCCTTCTCCTATTTTCTTTCCTCTATCAAACATATAGTCTTACTTCTAACAATTAACTTTAACTCCAGTATGTCTAATTAAATTTAAGAGTCCCACCTTTGTAGACTTTCCTTTGAAAATGGAAAAGAGGCAAAATTTTGTCCACACTTATAATATCTTTTTCTTTTTTTTTTCGGTAATACTGATAAAGATATACACTAAGATGAGAAGTCAAAAGAGAAAATCAAAGAATTACCACGATCTGTAATTATATCATTTATTTGTATTTACTCAATTTATTTTGTTGTAATTAATTTCTTATCTCAGTGCTACTGTAATCTGTATATGTTCTGACCATATCAATGAGAATATAGCCATAATTCTTCAATCTCTCTTCCTTAAATTCCTTTATAACATCAGAGCCAATGTTTGCTCCTTGATATATATATATATTTTATAAAGGATGGTGCAACGGTTGTTGAAGATGAATAAGGAGGTGTCAGCAATGGAATTGGTGAAGTCAAGCCTGCTCCCACGCCACTAGTAACCAGCCCGATTTTCACTTTACAATCAGGGACCCCTCTATCTGATCCGACTGAATATCGAACAGTTGTTGGTAGCATCCAGTATCTCTCCCTTACTCGACCAGACATTGCTTATACGGTGAACAAACTTTCTCAGTTTATGCGTCAACCGACCAATGACCACTGGAATGCAGTCAAACGTCTATTGCAGTATCTCTGTGGCACCTTAGATCATGGCATCACATTTCCTCAGACCTCTCTACTAGCACTTCATGCATTTTCAGATACTGATAGGGTAAGTAACAAAGATGATTTCACCTTCACTAGTGCATACATAGTCGATCTAGGTCACAATCCTATTTCTTGGAGCTCTAAGAAATAGCGTACTGTGGCTCGCTCTTCTGCTGAAGCTGAATACAGATCAGTGGCCTCCACTGCTACGGAAATTCGATGGATTTCCTCTCTACTTACAGAACTGGGTGTCACTCTTCCTCAACATCTAATTATTTATCGTGATAATATTGGTGCAACAAATCTCTGTTCCAATCTGGTCTTCCACTCGCGCATGAAGCATGTTTCTCTCGACTATCACTTTATCCGAGAACAAGTTCAAAATGGTTTGCTACGAATATCACACATCTCTGTAGCTGATCAACTTACTGATGCTCTTACCAAACCTCTTGCTCGTCCTCAGTTTGACTCTCCTAAGGCCAAGATTGGACTTGCTCTATGGCTGTCCATCTTGTAGGGGCATGATAAGGATATACACTAAGATGAGAAGTCAAAAGAGAAAATCAAAGGATTACCACGATCTGTAATTATATCAGTTATTTGCATTTACTCAATTTATTTTGTTGTAATTAGTTTCCTATTTTTGTGCTCTTGTAATCTTTATATATTTTGACCATATCAATGAGAATATAGCCATAATTCTTCAATCTCTCTTCCTTAAATTCCTTTAAATACCCCACTTATTATGTCATCAATTTAAGCCCCCACCAACTTAGCCTACTATCTATCCAATCTTGAATTAAGGTCATAAATAAGACCCTAAATTTTTTTTATATAGATAAAAGTGTGTACTTGAAAAAACAAAAAAGGGTCAGAAAAGTTTAGCCAAAGGTTTGTTGTTTCTGAACAAGTGAGAGTACTCTTATTCTACATGGCTGAAATACGACAATTTACAAGAACATGATATTTAGATCTAATGATATGATAAATCGAGCTAGGCAAGTCTTTAAACCTCTCTAGGCCCAAGAAAAGGTAACCGATGTTCACATTTGAACTTGGAATTAAATATTAGACTTTGATGATCAGTATTCACCTTTGACCAGACTACGATCACAAAATTTGTGTAATGGGTTTATCAGCATGGACCTTGCCTAGATGGTATTCCGAAAAAGGGTTTTGATAATCCACAAATAAATTATGGTTGTTGTCTTATCAAAATCAAACTTTCTTGAAAGCTACTCTATGAATAAGATAACAAGGAGAGGCTCAATCTCGTTGTCTGGCACTACATTTACTAATCCAAAGATAAAGTGGTTCTCTAGAAATTAGATGATATCTTTTTGCATTAACAATTTTTTCTAATATATACACATATGAAAGTACAATAAACAAATCTCTTGGTTAAAATAGTGATTCAATAATTGTCAAGACCTGGCCAAACGGTGTTGAAACCGCAAATACTTGAGTTTGACTATAGATGAGTGACGTGGAATGCATTGGTCAAAAAAAAAATAATACTACTAGACTGGCAAATTCAAAGGTTTTTGTCCCTTTTCTTTGTTTTTGGTTAAAAGTCTTCGATAAGTTTAGACTTGTTCCTATCCTTAATGACATTATTGTTTATTTGAGATTCCAATCTTGATTTTATGCAATTTTTTTTTTCCCCCTTTTAAATCATATATACACGTTATACCATGATATTGGAAACTATATGTGAATACCCCTAAGAAGAACGTAAGGCCAAGCTAAGTGGCAGAATACCTTACTGTTATATACGTCAAAATCTGTGATAATACCAAACTCAATACGGGAATAATAGCCATAAGTGCCAAGGTGGGTAGCTAACTGATACGAGAGTCAAAAGTGAATTAAAACTTCCCAATTATCTATTTGGTGATTAGGGCTAATTTGCCGACTCGAATTCAATGCCTAATTTTGATGTCTCAACTAAGAGAAAAATAATTACATCAAAAATTTGAAACTAATTTAATCATTTTTTCAATTAATCATTTTTTTTGTATTCAATGTGACATACATCAATAAATTAGTTAGATACTCAAATTGGAAGAGAATTTTGATTCGTTAAATCGAATATCTTAGCTATCAAGATGAGTTGATCAACAAACATGAAGGACGAATGGTAAAAAAATATCATGAAGTTTAAGCGTTATGCAATTTAATTCCTAAATTTTGCACTTTACAAAATAATACTCTTAGATTAAAAATTTCAAAAAATTAATACAATGAACTGACTTTCTGACTAATTTTAGTAACGAAAAGACAATAATATCCTCTATTAAAATTGGATTAATCCTTATTATTTAATTTTAAGGATATTATTGTCTTTTACCAGTTAAAGTTATTCAAAAAATCAACGATATTAATTTTCAGAAATTCTTAATTTCAGTGTATTATTTTGCGCAGTCCAAATTTCAGAGTTTGAATTGTAGAACACCCAAACTTTATAGTATTTTTTTGTAATTTACCCTCTCATGAAAATTATTTCAATGAGGGCACAATTTGTTAAAGATAATTTTTATTGAGTAAATTAAGCGAATGGTTTTGAACCAAAGAAAAATCGTATCTAGACAAATATTCTTTATTTTTTAAATTTACTTTCAGCTGTCCTTATTGGACTTAAGTTGGGATCGTCCATGTTATAATTAACGGTGTTATCTATTATTTACTACTTACCTAAACGGCATATATATAGTAATAGAAATAGTATGAGTTATACATACACGAAAAACACTAAATCCTGTATCCGCACCACCAAACCTTTTGAGGTGGAATGGTAAGGGTTTTCATTCTCTTCGAAAAAAGTCATGAGTTCAAGTCGCTTTCACTGGTTATAAATATATAAACAATTTACTCTACAAAGGCATGGATGTAGTTCCAGTGGCGGGACCAGTCCCGTTCATATTTTCACTAACATAGGTCATATTCTGACCAACACGGATTGGTTAAAATATGACTTGTGTTGGTCAAAACATGAACGGGATTGGTCCCCTCGAGAGGACTACATCCGTGGCCACTCTGCAAATGATCTATATATCACGCTAGATATGACATATGTGGTATTGGCTACATTGGCTACGTTAGTCACTAATTCGACTGGACACTTGGTGGGACTAGGGTGATGCACTCCATCGCACAATGAGATACGGCCCAACTGAAAGGTCTTGTAGTGGTTAAAAAATGGCCTAATAATTAAAAGTCCAAATGAGATGGACTCTTACGTCCAACAAGACCCATTGATACTACAACTCAAAATATTTCTTTTTTTTTTTTTTCATATGAGTTCCACATTATGAGAATTATACCAAATGAAAGCAATTAATAGGGAAAAAAAAAGAGACAAAATAACTTGAAATATTAAGGAATAAAAATAACAAAAGAAAGAAAACTAAAATTGAAATTGAATTTAGACGCAATATCATGAGTTGTGGTTTGAGTTTTTTTATGCTTAATTTTTTAGAAACATTTAAATATACTCTTTTAATTCCTTATAGAATTAAATATTCTTTCTTTTTCATAGAAATTATTTGTTAAAAAAATTTATTTGTTTTTCACATTAGGGTGGATATGAATGAGCATGATAGAGAAGATGGATTAAGAGATTAAGGAAGAAAAGGGGTGCACATAGTGTTTCTAATTTTCTTTGGATCCTTTTTTCTTTGCAATATTCAAGGAGGTGCTTTTATATTAGTAGGGGTACGAATATAATCACCCCTTCTTATTTAACAAAAAATTCAAAATCTTAAAATTACCCCTCACTCGACTTCGGTCGAAAGGTTGAAATTGACAAAAATGAAGGAAGCGTGGCTGACCATATTTGCAAATCGAAAACGGCCAAGATCGACTATGCTTGAAAATTTTTTACCACAGTCAAACTGCAGCATATTCTGGATTAGGATCGATGGTGGTGGCGGAGTCTTGCAAGTAGCAGTGGTGATAGAAATAATTTAGATTTTGTTAGAGAAGAATATATCTTACAGATAAAAGATGAGATTGAATTATTTAATTTTAATCCTTTGCTAGGTATATCACATTAGACTAGATAAATTATCGGTTGACCAAAATAAACTGAAATGATTTTGATTGCTTGTCCCTTTCCAATGAGAGGAACTTGTGCTTCTAACTCTTATCCCATGGGATCTATTTTTATAAGTACATTTTTTTCCCTTTTAAGTATTGAAATATAAATAAAGTTTCATATTTGAATATCCAATCCCAAATCATATATTTTATTCAATACTAAGCATAATACAAAAAGTATTTGAATATTAATATTTAATGAATACTTAAAGGAATAAAAAGCATTTGAATGTAAAAGTCTAATCATACAATTAAAGTTTAATAATTGCTAACCATAATATATTTCAATCCTAACTAATCCTAAACTATAATCCATTCTTATATTGCGCACCAAAAGTACATAAATAAATAGGTGAAATATGATTTTATGTGGTAAATTTTCTAAAGATAGAAAAATACCACCCGTCTACCCCTAATATTGAAAAAAAAAAACCCCCGTCATTTTTTGCATTATTATAATTATGAGGAAATTTAATTTTTTATGATAATTTTTTTAAAAAATTGAAAAATTACAAATTTTGAAATTGTTTGAAGAATCCCGGATTTTAATTAGAAAAGTACCACTTTTTTTTAAAAAAAATTTAGACAAATACCACTCTTTACTAATTGATAAGATACTTGAAGTAATCAATTAAGTTACCAATTGGTCACCTCGAGTACTATTGAAAAATACTAATTTTGAAAAGAAAATGGTATGTTTCTAAATATTTATTAAAAGTATTAATTTTCTAAAACACTTTTGTAAAGTGATATTTTTATAAATCAATTCAGGATTTTTTAAAAAACTCAACTCATCCGAGATTTTTCAGTTTTTAGTACTTTGGGCTAAGGATATTGTAAAAAGCCTACAATTATTGATTCATTTAAGAAAATATCACTTTTTACTGTTTTATTTAGAAAAATACAATTATTTACCACTTGAGTATATGTTTGAGTAACCAGTTAAATTACTTGAGGTAACTAGTCTAGAATTTTTCTAGTGAATTAAACCATCTAGGCTTTTTTTTTCGGCATTATAAAATGGTATTTCTGTAAAAGCCACATAAAAATTACATTGGGCTCAAGTGAGATTATCAAAGGGAAAAAAATACTTAGTACTACCTTTTGATAAATAATACCAAGAATACTATGTTCAAACTTTTACTTATTTTTATACTACCTTTTCTTAGAAAAATAACAAATTCTTGCTAAGAAAGACCAAATAACGTTTTAGAATTTCCATTTTTTCTTGTTTCTTTTTGCTACTATTCTACTTGTAGCTAATCACTCTTAAAACTAATTACCAATTTATTATTAGAAATCATAAACTAATTGATTTTTGGAAACTAGAAACCAAATTGATTACTAAAAACCAACAATCATATTGATTTCCACCATAAATATCATAACTATTTAGTCAATAAAAACTGAAAACCAAATTAATACCTATCATAAACAGTAGAACTATTTAGTTAATTTAATTATTGATCACTAGAAACCAATTTGGTTATTAGAAACCAGTTGTCAGAATCCAAAAACTAATATATATTTCTATTGCTTTTATTTCAAAAATATAATTACTTAATTTGAGAACTTGATCACATTCTTTAGCGTTTTTGTTCAATGTCTTGCCTAATTCTTGCTGCAGGGCATTCTGCAAAAAAGAAATCACAATAGTTTTCAGGAAACTTTCATTGTTTCCTGTGATTTGAAAAAGAAACCACAATAGTTTCTAAGAAATTTTTATGGCTTCCTGTGATTTACTTAGCTACAGGGCATTCTGCTTAAAGGAAACTACGATAGTTTCCAAGAAATCTTTGTAGTTTCCTGTGATTTATTTAGCTACAGGACATTCTGCAAAAAAGAAACCACAATAATTTTCATGAAATGTTCGTGATTTCATGTGATTTACTTATGTACAGGACATTCGACTAAAAAAAACTAAACTGGTTTCTAGAAAACAATTGTGCTTTCCTGTGATTTACTTACGTACAGGATATTCGGCTAAAGGAAACCAAACTAGTTTCTAGGAAACTAAAAAAAAAAATCATACCACAAAGTATGACTTATTTACATGACTTATTTACTAAAATGTCACTGAGTTTTCTAGCTTCCAAAGTATTTAGAAAAATACCACAAAAAATCATACAAAATTTTTATTATTTTTGAAAGTTCATAAATTTGGAAATATTTTTTAAAAAATAGGTAAAAGTGTCCAAAACCCATTATCAAATATCAACCCAACAAACTGTAGCTCATAGAAAATGAGTCTGGTAGGCTTTTGGGCCTCTAACGTAAATAAGACAAGAATGTTGTTATCCCTTTTATGCCCATTCTACGCAATACAAGTTATACTGTTGTGTTATTCAAAGTAGTTTTAACTTCAATTGTTTCTATATAATGTGGTTCTGACATTACCACTAAAATTTTCAGATATTCCAACTTTCATAAGATAATTTAGTTGAGAAATAAACATTCATTTAGTGGAGGTAAAGTCCCCAAGTGAGTGTGACTTTTAATTTCTCTATACTTAGAATTATTCTTTTCGATACTAACTTTCATCGTAGTGTCATGTCCTTTAGACCAATATAATATTAGTATTATGTAACCATTTTTTTTTTTTTTTTGTAATAAAAAGGGACGGGGGGCAATTAGAGGTAGCCAACCCTTTCCCAAAATGTGACTTTGGCAATTCCGAATCCTGCTAATGGGAATATTCATTGAAGAATGTAGAAGCTCATTTCTACAATTACGGAATTGGGCCGCAAGCAACCTGTCAAAATCAAAAGACGTAAGAGTTCGATTGGGAATGCCGATGTGGTGCCAGCCAAAGGGACTCTGACGCTCAAGTCAGAATGCAACTCAAGAAGATATGAATATGATAAAGCATATAAGCAATTTATAAACAGAGATATAAGTCTAAATGTAGAGCTTTATTAGTAGACTATGGATGAATGCAGATATCTTAGATGGCTCTAAGATAAATTCTAAGATCTTAGTTTTTGGGGGGTGAACGCTGGTATGAATCAAGTTCCAGAGTTTCTAGGATGAGTGGAAGAACGAGAATATAATTTGTAATTTAGAGAGAGAGAGAGAGAGAAGATGAAAGAGTAAGCTATTCCGAGTTAATCTGTCTTTAGGTGTTATTTTGATTCCTACTTATAGGAGTCTTCTCAGACCCATTGAAGGCAGCTGTCTTATTTTGAAATTAGTAATAATCAGAGGCAGTTGTCATGCTCCGTAATTAGTAAGCTGGTGGCAGTTGGAGATAATTTATCCTACTCTAGAATTATTAGTGTGTGGCCCCTCATTTTGAATTAGCCTTGCGGGCTAAGTCAGAGATCCTGATTTTGTTAAGGGTATCCCGATGATTTATCGGACCCCTTATTTTGATTGTGGTTTGATCGAGTCTTGGGCGGAGCCTTTGGCTGATTGGTCAATTAGAATTTGGTTATTGGAGATAATCTGGGCCATATAGAAATATGACCAAATTTTAGGTCCAATTTAAGTAAATGTCCCTTTGTCAAATATTATAGTAAAATGTCCGGTATATATGCTTAGATACCAAGTATAAAACTTTATATACCAAGTATAAAAAAGTATATACCTAGTACATTTCAGCACAGTAACTAAAATTGGTAGATATGTTTATCTACTAAGTGTAAATATATATACCTAAACATTTAGCTATAGAATTTAAAAAGTGGATATCTACTTAATTAAATTTAAAATATTGATCATCTACCTAAACTTCTCAAATAATTCTGTAGATTGGGCCTATGATAATGGAGTAAATCTCGATAAAAAGAAAAATACAAGACAAAAAATGGGAATGAAATAGACACGATAATTGGATAAGAGTGAGAGATAAAAGAGTTTAGACAATGGAGAGAAGAAGAATTATATCAAAAAACTCAGAAGATGATTGGAAGTTTTAAATTAAAGAATATAACCAAGAGAAGGTGTACAATTTGGAATTAAGAAATTATCCTATTTAGTCATTTCACTTATTAAAAGGGTACATTTATTGAACTTTGGGGGTGCAAATATAAACTTCAATAAAAGATCATAGTTTTATAAATGATTTATAGTTTGTCTATTTTTTTTTTTCACATAAAGTCAAACTGGATAATAATACATTCAAAATCTCTGTTAATTACCACTTTAACATATATAAGGAGCTTGTGGACCTAGAGATTGAAAGAAAAAAAGAAAAAAAGAAACTCTTGTTGAAATCAAGGAAAATTCTTGGTTGTTGGAGAAATCTAAGAGTAGAAACATGTTCCCTTTGATTGAGAAAAACCGATGATCGTAGTCGCCGAAGATTAAAAAAAAAAGAAAGGAAAAATAGAACCGTTTGGAAGAAAAAGTAAAACAAGAGAGAGAGATCTGGAAGAAATATATACACAGTAGCTATAATTAATTAAATGGGAATAAAAAGTGGCATTCGTTCTAATATTTTTCAGGATTAAGTAAGAAAGGCGGGCTGTCTTGTGCTTGTGAGGGAGAAAAAAGTGTTATGTCCACTGTTGACGGAGGTTTTGTCAACAATGAATATAGAAAATTGCGTGATGTGGCTTGTATGTGAAAAAGGTTGATAAATTAAAGCAAATAATGAGACAATGATTTTATAGTGGTTCAGCCCCAAAAAAGATGAGCCTACGTCCACTGTTCTTCACTATTTTCTTG
>JXTC01000044.1:751735-830582 GCA_002914845.1 Trema orientale | reverse complement strand
GTACCCTGATGTCGCATCTACAAGCTGATCAATTCTTGGGAGTGGAAAACTATCCTTCGGGCAGGCCTTGTTAAGGTCGGTGAAGTCGATACAAGTTCTTCACTTTCCGTTGGGTTTCTTTACCAAAATCGGGTTTGCAAGCCAGTTTGGATAAAAAGATTCCCTAATAAATCAGATTTCGAGCAGCTTGTCCACCTCTTCCTTTAATGCAACGTAGCGTTCTGGATCCATCGCCCTTCTTTTCTGTCGAACTGGTCTTTTTGTAGTATCTATGTTGAGGCGATGGCACATGATATTCGGATCAATCCGCACCATATCCGAATGTTGCCATGCGAAGATATCCAAATTCGACCTTAAAAAAGCGATCATGTTAGCTCGCACAGGTTCTTGAAGCTTTATCCCGATTTTGAGGGTCTTTGAAGATTCATCAATTGACAGATCTTCTAAGTCTTCAATGGGTCCGGTTTTGACCTCTTCATCGATTTCTCGAGGATCGAGGTCTTCGATTGACATTTCCCCTTGTAGTTGGACCATCATTGTGCGAGGCGATGTATCTTTTGAAGTAAGCTTCTAAGAATTGTTATAACACGTACGTGCGTCATATTGGTTATCTCGCACTTCTCCTACTCCATGTTGCGTTGGAAACTTCATAGTGAGATGATAAACAGAGGTGACAGCTCGAAGTTCCCTGAGAGTCGGTCTTCCTAGTACAGCATTAAATACAGAGGAGCAATCTACAACCAAAAATTGAGTCATTACCGTTGAAACTCTTGGATAAGTTCCAACGTTAACCATCAACTCAATCATGCCCCTAGGCATTATATTATCTCCTATGAATCTGTAGAGTGGAGTGACGATGGGTTTCAAATCACCATCACTCAACCCCATCTTCTTGAAGGTGTCGTAATACAAGATATCCATAGCACTTCCATTGTCGACTAGTACTCACCACAGCTGAGTGCTTCCACAGTTGATTTTAATAACTAGAGCATCATTATGCGGGTAATGGACTTCTCTTGCATCCTGCTCTGTGAAGGTGATGTCCATATCGGGTACCCTCTGAAGCTTTTGTGGTCGCCACTCAAGATGCATGACATTAGTCAATGGCTGCTGCCTAGTTTCTCTTACATATCTACCTTTTGCCCTCTTCGAATCTCCTCCAACATGCGGCCCTCCAAAAATAGTTTGCAGTTCGTGTTGTACTTCGGGAGGTTGCTGTTGGTTTTCTTCTTTTCGTTCATTGTTCTGCCGGGTATACTGCCTCAGTCGTCCTTTTTTAATTAATCTCTCGATCTCATCTTTTAGGGCGTAGCAGTTATTGGTATCATGTCCGATATCATTGTGGTATCGGCAAAACTTATTGGGATCACGTTTCACTCTGTCCCGTTTAATCGGCTCCGGTTGACGATATCGTTCATGCTGATTTGTGACCGCATAGATATGATCTATGGGTGCATTCAGCTCAGTGTAGTTATTAAACCTTATGGGAGCTTTTGGGACCACCTGCCTTTTTTGTTCAGGCTGTTTCTCAGACGGTTGCTCGTTTTTTCTTTTGCTCAACTTCTTATTATCATTGGTCGTGGTCGTATCTTTTGTTGAATCTTTTCCTCCTTTTTTCTTGTAAAGATTTTCGCGTGAATATTCGACTCTTAGATGATGACCAACCCGTCTGTAGAAGTCCTCGAGAGTTCTACATTCCCGTTCGAGCAACTACTCCCAGAATTTGGTTTCAGCTCGCACTCCGGCCATCAGTAGAGTTAAAACTCCTCCTTCAGGCGGGTTGTTGACTTTCGTCAACTCTGAGGTAAAGCGATTGAGGTAAGATCGCAGAGTCTCCTCTGGACCTTGCCGAATGGCTGATAGACTGATCAAAGGAACTGTGAAATTATTGGCAGCCTGAAATTGTCTTATGAAGGCAGTCTGTAGTTGTTGCCAAGATGAGATTGATCCAGGTTTAAGTCCTCAGAACCACTTCTTCGCTGCTCCCGTGAGGGTTACAGTGAAACATCTGCATCGTGCGAGATCGTCCACTCGATGTAACTCCATCAGGTTACTGAAGTGGTCCATATGGTCCTGTAGATCAGTTTTCCCGTCAAAAGCTTTTATAGTGGGAAGTTTAAATCCAACAGGTAGGGCTGCAGCTCGAACTTCTTCGTTGAATGGCAATTGACGATATCCATCCATGAGCTCATTGTCCCAGTCGGCAATTGTTTCTAATGTAATTCTTAGATTGTGGACATCAATATTAGGAAGAAGGGTATTGATTGGTTGCTGGGGTGGTCTTTGATTGTCGTTGCATTGTACAGCTACAGGTTGGCCAGGCTGGGTCTGCTGCGACTTCGAAGACTCAATTGTAATTGTGCGACGAGATCGACTCTGGCTCTGGCAATGCGATGTGAATTGCTCATGACTACGACGCTGTTCTAAGTGTTGTCGCAGGTCTACAGGATTCTGCCTGGGCTCTCTGCTAATTCTTTTGAAGACACTCCTCGACTGACGATTCTGCTCGCTACTCTGATGATCACGATTGACGGTTCTTCGAGAAGATTGTCCACGATCACGGTCAGTGCTCGAACTTCCTGTACCAGATCCTTGTGGCAAGTCTGCGATCTTGCCTTTGCCTTTGGAAGTGCGTTCCACTTGACGCTCCTGTTGGGCTCTGGGTTGATCGCGAGTTCCTGTCTCTCGGATTTGGATTCTTTTTTCTGGTTGTTGAGCAGGGCGGTCTCTGGGGTGTTCTTGCTGTGGTGGAGTGACCATCTGTCCTTCAGCGAGATGTCGTAGAGAGTCATTGATTTGATTGGTGATTTGCTGAAGGTTCGCCAGTGCGTCCTCCATATGGTCTTGTCTTTGGATAATGTTCTCTGGTGCGGTCACAGCAGGTTGATCATGACCAGGATTATCCTGTGCAGCTGTAGTGCTTTGAGGCTGGTTTTGGCTAAGTCCAGCGTTCTTGGTGGTATTTCTGGTGTTCGTCATTGTTGAAGAGGCACAATTGACAAACGGTTTTTGCTGGAATAGCCCTCCTTCTAGCGCCAATTGTTGACGGAGGTTTTGTCAACAATGAATATAGAAAATTGCGTGATGTGGCTTGTATGTGAAAAGGGTTGATAAATTAAAGCAAATAATGAGACAATGATTTTATAGCGGTTCAACCCCAAAAAAGATGAGCCTACGTCCACTGTTCTTCACTATTTTCTTGGAGAATTACAAGATTTTTTGTCCCAAGGTGAGAGCAGAGAATTACAGAGCGTAATGAAGTGTTTTGTGAAGAATGTGTGTTCTGTCTTACAATGAGACTAAGCCACCTTTATATAGATGAGAATAGCTTATAGTTTCCTAATTACATAAACGAGTAAGTGTCTAATCAGAAATATAACTTTGGGTATATATAGAATCGGGTAACATCCTCAATTAAATACGGGGATTACTCAATCTCCATTCTGAAGTTTGTTTCCTTTTCTATGCTAATTACCCTTTTGATGAAGCCTGAACTAGTTTCCTTTTTATACTGGTCGCACCTGTCATATTTGGATGAGGTCGCATTTTAATTAAGAGAACACTTATGCGACCTGTCGTGCTTGACTGTTGACTTTCTTAGCGTTGACCAATTATGGATTTAAGATCGCATAACATCCACCATTCTCTTGTATGTCTCCTCGCCTTATTGTAGCTCATCCATTGCAAATCATTGGAAGACAACCATGGAAGCAGTACTGGAGTCAGGATTATAATTGAAGGGGGCATAACATAAAATACTAAGAAAAAATTTAGAGAATTTTGGGATAGTGATGAGGAGGTCTGAAGTTATTGGGATAGTTCTTTGATGATTAAAAGAGTTTTCATAGGCTTAATAATAATGATATATTTCAAAATTCTCAACATACTTAATTTTCCGTAAAATTCCTAGCTCAAAGCCATAAAAATCCATTTCTATCCCTAATCTATTTCGTAGTAATTCAACATATAAAATTGTGTAATACTGTTCTAAATAATATAATACAATCATCTAAAGTTCTGAAACATTCATCCAAAATGCCAAGAGTAAATATATAAATGAAAATAAAGGCTACATAACTTTTCCAAGTGGTTTCCAGTTTCCTTCCTACTTTAAGTACAATCTTGCAAATATCAAAGAAGATTAGCAAGAAACAAATCTTGTATAATCAGACATTGCCCCCCAGTAAAATGGGCAAATATATTAGCCCAATTACTAGTCAGATCTTACCAAAATATATATATATATAGAGAGCTAAGAATAAAATTCTAAAATCTTGAACTCAAAAGCCAGAGAAATATGAACTCAGAATATTTTAAAATACTAATTCCTAGCATCTGAGTCTCCTAGATTTTAGACCAACAAATCGAATAAAAATAGAAATAAAAACATATAGATATAATATAAATCTAAATACACTCAAAAATAACCGCATAAAACAAAATCTAAAAGAAAAAGATAAAAAAAAATGTTTAGTTTGGAAGTTTACAGTCAAATCAAGGTTGAAAATTCAATGTTAAATTTGTCATTGAACACATAATTAAAAGAGAAGATGAGGAGTTCAAATATTAGAGTTAAAGAGTGAGACAGTGAGGTTTTAGATTCAAAAGAATGAGAGATGAAGGAGTTCGTATGAGAGGAGAGAAAAGAAAAAGGAGGTGTCTGAGTAAGGAGAGAGGGAAGAAAATAATAGTAGAGAGTTAGGGTTTTCTTAATATTAGTATATATATTTATGTTTTAATTTTTAAAACAATAATTTGGTGGCCCATAAGTCTTGGCCAGTTGGCCAACCCAAATTTAAAGTCTGTCATGCATTAAAAAATTATAGGAGTATATATGCAAATTTAAATATTAGGAGAGAGAGAGGGGGAGAGGGGGAGGGGGAGGGGGGGTGACAAATGTTAATTTTAAAAGCTTATAAGTCAGTTGATTTAATTCAATTTAGCCAATGAAAATTTATCATATATATTTTTTTATTATAAAAAATAGGAAAGAAAAATAATATTAATGATGCACGTCTTTTCATGTACCTCATTATAGCCGTTGGATCACCATTAGATGATGATCCAACTGCTAAAAAAAAATACTTACACATAAGTAAAAAAAAAATACCTACTGGATTGGCAACTATATATATATATATATTTTTAAAAGTGAGGCTTAACTAATGACCACTACTTACTACAAATTTAAAGAAAAATAACACACATACACTCTATCCAGGTTTGAACTCCTGACCGTTCCAAATTCACACACACATCCCTCAAGCCTTGGACCAACGACTTAAGTGGCAACCATATATATATAGGGCACCAATCCAGTAGTTTTTTTGTTTTTTTGATTTATGATAAGTCTATTAACACCCCTATCTACTCTCTACACATTTATATTTAGTAATTTTCATTATTACAAAGAAAAAAAAGACCTTGAATGAAATTACTTTTTAATTTATAAATTGTTTAAAAAAAATACCCTTTTGCACCCTTTTGCTTAAACACACATTTTCTGGAGCACTAATTTCCTTATAATGACATTAGCATGAACCCTAATTTCATTGCAGATACGAAAGTAATTAAAACCTAATTAAATTGACTGATCTGTGTATTGTAATCACCAAAGTGTGATTTTTTTTTTTCTGTTCACCCTCTATAATCAAGTCCACTATTAACATCTATGTCATAAGCTATTTTGTTCTTTTGATTTCTCAATCCTTTAGGATATATTATAGTATCAAATTCCTTTTATTTGTGTAATCATATATTTGTATTTGTACATCTTTTTTATTTTTAATTCATTAGCTCTAGTCTTTGATTTGTTTTTTCCGAAGGGATGGCAGCAAACTTTGAGAAGATATATAAATAGATACATTTATACTTTTCGATAATAATAAGAAATTAACGTATAAAAACTATAATTATAATAAAGAAACAAAAAGAAGTTATAAAGATGTTTAGATCCAACATTACTACATTCGATTCCAATATTTACAAAATCTCCTAATCTTTTGGGTGAAAAAGGATTTAGAAGAATAAAAGAGAAGAAAGAGAAGGATGAAAAAAGAAAATGTAACAGGGAATGGTGAAAAGAAAAAAGACAAAATTAGATTAAGGGATAATTTAGGAAAAATTAGGTATATAAAATATAGTAGTTAATTTTTAGATTTCAATTGAAAGTGTGGTTTTAGAAATAGTGTAAGAGGTTGCTTCAAAGAAAAAAAAAGTGCAAGAAAAGTAGACAAAAGGATGTCAATAGAATCACCCATTTGATTTAATTTATTGCAGTTTTATTATAAAAATCCAAATTTGCACATATTTTTCCCAAACTGATTGAGGTTTGTGTACTAGCTAATTGAGTTTTTTTCAACTGATTAATTGAGATTTTTTCTATTGATGAGTTGAGATTTAACTACTGACTGGTTGATTTTTATTGACCAACAAATTAAGGTTTAAACCATAACATGGATTTCTTTATTGGTAAAAACTGTTATTTTTCTAAATATATTTATTTATCTGCTATATGAGAAAAGTTTGAAGTTTTAGAATTTGTGAAGTTTTAGAATTTGTACTTTGCTTATTGATCATACACTGAATGGCTCGGCTTCAAAGTAGTTAGAATTCTACTTCTAGGCTATTGCTGTCCAATAAATTGAAGGGAATTTATGTTAGGTGTCCTTTCCTTATACTTTGTTTTAATAAATCATAAATGTTTCTTCTTTTCTAGTTAGATATGGAGCATTTTTAAACTTGGTATATATTTATATACTATTTTTAGTTTATGTACTGAATATATTAATTTTTATACTAGGTACATTATATATTACGTTTGGTATATTCACTAATATACTAGTTATTTTTACTATAATATTTAAAAAATAGACATTTACTTAATATGAGCCGGTCATTTTGCTATTGAAAGGATATTAGGCTAAGGAGTAGTTTTGATGATTAGTCTTTTCTTTCAACTATTATAAAACTAAATTATCAAAAAAAAAAAAAAAAAACCTATTACAACAAACTAATATTTTCTTAAAAAGTGCTACTATTGAAAATGCCGCAAGAAAAAAAAAAAACATTCTGCTATGATTGACATGCTCTAATCTGTTTCTCTCCTTCTTGTTTTGTCAACTTATAAAGTTATTTTACCAACACTGAACCTTTCAATGAAAATTCATATCTTCTTAATGTTATCTGTATATTATTCTATTAACTTGAATAAAACAATGGTGTTGACAACCCAAAATAATAATAATAATGATAGTAATACTTGAATGAGAAGAGTGTTGTTAGTTAATTATTTCTGACGAAAAAAGGAACTTAAATTTTAACTAATTTAAAATGCTTTCTTCTATTTACTGTCAAAAATTTATGCGCACCAGGCAATTTCCTTTATTTTCAAAATTTGTTAGACACTAGACATGTCCTTTCTATCTAGTAACTAGAGATACTTTTCTTTGGATATTAAATTTAAAACAAGTTAATACCTAAAGGCTAAAGGGTATATAAGATGCATAAGATGCTTACTTGGCATTTTAGAATTAGTGTGTTGACAAAAATATCCCTAAGTAGTAAAATTGTACAACGTCACCAAAAAGGTAAATCTCTTAAAATTGAGTACTTGAACTTAGAAATAAAAATTAACGATATGCTTACTCACTGGGACTAGCTCAATGGGTGAAGTAGAAATTAGGTAATAGGTAGAGATCATTAATTAAGTCCTACTTTATTTAAAAGTAAAAAATAAAAGTTATCGATATGTTTCAAAAAAAGAAAAAGAGAAGTTTTGAGATAACTTTTACTTACGTTTTTTAAGAAAAGTAAAATTTATAGAAAACATTACTAGAAAATTTAGTGAATCTATGCTTCCTTAAAAGGTTTTCTAAATAAAAGAAGCTCTTATGAGAATTTATCTAAGTACTATTTATAGAAAATATTACTAGAAAAGTTAGTAGATCTATGCTTCCTTAAAAGATTTTCTAAATAAAAGAAGCTCTTATGAGAATTTATTCAAGTACTCCTAAAAGTGACTTTTGAAACTATATAAGATCTCCCGAAGCCATGTTAAACAAGCCTTAAGATAGTCAATCAATGTTCGATGATAAAGTTTTCTGAGTAAACACGTTGTCTTTTATAGGTATTATTTTCTTTCATTTATTAAATTTAGAGGTATTGATCTGAAATTTCACAAAAAAAGATAAAAACAAAAGGCTGAAAATAGAGCGTTATTGTTTATCAAATTACCCTATAAGTATTAATTTGTTTAGGGGACCTATGAGTATTAATTAAGTCGTAATCTTTTCCTCTAGTTCCATATCATCATTAATTTTCTAATAGCTAGCAGCAACTTCAAAATTCTAATTATAAATAAATGCAGACATAGACTACTGTAATCGTACTTCTTCTCGATATATAGTATCTTAAGTTGAAATCCCCTACTCCCCAAATAAAAAAGAAAAAATAAAAATCTCTTTTTTTTTTTAATAAATAAGTTTTCTCGTAAAGTTTTTTTTTTTTTTCAAAAAATTATTATTGATTCTCGATAAGTTTGAATGAATGAACTTTTATCGGAATACAAATGTACGCAGGTTTCATAGAATGGGGAAAGAATACATTACAGTTTCATCCCTTGATCATCGTATTATATTCATCACTGGGTAATGTTCACCTTATGATCACTAGCGCAGATGTAACCTAATTAAAACTCTCTTTCAAACCTCACACTTGACGAGGTCTTGTTGGGACATTGTGTAAATACACCAAAAAGTTTGAAGCAATATTCTAACACATATATTCCTACTTATGTTTGGTCAAACACTATGAAATAGATTATATGGATATCAATTCCTCAAAATTCCAATATTTGTTTAATTAAAAAAAATTTGAACTCGTGTATCTTCAAAATAAATTATCTTGCGATAGAGTATTACGAATTTACGATTTAGGACCATGATGTTGAATAATCAATTAATAAACCAAAAGTTGGTTAACGACTATTTCGATTACACGAATAACGAATGTCAACTCATGGCAATGTGGACCACACTGTGTTATAAAGCAACACATGACATCGCCAGTTCAAATCATGTTTTAACATCCTTATTCTCTGCACTACGTCGAATTTTTCTATGCAATATGCATATGACATGAGGCAACGCTGCTTAGCTATAGCAAGTACACATTTGTGGACTTTTTTCTCTTTTTTGACCCTGGTATGCATGTACTTTAACCCAAACAGAATGAACACAAAAGGATAAAAAACGAATAAGTAAAATTCACTAACAGGAGTTGCATAGCATTATTTTTGCTTGGACACCCTAATAATTGTTTGGGTTAAGTCTATATATTATTTGTTTAACCACTCGAACTACACCACCTTCATAAGAAATTTGAAAAAAACTAAACGTCCACCTTGTTACGTAGTCTTAATCCGACATGAAAATCTAAGACATGCAAACCCCAGCAAACCAAAGAACAGCTCTCCCAAGTATTTTATGGGCTGTTTTGCCTTGAGTGCAACTTCAATGGGGAACTTGGCGTGTCTGACCTTAGCATTGCTCATTTTCTTCATGTTCGTTTTTAACCCCTTTTGCAGCATGATTTTTCAAGAGAAAATGGAAGCCAAATATAGCTTAAGAAATCACACGACATCATCGTGTAACATAGTATCCTCTTATAGCAGTGTGTTCAAAATTGTATACATCTCTATAACAGTGACCATATGGCCAAGTGATGGTACCACATTATTTTAAATAACACACGAGAAAACCAACAATGCCCAAATGACAATCTTAATCATAGAAGTAGAGGAAGGAGTGAACCAAAATCATAGAAACTAAAGCAAAAGCAAGAACCAAAGATATCTATCATAGTTTAAGCGAAAAACAAAAAAAAAAAAGGAAAAAAAAAAGATTTCTACCACAGATTTTCAGTGACTAACATATGAATATCCCAGTCCAAGCACCCTCTCTCCATGACCATGCCCTCCTCACTCTCTTTCCCTTAACCAATCACAGTCGAGTCTAGAGATTGATATAGAAGCACAAAAGTGAGCGAATTTATTTAATGTAAGATAAATTAATAACACAGGACTGACGGAAAAAAGGTTAGCCTTCTTATTAGATGAACCAAAGTTTAAAGAGAGAGTCCAAAAGAAACCAAAAGCCATTGAGAAACTTAAACTTAGTTAAATCATTAAAAAAAAAATTTTAAATCCCACCGAAATTGATGGGATTTTAAATTCCAAGACCTGGCAGAAGGATTCTCCTCAGTCTGGTTAGATACTTAGCCTATCTTTTCTTCTTTTCTCCTCGAAAATAATAAGCCTAGCTAGCAACAAGGCGCATGAAACTGTTATAAAAATTTAATAATCACTAAACCAGGCATAGTGGCACACCACCCCAGATTGTGCTCATGCAAAATGGCTATTAGTAAACAGTACCTCTATACCCGATCCACCAAATCCCAACCAAATCTCAAGAGAGAAAAATAATGGATAGATACTAGATACTGTAAAATATTAAGAAAAACCAAAAAGGAAAAAAAAAAAAAAAAACCCATCAATGCTACAGCTAAAAAAAGCATAGCAAAAGACATTATAATATATATGAGCCAGATATATAATTAAACCGGTAGATAAAACAACGAAGAAAAAGAAAAAGGGTTACAAAATCCTAAGCAAAAAAAGATGAAGCTTTTAATCAAGGACACATAAAAGAGAGATATTTGTACATTTACATCGATCAGAGGCACCAGACACGAAATAGTGCAGCCTTTTAGGCCATCACTATTGTCGTTTGTCCTTGTTGTTGATGCCGACAGCACCACCATTACCACCACCACCACCGTCACTGTCACCATTACTACCACCACAAGTATCACAATCATCCCCATTATTGATTTGCGAGTACTTTTTGGAGGAACCTTTGGAAAGCTTGACCGGGTATTTAATGGCGTTCAGGTCCAGCTTACGGAGTGCAGCTTTACCGAGATCAATGCCACATATGTCAGAGAGCCTAACAAGGTAGAGCAACACGTCTGAGAGCTCTTCCCCCAGGTGCTGCTTCTCTTCGTCCTTCCAATCAGGCAGTCCCCTTGGGACCTCACCTCTCCACTGGAATATCTCAGAAAGCTCTCCCACTTCTCCCACCTGAGAGAGACATACACATCCCCCACAAAGTCACAACAAACGACACTCAAAACACAAAACGGCAGAGGGGAAAACCAAGAAATCTGCTCCATTATTACTAACGTTTTCCCGTATTGATTAAACCTCAAAGTGGGGTCTTTGTTGTGTTGATGATGCATCATACATACGGAGAAAAAACCAGTACCTTTTTAATGTTTTTCAAGTACTGGAAAATTGAAGTTTACACCCAACCTTCATTTTCAACCGTTGATAAAAGCAAATACCGTACAAAGAATATAACATAAAGCTTTCTTTTCTGTATGTTAAGATTTCATGATCAGCTCTCCACAGTGATAAAAGCTTTATTCTTTCAAGTCAAGCTACACTATTTCATTACTACTGCGACCTACCTATCAAACAGTACTAAAACAACTGAGCAAATTAAGGGTTTTGGCCAAAAACCAGTACTAAAGCAAAAAATCGAGAAAATGTTACACAAGCTACCATTTAATGACTCTTCCAAAAACCCATTATTATATAATAACCAAAATCCTGAAATGGGTAATGAAGAAAGCAACTTTATTTGCTTCTGCTTGACCGTACAGAAAGAACAAGGGGCTGTTTTCATCGTTTTTCATGTCATTTTTCCCTTCTCATTTATTAGATTCACATAGTTTCAGCAAATCAATTCTTTTTGGTCAAATTCAAAAAATAATTGGGCAAAAATCACAAAATAACAAGAGTGGATAAGGGCAAGCCACAGTCTTAGATATAGTGCCTTATTATACTATTTTATATTGCTAATGACTTATACATAGTGCTTGATTTAATGGTTAGATATAGAACCAAACAAATCACAAAAACTTAAATAATTAAAAAAAAAAATTTCTGAACCAACCACTCATCAAGCTAACAAGGGCATTTGACAGTACAGCTCTTAGGGAAAAAAAAAATTATATACGATCTACCCTACCCAAGTTCCCATTCCTTGGGACCAAGATTTTTTATTTTTTTTCCCCCCACAACATGGGTCATCCCAAAAAGAAAAAAAGCATTATCAGGGCTTTCAATGAAAAGGGTAGTTTTATTTACCAGAGCCAAAAGAAGATTTCTAGGGCTATGAAACTGGTCCCAGTCCCTCTCTCTAGCAAACTCAGCCATTTTCATCTGAAGCTCTTCTAGGGTTACCCCAAACCCTTCTTCTTCTCTCTCTGAAACCCCAGTCATCATCATCTCTGGTCTGGTCTGATCCGGTCTGGTCCGGTCCCTTACAACTCCGTACAAGTGACCCAAACCGGCCCGGATAAGAGAACCCAAAATGGTTCTATATTCATATGGAGGAGACTTTGGTCCACTGGCTCTGTTATCAAGGAACCGGGAAGATATAATGCCTGTAGGACTATATGAGCCTTGACTACCGGCTATAGCCCGTTCTCTCGACCCACTTTGTCTGTTCGTCTGACCGGCACGTGGCTCCCCTTCCCACTTGTCTTTGATGGCATTTCTTTTTCTTTTCTTTTCGCCTTGGGATTTGGAGGGGACCACCTCATTTTGTTGGCAAAGTCCGAGTATGTCGTATAATTGTTTTTGTTTTTTTTTTTTTGAAAGAGAGTATATGTCGCATAATTTTAGGGGAATTTTAAATGGTTTTCTCGATGTCACTGTTTTAAAAGGTATTAGGCTATCTAAGACCATCTCATTATGCTAAAAAGAGAGAGGTGTTTATCTAAATTTAGAGTGATATATCTAATTTAGCATGTATTTTTGAATTTTACTGCATTATATACATGCTAAAAGAATTGTTTTCTTATATTTAAACGTTAATTTTAGGTATAAAATATTTTTTTTTTATGCTAATAGCTTTTATTATTTTATCATCCAAACCAGTTTACAGTTATTCTATATAAATGATCAATGCAAAAAAAAAAAAAAGTGTAAATAAAATTTTATCCTCATATTATTTCTTTTTGATTGTAATTTAGTAAGGATAAATTTCTAAATAAAATTTAATAAAAATATGTAAACATGTATTAAATTTTGATAATATTATGAAATATATGAATATTTTACATTTAAAATAGTGGCAATAGTGTAAATGATATTACATGCTAAAATTGAATATGTGTGATTCTTTGTGCTATATTTGAATGGCATAAGCTAAAAATTATGCCAAGTATAACACATCATTGAAGAGTTATTTTTTGGTCAAATGCTGAAATTTAGCACTGATATGTGATTTAGTATGTCTATTGGAGATGCTCTAAGTTTACATTTTAACAATATAGATAATTATAGTAAAGTATATATATTATGTAGTGAGATTAGATGATATAAAAAAGATTGTATCTAGTATTCTTTAAATTTTTTTTTTTTTAAGGTGGCCCTATTGCTAATCCTCTTTTTCTCTCTTCTCATCCCTTTCATAGTGAGACACTTCCTTAAAATTAAAAATTTAAATATCTACTTAACACGTCTATTTTAATCTTATTTCTTCCAAAATAGATATCACGCGAAGAATGTATAGATTGATTTAGCACTTTGAATCTAATTGTGATTATTCGATGAAATCAAGCCAAAAGTTAGCTATGTCTCTTGTTTCTTCCAAACATAGCTCGGGGTAGGTGTTGATTTTCAGTGGTGGCATAGCCTCTGAAAATGTAACTTTCATTCTAAAATTCGAATATGTTTGTGGCGTGCTTTTCCTGATATTTACCAGTGCATGATAACTCGGCGTGTTGCTCTATTCTCTGTCCCTGTTTGGCATTATTTTTTATTTTTTGTTTTCAAAGTTGTGTTTTTAGAAATGAGAACAAAAATTATTTTATAATATTTTCAGAAAACAATGGGCGTTTGGCAAATGTTTTCTAGAAACAATTTTTAGGGAAAAAAATTATATGAATATAAAAAATCATATTTGTATTATAAAAAAAATATTTAGAGAGAAAAAGCCAAGAGAGATTGACTAGAGATAAATTCAAATAAGGGAATGAGGAGAGAGAAAGTCACAAGAGAAAAGGTAATGAACGATAATTAATAAGAGAGAAAATGATAAGAGAGAAAATGATAAGAGAGAATAGGGAAATAAAAAGTGTTGAGAAAGATAGAAGAAAAAAAAAAACTAATGAAAATACACAAGAGAGAGAAAGTGATAAGAATGCATGGGGATAGAAAATAAAGATTAAAAAAGTTATAAAAAACAAAGTAGCAATAGAGAATGGGGAGATATAATATGATTAAAAAAAATGAAGGAATAGAAAATGATGAGAGAGAAAGTAATGGAATAAAATTAGGAGAGAGAAAATGGTGAGAGAGAATAAAGAGAGAGAAAGTGATGAGAGAGAATGAGGATTGAGAGAATGAAGAGAGAGAAAGTGATGAGAGAGAAAATGATGAGAGAGAAAGTTACGAGAAAATGTGTATATGAAAGTCATATGAAAGAATTTTTATTTTTTTTAGAAAAAGAAAATGTTAAGAAAATACCTTGAAAACAACATTTTGTTGTTCTCTGAATTTTCTATTTTCTTTAACTTTGTTTTTAAAAACTATTCTCAGAGAATAATGCCAAATACCCTTACTTGTTCTTAGAGAACAGTTTTCTGTTTTTAAAAATAAAAAACTATTTTTAAGTTATGATGCCAAACAACCCTTTAGTTGCCCTTAGTATGCTGCTAAAACTAAGAATATTATCCATACCTTTTGGTCTTGTCCGTTTATTTTTCAGGTTTGGATGGATAGTTTCATTTGGTTGAAGCTAGCAACATCCATACTTCAACTTTTGTTGGTCTTTATATTTATGTAGCTAGCTCTCTTTTTAAAGAAGAGTTTGAGATTTTTTGTTATATCTAGGGAGCCTGTAATCGCTTTGTGTTCGAAAATTCACCTTTATCTCTCATAAAGATTCTTGACTATGCCAATTAGATTCTTGCTAGTTATCAAGCAGTAGTTAATGCTCGTTCTCTGCTGAAGCCTCTCTTTGTTGAAAATCAACAGTGGGTTTCACCAGCCCCAGGCCATTTTAAGATGAATACTGACACTGCTTTCTTTGAAGACTTTGGTGTGGGCAGCTTTGGTACGATGGTGAGGAACTCAGTTAGAGATGTTGTGGCTTTTCTCTTTTGGGAAGCTTGCTATTGTAGAGACTGCTTTGCAGCCTGAGTTTCTTGCTCCTAGGCAAAGATTACTCTTTGCTTACGTTAGAGGTTTGTCAATTCATACTGTTGAGTGTGATGCTATTGATGTAGTTACGACAATTAATGTGTATCGATTTAATTCTGGTAATGGTGTTATTATTGATGATATCTTGTAGGTTGTAACATTTGCTGCTATATTTCTCGTCAAAAGAATATAGTAGTTCACACTTTAGCTAGCGTCAGTGGGATTGGGATCTGTTGATATTGTGTCGGGGATAGAAGTTGCTTTCCAAATATTCTATTTGATGTTTTAGAAGCAAATGTAATTTCAGTTTATTAATAATATTCCTTCGAGGATCTTTTTCAAAAAACAAAATAAAATTAGACATTAACAATGAAATCTAATAAAAAAAATTTTCTCACCTGCTTTATCTTATTTTTTGACCTTTCACTTCCTTGACAAAAATTTACTTAAGATCACCATATTTTAACAATATTGTTTTTAAATAAAAGAATAGATAGAACAATTCTGGGATTCAAATTATTAATCAATTTTTATTACTTTTTTTGTTATTGTTTGTCTATTTTTCATGTGAAAAAAAAAATTAAGGTTCTTAAGTTATTTTCAGAGCTCTTGACTTAAATTTCATGAACTCTAATTAAAACTCTAGGTATGGAGAGAAAGAAGAGGGAAAGAGAGAGATAGAGTCATTTCATTAAAATTATTAGGATTTAGAATGTACGATATATTTGTCTATAATTTCAATATATATATATATATATAACTAAAATGATTTTAACTTTTGTAAGGATTTTTTTTTTCATTTCAAGGATTATAGATATGTTTGAGGGAATACATTAAGAAATAATATCCAAATTAAGCATAAAGATTTTAGCTACTTAATGTTTGTTTTACTATTTATGTCATTTTGTAAATAGTTATTTTTGTCATAAATTAATTTTTCGATGAAGGGTGGAAAAAAGTTAAAAAAAAAAAAAAGTGGCTCTATTGTTAGCTTTTTCTTTTTCTTTTTCTTTTTCTTTTTTTGTAATGTACATCATCTCTAATTCATTTAAGGAATAGTATCATTCTTGAGAGAGTGTGGGAGGGATGAGTTCAAATACTAGTTAGACCAGTTTATGTATAAATATCATAAACAAGAAATTAAAAAAAGAGATAGTATCATATTTTTATACTTTATATTTTGACTGTTTATTCAGTTTATACTTTGTTTTTTATTATTATCAATATTAATATTCAGATTTAAAACGAAACTGATCATTATTGGGAGAATATTCCATAAGAGACCTAAGGGTATTCTTATTAATTTAATAGTAAACCATAAACTAAATCAAATCATTGGTTTAGTTTCATCAATTTCAAACTATAAAGTACAACCATATCACATGATTTCGTTTCTTAGTTTTGTTTTATTTCGATTTTTATTTTTGTTTGTTTTTAATATTTCAAAAGAAAATTACCGCCGCAAAATAATAACAAAATCATTGATTATAAAATTGTTACTATCCATCGTGTTTTTAATCTAAAATTGAAGCAAAATTTAATATAATGAAAGTTAAGTTTAAAAAAATTAAATAAAAATAAAACACATTTTTTTACACGAAATACATATACGTAAAATAACCGCAAATGCACAAATTGTAAACAAGTAATAAAGTGATAAGAGAGTTATCGATCTATCTTCACTGTAAACCTCGGATTATGAAAGTCAATTATTATCTTGTTCAAATGATAAACAAAAGTTTTCAATAAAAGTATGAATAAAGAAAATTGTGGAGAAAGTTTGAAGAAGTTTTTATCGATAATATGGTGGGGTGTAGTAATTAAGATCACAGAAAGGTCAAACTTTATTTTTTGTTTTATTTATTTATTTTTGACGTTAACCCTTTATGAATTGTTGAGTTATATCTCTTTCTCTCTGTCGATTTATCTATAGTCTTCGAAATCTTTCTACATTCTTTTCTTTTCTATATAATCTTATTAATAAATTCTCGTCTTTCCCCTAGTTCTATTATTATTTCTTCTAATAGAGCCAAAACAGAAGGAAGGAAAAAAAAAAAAATCGTTAATTGAAACCTTTCTCCGACTCCATACAACTCTGGGCTTCGTGCTCGGGCCTTGATAGCCTCAATTCAGCCGCCAGGGCCTCAAGATGACAGGTCTTACAAAATTAATTGACACCATTGAAAATTAATGGGTTTCTATCACTTTTACCTACAAAAAAAACTAAAAGAATTACAAAAATACGGAACTCAGATTTTTTTTCAAATTTTCATACGATTTTTATCAGAAAAATATCACTTTTTAAAAAATATTTAGAAAAATACTATTTTTTAAAATAGTTACTGGTTACCAGTTTCTAGAAACTTGTTATTGGTTACTAGTTACCGGCTATATACGAGTTATAAATACTTTTGGTTACTAGTTACCAGTTTCTGGAAACTGGTTACCAGAAACTAGTTACTATTTTAAAAAATAGTATTTTTCTAAATAGTTTTTAAAAAATGGTATTTATCTAATAAAAACCGTACCGCACTTTAAAAAAACTTAAACCAGCGTATTTTTCAAATTTTTTTCTAAATTACCTTATAATGTCTAATTTCCTCAAAATTAATTTGTAAAGGGGCTTATAGGTATTTAGCCACAATTCAGCCCCAAAACTACTATATGTCTGAACCCAAAATACTGTAGCAAAATGTCCAGCCCATTTTAATGTTACAAATTCTATTCCTAAAATACCCTTACATGTGCACAGAACCCTAAAATCACGAAAAACCCTCAGCCCCATCGTTTTTTCACCATTTTCCCTCCCTTTATCGCTCTAGTCTAAAAAATTTTCTCACATTTTCCCTCATTATCTCCATTTTCGTTCATATAATCGAATTACACAAAAGCTTTAAACCGAAAAAAATTTCGGAGAATCTTCTTCATCTACAAAATTGAAAAACCTATATATCTACAAAAAAAATATCAAATCCAATCCTAGAAAAATCAAAACACATTTGATAGATCAAAATTTTCAGTATCTTCGAGTTAAATTAAAGTTTATGTTTGAAGATTCAGAGTGAAAACTTAACATTAAACAGGTACATTTGTATTTATATATATGAATATGCATGCATGTTAGGTTTTAGAAACCCTCTTTCAGATTTTAGACTTTGTATATAGCTCATATGTACATATATGTAAACATAATATACTTTATTGTATTCCGATTAATTTCATTATTATTTGATACATGGTTAATTTGAATCCAAGGTTTTTAGAGTATGTATGTTCTGTTTATTTTCTTTAATTTGGGTTTAAGCATATAGTATGGCTTTTATAGAAATAATTAGAGCAGCGCATATTAAATATTTGGCAAAATACCAAAAAGAAATTTTATATTATTTTGAGTGTTAGCTGTGGTAGATTATTATCTAAACTTGGTATATATACTTTTTTTTTTATAAAATTAATTTTACTATATAAATATTTAGTTCTGGTAGATCATAAACTGATATTAATAGATGCTAAGATCTAATGGTAAATAAACTCTCAATCATCAGTTGTGTATATTGGGTGCATAATCATGATACTATATACTTAATAATTAGAATTAGAAATAGAAATAGAAAAGCAAATCGTCAAAAAATGACGAGATTTGTCCATTAGAATGATATTGTTGCATGTATTTATCTAAATGACTTTTAGTAAGCAAAAAGAGTCATTATAATGATGTAGGAGTTGTTATTATGGGTGGAAGAGGTTGAGAAAAAGGGGCAGGGGACCTTGAAACATTAGATGGTCATGTTTCATGATCATTGCTTCATTTAAAGATTTATCATGAGAAAGCCATATATTATTTCTTCATTATTACTCTATTTACAAGATTTGGAAGCATGCAAATGAAGGGGTTGTTTGGAATATTTGTGTATATATAGTAGTGAAAGTTCTGAGTTGAAGCATTCTCCGTTCTTCATTTTTTTATTGATCAGCTGAGTTGATTAAGCTTGTATTTCTCTGAGATGTTGTCCACTCGATGCCTTTGGTAACATCCTTGCTTTGTAATTCCTCGTTTTTTTTTTGCTTTTAGCTCCCTATTTTAGTCATTTTTCGTCATTAAATAGGTATTTGGTAGATATGTATTTGGTAGATAGATTTATAGTGCCTGTAGATATAATTTTATATGTGATAGATAATTTTTGCAAAATAGTAAAAAGACCTGGTATAAATTTGGTTCTGGTTGATCATAAGCTGATATTAATACTTTCATAAACTAAATAAATTTAGATAGTATACAATTCTGATCTTTGATGAAAGATTTGATGTGAGTTGATTTTCTAGATAGATTTCTAAACAAGTCTATAATAACCTAGAAGTGGTAGATAATTATATATACTTGGTAGATAATTAAACCCATAAAATATCTATTTTTATTGGCTTATATTGGATAAAAGCTAATTTTATCATTCATCTGCTGTTTAAATTTTTTTGGTTATATTGATGTCCTGTTTTTTTGGTAGATTAAATTATGACTCTGGTAAATACAAATTACTATATAGTAGGTATCTTTTTGAAGCATTAATGACCAATTGAGCACAAGCGAAGTTACTCAATAGAAGATGACATTCTTCCGTCAAAAGTTGGCCACTGAGCTTTATCACTGGGGGATGGACAAGAAGAAAAGAAATTATCAGACCGATTCGGAGACGGAGAAGTAGAAAACAAGAGAAAGATTATGATGAATATTTTCATGTTTAGAACGATATTTATATTGTGTTTTGAATGACAAAAATTAAATTTTTTTAAACAATGATTATCATATGTTAACTTTTATTCCTATCCTTTGTCTGACTATGGACACTATCTATGGAAGAATAGTAGATAAAAAATTCATCTTTGGTATATATGAATGTGAACTAAGTATATATGATTATAAATTGTTTAAAAAATAAATAAAATATTGCATTTTAAGACATGTGTTTCTTGACGAATAAGAATTTAAAGAAAATGTAGAAATAGAACAAAAGTTTTACTTAATGATTCATGGTTCTTAACAAACTCATTTTCTATATATATGGTATATAATATTTTGAACTACGTAGATAAAGTTTTTTTCATGGTTCATAAAAACATGAACTAGGTATATATGTTCAAATATATCGGCTTATGTCCACCAAGGAACTGGAAAACAATCAGAAACTGAGTATATATAATTTTGAAGTTTTACTTAATGATTCATGGTTCTTAACAAATTCATTTTCTATATGCTATATAATATTTAAAACTATGTAGATAAAAATTTCTTCATGGTTCGTAAATACATGAACTAAGTATATATATATATTCAAATATAACAGTCTATATCCACTAAGGCACTGAAAAATAACCAGAAACTAAGTATATATATTTTTGATATTATATATAAAAATATAAACTACATATATATGTTTATATACCATAACAACATATGCGCCATCTTTAGAGATAGTAAATAGGTTTTTGCTCTTAGTTCATAAGAATATGAACTAGGTACGTATTTTCATATACTATAACAAGATATATAAAAAATTTCTTCAAAAGAAAAATATCATAAATTAAATTGAATAAAATTAAAATATCTCAATATAAAAAAACTTTTTAATATCTAAATATACAACCAAAATATAAGAAAAAGTACCAACATCAAGAAGAAATTCATTAAGATATTATCAGTATATAAACTTATATACCAAGAAATAATCTTCATATACGAAAATGTTAAAAAAATGTATTCAAATATGTACCAATACTAATAAAGAAAAATGACAAAATATCCAAAACCTCAAGTCTAAATCTAATAATACCAAGACAAAACATCCATATACAAGGACAAAAATTTCATATATCAATGACCCAAAAAAGTACCCAAAATATGGAAAATAAAAACCTCCTCGAAAAAAAAAAACCAACTACAAGTCAGATTAATAACAATATAATGCTCCGAATAGCTTTTCATCTTCTTTATAATGCGAAATTCAGCAGGAATTAGATTTTTGTAAGTTTTTCGATTGTGGCCGCATTACTTGCATCGACCGCACTTGCTTCTTCTTCTTGAACTCACTCGTTGAGAGATATCTTTTCTTCTTCAGCTTGCCAATACCGGATTTCTCAAAAATTGGAGATAGAACAAATTACTCTTTAACAAAATCTAGAACGTCCCATTCTGATTGACTTCTAACTAGATTAATAATACTACTATAGGCGAGTTCTAGAAAAAATGATAAACATACTTGTAGTAACTCAAACTGAACTAACTAACTACAATACAAATATGAGAACACAAAATGCTATCAAAATTCCACTTTCAACAACCACAACGATATTCCATCAAATGAACAATGAACTCTGAATTGGTATCACGAACTTGATATATATGGAAGCCAACTGTATTAATCCGAATAGCACAAAAAAATAACAATAAAAACAAAGAGATACTACTACATCTACTAATATCAATTCATATAAAGCTTTATTGAATCTAATATAAATCAATATCTACCACATTTATAAATTTATATATCAAATCATTAAATCTATATACCAACTCCTGAAAAACAGCAAACAAATAAACTGTATGAAAACAAAAGTTGTTAAAATCAACTGTATGAACCCGATTAATACCAAAAAAATAACAAAAAAAATCAAAAGATATTATAAGAACTACTAAAATCAATTCATATAAAGCATTATTGAATTTGATATTTATCCATATCTACCATGTTGATAAATTTGTATACCAAAGCAAAAATTGTATATATCAAATTCTGAAAAACAACAAACAAAAAAGAATAGCATTTACTGTCATTTTCTGTGCAAAATGAATCTGCGTTTATACTTGATCTTATGCCCAAGGAGTAAATTCTGTTCTTGTAGATGAAGCTAAAAACCTACGGCTTACAAACTAATTTTGGATCTTCTGCCTTATAGTCTCCAACAAAGGAACGGCTATACAACACAAATTATAAACACTTAGTCACAAATCAATATACACACACAACTAATAAGTATATACCAATAACAACAAATGATCTACTCAGATAAAAAATTCATATAGCAAGACAACATGCAAGCACAAGTAGGGACAAAACCATTCAAAACAATAAAATTGAGAAAAAAAATGATATACTTGGTAAATAAATATGCAAACATGGTATATATAAGAAAAACACAGGTACACAAGGTATATAAAAAATTATACTAGGTTTATAAATATGCAAACATGATATATATGCATATGAACCATCTTTTATTTTATTTGAGAATGCATATGAACCAGCTTTTATTTTATTTGAGAATGCATATGAACCATATTTTGAAACAAGAAAAATCACATATACCACCACAACAACAAAAATCACATGATAGAAGTTCCATATATCACCTCAGGTATTAACTACAAAGTACATAAGATTTTCAACTCTGTGTATATAATGTTCAACTCTAAAAAAACGAACTCATGAGACTTGAAAATAAAAACTGGTATATAACTTTTAATGCACTGTATATAAGATTATAAACTAGGTATATACGGCATACACAAACTAGAAAATAATATTTTTATATACCAGTATATATACCAACATATATACCAGCATGCAAATCGTATATACGATACTAAAAATTTATGAACCAATCTGGAAAAAAATTTCAATCAGAAAAATAACTCAAAAAAACATAAAAATAAAAAAAAAATCATCATTAATCACTAACTAAATCAACATTACACAGAAAATTAACTATAATAGCAACACACACTAGCAATAAAAATCAAAATACCCAAATCAATCAAGAAATAACCTAAAAACAACCAACATAAAATTCAAAGGATATACATATCTCAATAACTCAATCAATGTATTTCTCACCACTGGAGAAGAAGCAACTACTGGAAAAAAAAAAAAAAAACACTGTGGAAAAAATATGAGGAGAGAGAGAGAGAGAGAGGGGTTGTGAGTGTTAACATAGAGAGAGAGTGCAGCGAGAGAGAAGATCGAATGAAGAAGAGAGAGAAATAGCACAGGTAGAGAGAGAAAGCAAAAAACGAGAAAGAAAAAAAATCCTAAAATAATAAAAAAAAACCTAATAAAGAAGGGCAAAAATGTAAAAGCAAGAACACCTCACCTTAATATTTAAATGAAATGGACATCTAGCTATAAAATTTAAAAATTGGATATCTATTCAAGCCAATTTAAAAACTTGGACATCTATCTAATTTTCCCATTTGTAAAAATAAATTGAGTTTCTAGCACTTATACATACAAAAACTGAAAAAAAAAATTACAAATATACGGAAGTCACACTTTTTTCCAATTTTTGTACAGTTTTTATTAGGAAAATATCACTTTTTAAAAAATATTTAGAAAAATACTATTTTTAAAATAGTTACTAGTTACTAGTTTTTGAAAACTGGTTACTAGTTATAGACCAGTTATAAATATCTTTGGTTACTAGCTACTAGTTTCTGGAAACTGGTTACCAGAAACAAGTTACTATTTTAAAAAAATGATATTTTTCTAAATATTTTTTAAAAAACGGTATTTTTCTAATAAAAACTGTACCGCACTTTAAGAAACACAAAACCACCGTATTTTTCAAAATTTTTTTTTTCCTGAAACATCGTATATTGTGTAATTTTTCCAAATAAATTTGACGAGTGAATAATATTTTTATCTCAGTCTTAATTAGTTATTTGCATGTTTTGTTTTATAACAAATTACATTTACAATTAGTATGGATTAAGCCATTAAGTAGTCAGAACTTTCTCAACCATCGATCTATATCACCTTGCACTTATAGGTACTTAGTCTAATTATTATAATCCTAAATATATCTACTGATAAAATAGTGAAATCCAAGTATATAGGAAAATTATGGGGATTAGGAGTCTTTTACCTCCATTTTACTTTTCTAGTAGTATTTTTCAGAATTACTTTTCTAGGAGTCCAAGAGAAGCCAAAATACCGAAATACCCTCGAAGGAAAATCAGACAGAAATGAGAGGAACTGAGCTAAGGATAAAGAGAGATATATTTAGAGCAAAAAAAAAAAAAAAAAAAGGAGAGTTACACACTGGCATCTTCCATGCCGAGGAGCTTGATCAGAAACCCTGAGCGAGGCGAGGTAAGATGTGAAACCGAAAGCTCTTCAGGCCCCATAATCTTCCCCAGGTACCATGAACCGTTCCTCCTCCACACCCACACGATCGATTCTACGCTGAACTAAACCACACCTGAAGCTGTACTCCCCGTACCCCCCCCCACACACACGCACCCAAACCACTTTTTTTTTTCTCTCTCTCTCTCTCTCTCTTTCTCTCTCTTACTTTTTCTCTCTCTCTCTAGAAACAACCTCTTAACAACTAGTGACTCAGTGGCGAGTGAGCCAGCCTCCGGTGAAAAACATGAATGAGCTATGGAGGATCTAATAGGGGCCAACTATAGAGGATTCGAAAAGATAAATTCGGATTAGAGTTAGGATTGTGTGTTTTGAGATTGATTTTAGACTGAATTTGTGACTACTAATGCATTTTGAGACCAATTTCTTTTCCTTTTTGCTTTGAATTTTGGGACTGATTTTTGTTTGTGTTGGATTTATTCATAACAGTGACAGTTTTCTGTGTGTTCGATTGTCATAAATTGTGACTTTAAATTATAGGATAATTTTTGTGTCAATTTTTGCAAGACAAACACAAATTTTGTAACTCGCAGTCACAAATCAGGGTTACATGGTACACAAAATTATGATTGTCATGAATTATGTGACTGTTAATATCACACACACACATACACACACACACACACACACGCATATAACCATTGAATTTGTTTTCTAATGTGAATTCTTGTTTTGCTTTTGTACGGCAAATACAAATTTTGTGACTAGCAGTCACAAATTAGGGTTACATGCCACACAAAATTATGACTGTCATGAATTATGTGACTATTGGTATCATGCATATATACACACACACATACACATACACACACACACACAATTTGTTATCTAATGTGAATTCTTATTTTACTTTTGTAAGGCAGATACAAATTTTATGACTAGATGTTAAAAGTCAGGGTTATATGGCACAAAATTATAACTATTATGCTTATAATATTATATGGTTTTTCTTATATAATTAGATTTGCATTAAACAAATGTTATTAAGCTATTGTTTAATAGAAATACTTATCTTCTTTTTGTAATGTTAGCACAAATTTTATGACTGAGAGTCATAAATTATTATAACATATTAAGATTGTATAAATTACGATAACATGATCTCACAATATTCGTGACCATGTAAAACATACTGTGACCTTAAGTCACAAAAATTGTGACAGATGGTCACATATATTTTGACGTCTAGTAATCACAATCTTATTAACAAAAATATATTATGAGTATGTCATAAATTTGTGACAAATGAGATATAAGTTTGGAAGAGAGATAGAACGAGAAGAGTATTTGGAGGAATAAAAAAAATATTAGCTTTGAAACAAAAGAAAAGAAACTCACATTTTGGAAAAAAAAAGGAAAAGAAATTAATAGGAGCTGTACGTTTGGGAGAAAAATTTGAGAGAAAGTGGAAAAGAGGAGAGAAATACTCACCTAAAAAGTATAAAGGAATTAAGGACATTTTTGGAATGAGTATTTTTCTCTCCCCAAAAAGCTACTAAAAATTTAAATTTTTGTTCCTAGCTAGAAATGTAATTCTAAAAAATTACTAGAAAAGTAAAGTAGAAGCAAAAGCCTCCTAATCCCCATAATTTCCCAAGTATATATCACTATTAATGTGATTAAGACATGAAAGCCATATTGGCTTACTTGATGCCATCTTGTATAGTATAACGTGGATAGACTACCTACAAGTAGAGACGTCAAATGACACGGTACGACCCATGAAAAGTAGGTCCATTTGTGCTTTATATTGTGCTTTACATAGCCTAACAAAACAGAGTACCGTGCTCACGCTGGCCCAAGTCTCAAAATTCTAAGCCTGGCACGGCTCAAAGGCACGGTCACATGCTTATGCTAGGCTCTTATCATGCCAAGCACAGTGAGCCAAATATGCTAGCCTATTTTGTACCTAGCTTCGGTCGACCAATTAAATCGTTGTGACAATCAATATTTTAATATTTTTTTAAATAAAATTTAATTGAAAATAATTTTTTGATTTAAAACAATAATAGAAATATGTAATTATTTAGCCATTTAGTGTGAAAATTGAAATCAATTTTTATTTAACAATTGGTCTTTTCCACTAGTAATTAGTATTACTTCCTTTTTCCTTTTTATATCACTGAAAAAAAAAATACCTTACAATTTATATGACCACGAATTTTTAAGCGATTAAAGCTATCTGGCCGACGGGCCCCGGGAGAAATTATACATATACACACGTAGGAATAAATCGCAAAAATAAAAGAGTTACCTTTTATTGTTCCAGGTTCCAATTTGTGCTCCAGCCTAATTAGCGATGATCTTCAATGGTTAGACAAAACAGAAATCGACATGAGGGTTAGGCACTTAAGCTGTTTAGATAAACAATAATAGGGCTTCACAACGCTTCCCACGTATATAGGCAAACTTTTATGATTAATCTTAAGTAATATGTACAAGGCATGGTAGCAAGGGAAGTGAATCCACTCTTCAAATGAGGTAGATTTATTTCTTATATAATGGTAAGTCACAATTTATTTTCTTTCCTATCCTATCGCTAGAAAGTTAAACTAATATAGTTTTGGATTTTTTTTTTCTGTTTTTTTCAAAAGGAAAGAGCAATAATAATAATAATAATAATAATAATAATAATCAAAGATCATCAGAAATTCCTGAATGAATTAAAAGAGTCCCAACTAGGTAACTAGATTGCCACCCTTTATAGAGCTCTCCCTCATTAGAACCACCCAATCCCAAACCAATAAAATATATAAAGAAAAAAAGAAAAGAAGAGAAATCAATAAGTGTCAAATTACAATAAAAAGCAATATGTAAATGGAAACCATATAAAAGCCATAAAATCATGCCCGAACAATTCACTTGGATCACACCAATACACTATGCAATATTAATTGCTAGCTCTACATGTTGGAGTTTTGTGTTGTTCAAATACGAGATTTGGTAAAATGTTCACATGCCTTTAGTTCCACAGTGGAAAGGAAGTAAATTTACAAGTGTCTCCATTTAGTGACACTACATGGGAAGACTCCGTTAATAAGTGGCACAGGCATGACTGTAGTTTATTGTTTTGATCTTCTTAAAAAAAAAAAAACAAAGTGGTCCAATTTTTCTTTTTTGAATTTGTATTTTTGTTTGGTGCAAATTTAGCAAGGTTTGTCATATATATTCTGAAAGAGATTTGCTGAAATATTCTACAAACAATTTGATCAATAGAGGGTAAATAACGCTATAAGCAAAGTGCATTAATTACGTGTTTTGAGTCTCATATTCAATATTTTCTCACACTATCAACGGGTACTGCGCCTAGCTTCAACGATTTTAATTTATTTATTCCCTTTGTTTTTCAGGATGAAAAAACTTTAATCGAGTTACATGCAGTATGAAATCACAGAAATTGATGGTCTCTTATAAAAGGTACAAGGATGAAAATGTTAGCTAGCTAGTGCCTGGCTGGTATATAGTCATACCCAACAGAGAAATTTCAAGGGTTCAAATTTCTGATCACAATCCAATAATAAAAATGTCAATGTCGATAACTGGGGCAACATCTGCACAAGGAGTGGGTCCCAACATACACCGTTAAGTTAACTCTCATTGGTCAAGTGTACATCCTCTAAATTATAAATATCAGAAAGCGAAAACAACGTCATGACATGCATATGCACGTACGTACATACGTACACATGAGAGGGTGCAATGTCGTTCCTTGGTTTATGTATATGGCCTTTCACAAATAAGTGAATAAAGGATAAGGGAGAGCAGTGGCACGTGCTAGTTTGGCCCACGGTCCGTCTCGCAGTGTTGTACTATCTCTAATGTTCTTATCTATATCTATCCATGTATTGGAGACATAAGAGTACTAGTTTTCTCGCTAATCCGATTTAGATATGTGTATATATTAGAGGCATATATCTAGTCTCCTTCGTAGGACCGGTTCCATCTATATTTTAACAAATATAAGTCATATTTGTCTAATATTGTGGTAGTTAAAACGTGACATGTATTAGTCAAAGTATGAATAGGAACAATCTGTGACTTATATGGCTTATATTATATATATACATATAGGTTGCCAATCAAGTAGGTATTTTTTTTTTTTTTACCTATGTGTAGGTATTTTTTTTAACCATTGAATCATCATCTGATAGTGATCTAATAGCTATAATGAGGTGCATAAAAAGACGTGTATCATTAATGTTATTTCTTTCTCTTATTTTTTACTATAAAAAATTATGCCTGATATATTTTTATTGACTAAATTGATACCTATGCACAGAAAAAAAAAAAAATACATACTGAATTGGTGCCCATATATATATATCTTTCGGGTTTTGACAGAGTCAAGCCTCTGCTTATTTTTTCGTGTGGTTGGGGGATTTTTTCCTCTCAAATCCATTGTTTCTTCGTATATTGCAAGAGCCAAATCAAGAAATCGACCCAAAAGTAGTGAAGTGACGTTATGTTTTTCGTTCAATAATTTCGTGACCTAATGTTAGTGTCAGTTGAGAGTTATGTACACACCGAGCAGGAACAAATAGAAAAAGCAGACATAATTATTTTATGATTAAAAAAAAAAGGAAACAAAAGTCTACATGATTTAATATATTTATATATGTAGTACTTTTGGTCATGAGTATTGTAATACAATAACTTAATTAAGAGGAATAAATTATGAGTTACAAAATGCATGCAACATGTAATTTTGTTATAAAATTTTAAGCCATATATGTTAGGTATAGGAGTTATTAGGGAAAAGGACTTTTTGGTTTTTAAAATTTTCATAGTTTTCTAACTGGCTCTATACTCAATATGTAACATGTTTATACCAATTTTCTTCTAATGTGTATGTAGATATATATACACATAATATTTACGATCAATTAACGGAAATCCTCTCAGCTTTACAAATTTGCACACACAAACAGTTTTGTGGGTCGATTCTCAACCCTCATGGCTTATAAAAGTCGAATCAAAACCACCATCATCCGTTTAATTTAGGTGGGATGGCAAGACTTCTCGTAAGAAGTCTTGAGTTCGCGTGTCACCCATAGCAAATGCAAAGCCCAGCTTATGCTGGATTTATTTTTTTTTTTTATAATAAAAAAAGACGGATGAGATCCCGGTGGCGAGTCACTTCCCAGAGTCACCCCCCATTCGGTTGGGCTCCTAAGGGCGACGTGGGGGCTCGAACTCATGACCTCACCCTCCCTAAGTGAGAGAAGACCTTAAGTTCGAGCTCCTTGCCACTTCGACCACCTCCTTGGGAGTATGCCGGATTTATTTGAATACATATCTAATTTAATGTTAATGCTTGTCAAGATGTCTACATTAATTTATTTTGAAAGTCTAACCTATTAGACGGTGGACTATATTTGAAAGGATTAAATTAATTGACGGTCAACTTGTGATATTAATGTGATGAAGGGGAGCATATACTATCGATTACGATGCGACTATTCATGTAATTGTGTTGTTTTTAGGTTGACAAAATTATGACATGACACGATAACACTTTAATTCGAGAACGCATGATTAATAAATGTGTCTAAAACTTAAACTATAACACGACATGATTAATATATCTGTAACACGACACGTATAGCCCGTTTAATATATATAAATTTATTATGTATCTGATTATTATAACATATTTGACATGATTATTCAATATTGATATGATTACTCATATTTAACACAATTATGTACTAATTAATTGACAATACATTTAGGATTAATCGAAATTATATTTAAAACCTTAAAATATTAATAAATATGTTATATTTGTGTCATGTTATGTTGAAAGAAAATAATTCATTTAATTAAACTTGTTATATATACAGACCATTGTGGGTTGACTCAAAATCACTTAATTATTATACATGTTATACGTTTCGATATGAAATTAATATGAAAATTAAATGTGTCACTTAAATCTATTTATTTAGTGCCGTTTTCGAGTCGTACCTTGGTATTGTGTAAAAAATTGCTAGCCATAATTATAGGAGCATATATCGATCCAACGAGGGGCGCCACTGTTTATGCAGTTAATTGATGTATACATATAATAATGGGGCCTTTAGAAGGTTCAAGTTGCATAAGAGTCCATTGTCGTCTGCTTGCATTATTGGCCCTATATGTCGTATACTGAGCATCCAATGGCCCAACTGGTTGACTACGTGTGACTACCCTCAGGCATGCCCTCTACACTACTCATTACTAAATAAAGTTATGCCCACCGAACTCGCCAGAAGCTCATATATGTTGCTATGTATTCTGGCTAGCCTTCCAATTAATTTCCTCAATCACCAACTATATGGCTGTTATTAAATTTTTAATATGCTTAGATGTATGTGTATACAGAAGTGATGGCCATATATAGAGGAAAATGCATTTAGATCTGCAGCTTGATCGAATCGGTTTTCTCATAGTCATCAAGATTAACGGGAGAAGAGAGAGAGTACAGCTTCGTCGATCATCAAGTGATCATATATATATATATATAGCATATTTTTAATTTCCCTTGATGCGTTGATTAAGTTGTACCCTCTCTCTTCTCCTGCTTATCTTTGATGAAGTACTAATTACTGATCTTAATATTAGGTATATCTCTCTTTAGATCGATCTATCTTTCTCATATTTCATTAGCATCAATATATATATATATATCTGCAATTTTATGAAAATATGTATATATAGATATATATTTTTAAATTAATTATTCATATACATCTATATAGCAATCAATCTTGATGTTAAATTGAATCAGTCATTACTTAATTGTATATATATTTATGTAGGTGATGGTATTGATACCTACCAATACATTCACATCTATAATATTATGATTGTTATTATTGGTAATTATATCCTGAAACGAAAGAATAAATATATTATGATTAAGCATGCATTTATATGTATTATTGCAGGAGAAGATTCTATTTATTGCTTTCCTCTTGCTAATTAAGATCGATCTATAAGAAATTGATGCAGAAACATAGCTACAATAATTTTAGTTTATTTATTTGTTGATGTTATTTCTTTTCTGTGAAGACAAACCGTTGTTTATATTATTTTGGCTCTATATGAAAATTCAATCATTTTCAATTAGGTCGAAACCACGATGAATTTGAAAGAATAATCATAGTGTTGCCTCCAGAATTAGGAACTTTATTGCTCTGTGTTTTATCTCTGTTTTGCAGGAAAGCTCGATGAAGATTATTCTTATAATCTTGTTCAATCTTAGGGATTGGTTTAATCCCTGACCATAGATTCTTTCATTCAAATTGGTATCAGAGCCAAGTTCAATTAACCTATTAGACTCAACTAATTCTCTTAGTTATAAAGACATCATTTAACCATGCCTAAGAGCACACTTTCTAGGTTCTACTTGTTTTGGTCTTTCTTCAAAGAACCTTACGAAGGGGCCCAAGTATTTTTCAAAAATTTTGTAGTGGGGTAGAAAAAATTATTTTATCAATAGTGCATATTTATGAACTATTTATATTTCATATGAGCTTTAGTTAAATGAAAAATTATTTTATCAATAATGTATATTTATGAACTATTTATATTTCATATGAGCTTTAGTTAAATGATTTCTTTTGTTTAATATTTTGAAATAATTCTAATGTAATATATATTATTTCGAAAACTCAAAATATATATATATATGCAATTATCCTATCATAGAAATCCTCATTTATATATATATATAATTGAGAATAGGTACTACTCTTCCTTAAATTAAAAAAAATAAAATAACTTATACTCCTCAGTGGGTATTTAATGGTATTTTAACAAAATATAGCTATTTGTGTTTATTAATTAAGAAAGTAGAAAGATCAACCTTTAAGTTTATTTCGTCTTTCTCTTCATAATCATATGTACAAACACTATCTACTTTAATATAGTATATTAGTTCAGCTAGCTACTTTTTAAATACTTCAATATTTTGGATTAAACCTTGTACATACAATAAGTCTTGGTCTTATTCTATATATGACGTGTGATTTTTCTTTCTTAGTTGATAGTATATACATGTCTACATATATATATATATACATATGTACTCGGAATTAGGTCTTAAATCTGCCCTTAAATATGTGATTTAGTTGTCTTTTCTGTAAGAAATGTTTTTATTTCTTTTCTTCTTTTTCCTTTTAAAAAAAAGTCTAAAAGTGTTTTTATACTTTTGTGTATTTGTTAGAAACGAAAATCTTCTAATGAATTTAATTACATACTGCACCATACGTCGCTTGGCTGCAAGAATTCATGATCAATTGGCTTCATTATAAGCCTGTGTTGACAGGTACTTATATAGTGCAGAATTAGACTGAATTTATGTTCTTTAATTAATGTTATATATGGTATTGATATGTTTTGTAAATAACATTATAAAATATATAGTAGTATACAAATTTCATTACAACAAAGAGAGAACAGAGTGGCGATATTTACTTTATAGCGGCGACAAATGTCACCACTATAGAGTCGCTGCATTAAATCCGCTGGTATAGATCTCTATAGCAGCGACACTTTATGTCGCCATATTTAATTATCCTATAGCGGCGACTTTTTGTCGCCGTTTTAGAGCCTTTTTAAAAAAAAAAAATTATTTTTAATTAGTTTTAAAATGAGAAATTAAAAATAATTATATTGTAAATTAATTAAATTAATATAGATATTAATAATTAATATAATTAAATACTAAATATTTTAATGATATTACTTAATATTAAAAACAATTACATTAAGAGTTGTCTAAAATTAAAATAAGTATATACAACAAGTAATTAAGTAGTTATAATAACCATAAACATAATACAATAAAATTATATAAATACATATATAATAACCACAAATTATGACTTTTTTTTTTAAATTACAAAACTAGTTTTTAACATAACAAATTATTAAAAAATAAAAAATAAAAACAAAAAATCAAAACTAACCGGACTAAGGGTGGCTGGTAGCGGTGGATGAGGGTGGATGGCGGTGGGGTTATTAGTCATGGTGGTGGCTAGACTCAAAAAAAAAAAAAAGAAACAAAAATTAAAAAAAATTAAAATTAAGAGAAAGAAAGTGAGATGGATAAAAAGATAAAAAAATATACCTTATAGAGAGATGAAAATAAATTTATAGTGAGAAGGAGATGCAGCACTTGTAAGAGGGAGGTTGAGATTTTGAGAGAGGGAAATTGGAGAGAGAGATATATAGAGAAAGAAAGAGAATATGAGATAGAAAAGAGGAAAAAGAAGTGGTTTCTGGGAATAAAACACAGATCTAAAGCGGCGACTTCCTAATGTTACCGCTTTAAATGAAATATCCCATTTTATTTAAGTTTACAAAATTTATGATAATCATTAGCCCACCTAAAATTTCACGAAAAAGCTAAAGCGGCGACTTAGGGTTAAGAATTAATTTAAAATATTACTTTCATTAATTATTCATGGTTAATTTTACAATTATTTTTTTAAAAAAAATATAAGGCCTAAAGCAGCGACAATAGTCATCCCTTTAGAATAAATATTTTCACCCCCAATTCTCTTGGCGCCATTTCTTTTTTTTTTGAAAAATAGTGGCGCTAATAAATAATGAAAATTTAAAACTGAAAAACCTAAAGTAGAGACAAAAGTCGACGCTTTAGGTTTTTCAGTTTAAAGCGGCGACAATAGTCACCCCTTTAAAGTAAATATTTTCCCCCCATATTCTCTTGGCATCATTTTTTTTTTTGGAAAATAGTGGCACTAATAAATAATGAAAATTTTAAATAGAAAAACCTATAGCGGGGACAAAAGTCACTGCTTTAAATTGAAAAGCTTAAAGCGGGGACAAAAGTCGTCGTTTTAAACTGAAAAGCTTAAAGCGGAGATAAAAGTCGTCGTTTTAAACTGAGAAGCCTAAAGCAGGGACAAAAAGTCGCCACTTCAAAATTGAAAAATCCTAAAGTGGGGACAAATATCGCCGCTTTAGGGTTTTTCAATACTCAAAAAGTCCTTTGTAATATATAGTAGTACCTTTCTGATTGTCACCGCTTTATATGTTCCTAAAGCGATGACAAATTGTCGCCGGTATATGCATCGTCGCTCTATTCTCTTTTTGTTTTAGTTCTATGATTTCATCCTATTAGAAACCTATTCAAAAAAAGGGTACAAGAAAAATATCAGAGTTGCTGTCTTTACTATTATATAATTTCAAGACCACAATAAATCTATGCTAAGATCAGTTAGGTATATAACAGAATAGTGTATAATTTCAATAGATCCAAATGAATAGAAAATAGGATTTACGGCTACTCAAACGGTTCAGTGTAGTTCTGGATAATTGGCCCAAGATGAATAAGTGTGGGAGATTTTATCAAACCATTGAATTCAGAATATGATAAAGTAGCTCTTTGGTGGAGGAATACTCTTTTGATGAGTATTGCAATGGCTCTATTTGCGATATTCATATCTATTATTTTAGAGATTTATAATTCTTCTATTTAACTGGATGGAATTTCACAGAATTAGATTCAAAAAACTAGCAGAGCACAACACTTGTTCGATCATAAATGTGTGTTTTGCTATGCATAGAGCAGTTCAGTTCATGTTCTATACATAGAGCGTGCATGCATACTTTCATTACGGACTTTTCCGATTTTGCCATCTCGAGTAGAAGAAATAAGAAAGATTTATTACAAGGAATACAGTTTAAAGTGGTAGATAGCTAGCTTGGTTCCTATTGGACAATGAATCCTGTTTGAAGATGCTCATATACGAAACGTCTCGAAATAATACCAACTAAAATTCTTGGGAAGGTTATACATCTTTTATCTTTATTTATGAATTCCATAGTAATAGAAATACGTATCCTATTGAAACTATAGGTTCCCTTGACCAAGTCATTGCCTATAAATTGCCGGATCACTCTTTAACAGGCACATAATCAGAGCGTCGGGTTGTATATGCCTGCATAGGACAAATGCCCCAATACTATGGGTTTTTTTTTTTTTTTTTCGGTACAACTTCTTTATTATATTTTATTTTGTTTGAGACAGTGCCATATAATGCCTTTCGTGCAATTCCCTTGTCAGGTGGATTCCTCTTTTTGTTACTCAACCTACGGGTACTAGCAAATAATGAACCAATTGCAAGAGTGGAGCTCTACCATTAATTGAGGTATCCTCAAGCCAAGTGGAGCATGATGAAGGAGTCAAATGATTCTTATATTCTTTTCCTTGTTTTAATGAACCACGTCTCTTTGGCAAGTTAAAAAGCGACGAAGTCTTCCTTTTCCCGAAGATGAGCAAGTGCTGTATATTGAATAAGAAATCAGAATAGAATAAGCTTATACTAGATATATTCAAGGATTCATGTATCAAACACTATCTACTTCAGAAATCTCAACTAAAAGATTTTTCAAATACAAAAGTTTAGAGTGCGTTTAGTATAAGATTCGAATCCTATTCTTTAAATTCATAAACAACTTTCTATGTAAAAGTTATTTCTGGATTTGAAGAATAGGATTCAAATCTTGTACCAAATGCGCCCTTAGTATCTTCCTACGAATTAGTGAATTAGAGATGATCATTTTCGTATAGGAACATAATAACAAACAACAAATCAATTTTCAAAAATTTTATCACAAATGTGAAATACTTATCTTCTAATACTTCGTTATCAGTCTGGACAAGCTGATGTTCAAGCTTTCTTCTCGAGCCAGTGCACTTATATGCACTTATACTAAGACTCTTTTTTATAATTGTACAACTTAGTCTATTATTATTAGGTTTTATCTTATTCAAAATTATTATTAGAGTTCAACTGATTTTAATTAATTTTATTATTTAATTTCCTAGTTGACTTATGACTAGTTTATTATTGTTGTGATGTACTACAACTTTGTTATAGTTGTGCTGTGACCAGAAATAGTTGAGACAAAAAAGATATATGCTTATAATAAGTTAAATTTATAATGCTAATGTGTTGCTTAAAAATATCATTTAAGTCTATAATAAACTATAAATTATATGTGTTGTAAAATAATAATTTAGGAAATTCATATAATCATGGACGAATGCAGTAAAGGGCGATGCCCCCACTCAACTTTGGATAGTTCTATTTTTGTCCCATATAGATTTTTTTTTCCTTTAATTGACCCTATTTAATTTTTTTTTTCTCATTATTTCTACATATGCCCCAGCTCAAAATTTTCATTACATGTATGGCCTATAAATTTATTTGTTTTTTCATCAGTCTCATTCAGTAATTTACTTTTTGGGTTAGTTTCATCTATTCCAATTTTTTCTTCTTTTTTTCCCACTTTTATTCTCATTAATTTTTTATTAAAAATTTTTCTAATACGCAATGTTTATTAGTTTCAATAAACAAAAATTAGCACATTAGGATTTCGAAAAAATAATTTTATTTTTTTGATGACTAATTACTATATATGTGTATTGTATTTCTTTAATTTCGAAAACATCTATAATGTTTGTATCTTACTTCATAATTATTTTTCTATATTGATCTTTTACTTTAATCTTTTTTCTATTACGCTCTCCACTGAAACAAAATCCTAGATCTGTCATTGCATATAATGACGAGAGAATCAATTTTATAAAAGTAACACTATTACGTTCATGTTTTGGCCAACACAAATCATATTTTAATGAATCTGTATTGGCTAAAACATGACCTATATTGGTCAAAATATGAACGGAACTCGTCCGTCTAGCGGGACTACATCTATGCTCAACTATACATACCATATATGTAGCACTACTAATTCTAGTCAGATGGAATAAAAACGTGAATAAACCGATAATTCACAATAACATGTAACAAGAAAAAGGTGAAACTAAAAAGACACGGAAGAAAAGCAAGGACAAAAAAAAGTTCAATGTCACATGACCCACATCCAAACAAACGTGTAAATCAGATGAATCAGGCATTCTATCCGAATAGGTATGTGAAAGAGCTAGTTAGAGATAATGAATGGACTTCGGTGGTTTTTGGCAATAATTTTCTGAAGACGACAACGGTCTGAATTAACTCGTAACATATTAAGAAAAATGGAACTGGACAGTACCTTATATGTTAGTCCGAGTTTGATTAGAGTTCCACTTGTGTATTCTACAAATGAAACCCATACGGCACGTCTTTAGATCTACATCTACCACCATTGACTCGTAACGTTTTCTGTACACAGTAGCAGTATAATAAGAACTGTACCTAAAAATATTTATTTCGAAAACAATTGTACCTATAAATATTAGTTCCTATATTATGATGATTTGATATTGGGTTAAACAATTTTTTTCCCGTCTGGTTAAAGTGGGTATAATAAGTGCCAATACTAAGTTTGTATAAATACGAATTTATATAACTATACTATGCTATAGAAGCGTGACTCGTAATTGTGAAGCGAACAGGAGTTTCAGCTGCCTACTTGCTTTATTTATAATTTAATGTGATGTATGACCCATAGAAACGACAATTCGATCTCCACTGCTAGGGCCTAAGGGCAGTTATTCAGGTGACGCCTTGAAACTCCCACAAAACTATATAGCAAGTTCTAATTTTTCGTAAACATGTTAAACACCATTGAATAATAAGTTAACTTGCTAAATTCGAAAATATAATTAAATTTTTTGAGACTTTGTATTATGTTGTATTTGTTGAGACTTAATACTTTCCTATGATGTTTTATGTACTAAAATTTTAAAGTTTTATCTTAATTTTAACTTTTAGATTGTATATTATATACATATATATTATTTATTATGGCTGATATATTGAAAATGTTAAATAATTTCATAAATTATATCAGGTTATATTAGAAATTAATGTGAAATATGTTAACGTGTTAAAACTTAACAGATCATTAGGTGATGTCATATCGAACTATATAGGACATGCATGTTTAACACTAACAGGTTAAATTGAGTCAATTAATGGGCTAATGATAAACAAGTTAGTAGGTCGTATTAGATTGGACGCGACTTGACTAACATTTGTTTGAATAACATGTTAAATGCGTCATTTATGGATTAACATATTTATTAAGTGTGTCATATATGAAATTACAAATAATGACACGAATAATAAACATGTTGTATTCTAATTTGATAGTTGCTCGTTATATGTACGTTTCAATATGATAACACAATACAAATTGCCAACCCAATCTACAACTACTTGCTTCTAATTGACAATTAAGTATAGGTGGGTCCCGTGTAACTGAGCTGTTGTGAAGATAATTCTACACGCATCTTCTTTATTTTTTGGGGGATCCCATAGAGGAGAGTTGTTCTAATTATAATTCTACATGTATTAGTATATATATATATATATATATATATATATATATATATATATATATATTTTTAGATAATTTCCAGAAAAAGGTAGGGTTGTATCTTCAGTTACTCTATTACTATGAAAAGTATTACCAATTTAAATTTTATATTGTATTATTACATTTATAGCTTAAAAAAAAAAGATGTTCTTCTACAAATTTTTTTGATTGATAATCTAAAAATGAAAGAACGATCATACTTTTATGAGCAATGTTATGGGGCATCAGTGGTGCCCAGTATCAGATTTAATTAATAAACTGAGTCCACATGAGCCCCACCTAAATTATAATTATGATTAGCTATTGACAGACTGACATATCATTATGGTGCTGGACACTACTGGTGTCCCATAGCATTATTCTATTTTTATTCATCACACTCTACAATTTGTACACCACTAATATATAGAAAAGAAAAGAAAACACAGAACAAACATAGTACAAATGCTAGTACAAATAAAAAGTACACAATAAATCTACCCATAATTCTATACCCCTATATGGCCCATAAACTAGGAAAGAATCAACCAGAATAACTAAGAAGACTGGTCAATATTAGTCCTAATATCTCAACAATTATTGGTTATAAACAGTCATTTTCTTTTTAGAAAAATATGTACTCCTTTTTACGTATCTATACCGAGTTTATTTTTTACTTATGGAATAATATCACTTTCATACTTTGTATTTTAACACTTTGTTTAATTTATACTTTGTGTTTTAATTATTATCAACATTGACCCTCAAATTTAATATTTGTTATAAATTTATATCCTGACAATAATTTAGAATCATTAATTTATTAAGATGATTTAATTAATAAATTTATTCTTAGATTAGTTTTTATATGGTTTACTTATTTATTATGCTTCCCCGATGTTAGTATCTCTGATCTCCTCTTTTTTTTTTTTTTTTTAATTCTGTGTATTGAAAATATTGGTGTTTCAAAATAAAAACTGTAGCTTGCAACCTAGATTTTCCCTGCTTTTGTTGGACAACGCACTTAGCATCTGCAGTTCTGAATGTTAGTTTTCATTTTTTTTTTTTTTCAATTTACGAATAAAATTTTGTTTCCTATGCAGTTTGCTCTCTCTTTATTCGGAAACAGAGTGATGAAATTTGCTTTCTTGGTTTTGGTGACTAGCTTATTTGAATTTGTTTTGATTGATGGAACTTAGTAATTCTTTTAATTGGTAGAGATCTTACTATTCGAATATTAAAAAAAAAATTGATTATTGTTTGTGTCTATTAATGAACATGCATGATTTTTTTTTTCCCCTGTTTTGTTGGTGAATTGATGAGTTTCCAATTAAATTGGCCATGATTAATTTTGAAATATATATATTGCTTTTAATTCATCAGGTTTTTGTTTACAGAGTGTAACATGTTTGTATTTAATTTTTTTTTTCATTGAAAGTTTTTGTTTCACGATCTTCACGTCAGGTAGTCGTATACATACAACACGGCATAACTTTTTTGACGGAATTATTAGCAAGAGAGATAACAATGTTTGGAGAGATGTTCACATGCAATAATAAATTTCTTCTCAAATATGCCAACTTCTCTACTCAAAATTTGTTAATAAATTGTTTCAATAAGAGTTATGAGTCATATTTCAATAAATGCAATGTTCCTTAAATCATGGGACCTTTTTCCCCCCTCGCTTTTTGTTTGGGTTGATTACCAGTTTGTTTCCTTTTTAAAATGGATTATAGCATAAATGGTCCCTAAACTATTCAATTTGTGGTAATTTAGTCTGCAACGTTATAATTATGGTAATTAAGATCCTGAATTTTTTGACTTGAAATAATTGTCACTTAATTATCTAAATTGTAACCTCTTGCTAAATTTTTGACCAAAAATACACGTGATCGAGCATCACTTTGTAGCATCTGAAAGTGTATCTAAGGATAAATAAACTGAACAAAAGGATTTGAAGATAAGGAAGACATACTATTTACATTTTTTAGAGTTCCCATAGCTGCATATTTAGAGAAATTTATGTATAATTATTTAATTTTATACTTAAATTTTCTAAATTACCTTTCAAGTACACTTTTAAAATCTACAATGCGCTCCTCAGATGTGGCTTTGATCCGTTATTAAATAACACGTTGTAATTTAGATAGTCTAGTGACAAAATTACTTCAAATCGAAAAATTCAGGAGCTTAATTACCATAATCAAAACTTTAAGGACCAAATTTTCACAAATTGGTAGTTTAGAGACCATTTGTGCCATTAATCCTTTTTTAAATCCTCATTGACATAAATGACTCAACTGTAATTAAACCCTATTTAATTTCTAAAAGATCGCAAATAGTAAACACAACAATACGTCAACGCCTTTATTCAATTTAATTAGAGAATAGAGTAATAAATGGGAAGGTTAATTATTATCAGTGTACGTAATTGTCTTTACCATTTTATATTCCAAATTAACTTCTTGTGCACACCTAATTATTCATAATGACACAGATGGTGCAATATTTAAGAAGATTACAGAAATTACCCCTGGAGAATAGACTGGACAATCAAAGTACTTGTTTCCAAGAAAGGATTGCGGAGAGTTTTTTGGGACTCTTCTCACCTATATGGAACTTTTTCTCGTATATATGGCACTTTCAGAGCTCTCATTTTGTTCCTGATCAAGTATATCAACAAAAAGTTTTCGTCTCAAGATATGTACCTGTATTGTAACAACCTTTTTGGCTATTAAAATAGTTTACTAGTGGCACAAATATATAGTTTAATAGTTCATTATGTATAATACACCTACAGTTTACGATCTAATGTATATACTACTTGCCAGTTCATTACTTTTACAGAGTGTAGTCAATTAGATTCTACTATCTATACAAAATTTTGTCGGACAAAAACAAGCACGTGCCTTCAACACTAGTATATATATATATATATATATATGGAGGAGGTTTCAATGGTTACGTTGTGTGGCAAGATTTTGAATGTATTCCTTTTGATGGGATTGGTCCCATCTATAATTTGATCAACATAGATCACTTTTAATCAACATAGACAAAATATGGTCTGTGTTTGTTAAATCATGAATGGGACCGATCCTATCAAAGAGACTACTTCCTTCCTCTGTGTGGCAACACGTGCCCGTTATATGATAAGAAATTAGGCCTACAAGTTAATTACCAGTACGTGATTTTGTTACTCACTATCCTTTACTCTTCTGTATAATTTATGAAGTGAGAAAATGATGATTAAAAAAGGCAAAAATACAGAAAACACACACATAACTTTTTACTACTGAAGCAACATGTAGAAAAATCTAAACCATAACTTATCATGGCTCCTGTTGTACTAATTTAAATATTAATAATTCAAATAAAAACTGGAAACTAAAAAAAGCAAATATAAGCTTTTTTTTAAAAAAAAAAGAAGCAAATATTAAAGGCAAAGGGTGGTATTTAGAAGAGGAGGAAAATTGAAAAAAAAAAAAAAAAAAGAAAGAAAAAGAACCAAGCAGGTCGACGATAAGCTCAAAATTCCATGATGAGTCATTTGTGTTTCTATATATCGTTATAAATATAGATATGTTACTACACACTATTTTTTGGTATGTTTTTAACAAGGATGATGGAATTCCCGTCTCGTACGTTTACAGAAGTGTTCCTCAATCTGCACAGGTTGTATTCCTCAATCTAATCGTTATCTTGATTATTCACAGTGCTATGGTTATCACATCATATTGTCACACAATATTAACAGGATTCATCACAAAAATCACAACTCAAGGGCTCCTATAGAAACAAAGAGTAGTGAGAGAATTTGCTTCTGGATATGTCGACTAAATAATTTTTATTAACTACGTGTATTCCGAATGTAAAAACCCTGAATATTGTAGGGGTAAATTGGTAAATTAGCATTTTCAGAATAAAATAAGAGAAATTAGGTTAAATATACGTCATAATAGGTATATTTTGGTCCCCATACTTCCCTCAATAAAACTCCGAAAAATATACATATACCCACCTGAAATGTCACTTCTACTCTTAATAATTGGTTTACAATGTATATGCTTCTCTTCTCCTCTTTAACCAAGTTGAAGCTCCTCATTCCTCCCCCTATATCCTCACAATCTTTTCTCTAATCTCATTCTTCAAGTTATCACACTGTCTAAGGAGCTGAAATTCTAAGAGCAGAAAATAAGAAAGGATAAAAGTTGAAAAAACAGAAAAAAGAAGAAGCGGAAAGACGGAGGAAGGAAATCTGCGAAATGGGTATGTAATTTATGTATTCAAATATTATGGGTACTGTTTAAAATAGTTTTTAACTGAGTTTCGATATGTTACGGGCATAATTTATACATTAAAAGTTGTTTTCTGGGAATATCTACAAAATTCTAGAAAAAATAACTCGGCGTCACGATAAGCATCGAGTGTTCGATGTCATTTCGACCATATTTCGATGAAATCTGAGTTTTAGGATTTTTTTTCGACTATATTTTAACCCTAATTCGATGGTACTCGAAATTTCTACCAATCTTCGATGCATTTTCGATTAATATTTTTTTCGATCAATTTCGATGTCTTTCGATTATATTCGAGCTTATTTCGACCAAATTTCAATGGCTGGAAAATATAGATTCTTCCTTTATATTTTATGATTTATCTATTGATTTTGTATACCAGATGAATCTAATTTCTGTTTTATCTTTAGAGTCACGTTTCAATATCATAGTTTTGTATTACGGTGAATGGATGTCTTCGTCAGAGAAAATATTATGATCTTATATTACTAAAAAAAGTAAGGCCATGAGTGTATGGAAGGGTATAACTTTTGTGACCCTTGTAGATAAGCTGTATGATCTTGGATATAACTATTGTACTTTTTACCGTGACCTTTCTAGGAAAGTGATTCCCGACAGGTACGAGAAACTTTGACTTTGAGTTATGTATTGAAGGAAAAAAAAAATTACAAAAAAATTTCAGAAATTTGAAAATTGGACACATCGTCAAAACCCATTGAAAATGAATTGAAACGCATCGAACGATCATCGAAAATTCGACAAAACCCATTCGGCGGAATTTCGACGTTCATCGAGTAAAAAGGCAGAAACTATTTAGAATTGTTAATTCATCGAAAAAATGCATTGAAATGCCTCGAAAAATAAAGCACGTTGAAATTACCTCGAACGTGAATCAAAAACTAACACTGACATTACTGACCAACTTTTAACTCTGCAATCGAAAAGAAATCGAAACAAAATCGAAAACAAATCGAAATTAGTTGAAAATGAGTCGAAATGGAAACCTAATTAAAAACTAATACTGACAGTGGCGACCAAGTTTTAGCTCTACAATCAAAAAGCAATCGAAACATAATCGAAACAAATTGAAAACACATGGAATTGAGTCAAAAATTAATCGAAACAGAATCGAAATACTAAAATACAATTGAAATACCATCAAAATTACATCGAATGTTTATATCACTTCATTCAAAACCCATTCTGGACGTCGAAACATAATCGAAATATATACAAAATATGATTGAAAAGTCCTCGAAATGAAACGAAATGTATCGAAATTCGCATCAATCCAAAAAAACCTATTTCTGGAAAAATTATTTTTTCATATCTAATAACTCAATAAGTTGCCAAATATTCTCAAATATCAATGAAATTAAGTTGAAAATGGATTTAAACAATAAATTAGCTATATTAATCGAATTTCCTAATTTGACTTTCAAAATGAAACTCTGAAAATTAAATTTTAATTACTTTTTTGGTTGGCGTCATTTTGTTCTTCTGTGCTTGTCGGCAATGGCGTTTGGTGTTTTCGGTGCTTGTTTTTTCAAGTTTGAGACCTTACGAGGGTCGAAGATGAGAGAGAGAGCTTCACTAGAATTTCTCGAGACGGAGCGAGTGATTTGAGAGGCGGAGCGACATATTTCTTGAGCTCAAGGAGGTCGGAGACGAGAGAGAAGACGAGGGTTTTGTAGAGAGCTCAAGAGATCTTTCGACTGTAGAGAGAGAGAGAGAGAGAGAGAGAGAGAGAGAGAGATGATCAAATCGAACATTGAGCATAGTTTTTCTTAGGTTTTTTAGGGGCATTTTTGTCAATGAGCATATTTTTCATAGTATTATTAAAATAAGGGTATGACCCAAAATATGCCTTTATGGTGCATATATGGCCTAATTTCTCTAAAATAATAGTGGGTATGGCTAAATTCAAATTTGGGTTTGATTGAAATAATTTTACAAATTGGGGACTAAATGGCAATTTAGGGGGGTGAAATTGTAAAGATTTTGAAATGAGGGACTATAGTACAATTTTTAAAAATTGCGCAGTCCTATTTAGTGACAGCCACGTGACCCACTCTACCCCACTTTTTCCTCCCCTTTCTCTCTCTTCCCCACTGCTCATTCTCTCTCCTCCCTCTCATACTCTCTCTTTCTCTCTTGGCTAAGAATGGCTACCACCCATAAGCGCCGAGCGATGCACCTCCGGCTACCAGCGAGCCATGCCACTTGCCCAGAATCGACCGTCACCTCGAGACGAAACTACTGCCCGAGCTACAGGACCACCGGAGCTCCCCACCGCCGGAGAGAAGCAATTTTCCTCTGCGGACAAATCCGGTCACCAGCGCTATTTTCAACCACTTCAAGTCGGGAGACCGGCTTTTTCAACTCGTCTCGACATGAGGAATCCAATGGTATGTATTTCGTGACTTGAAAATGCCCGAATTAAATTTTGCTATTGTTGAGCAATCTTAAGCTTTTAGTCAAAGAGTTGACTTTTTGATTGGACCACTGAATCGTAAATCTAATGTCATTTTTAGAATGTACTCATGAAATGGTGAAGAATAATATTTATATTGACAATGTATAGTGACGGGCACGGAAAACAAGATCGAACGGCTCAAGATTTACCTCGTTTTACATGTCGAGATCGGGTTTTGGTCCGAACCCGAATTGGTCAAATTATATATCTAACCTAGCTATTTTGAAAGTTAGGAATTCAGGGGGTGAGGTATGTTTATCAAATTGCTCCTTTGAGAAGAAGATTTATCAAAGCAAGCAATCGAGGGCATAGAATTGGTTCTCGACCATCCGAACGATCGCTCAATGACATCTCGAGCACCTAATAGCGTGGTATCGTATTTTAGTAAGGTAGGGATTCAGTTACCTCGATTTTACATCGTTTTGATAAAAATTTATATTATGTTGCATAATATAGAAAAAACATGATTTTTAGATTATTTGAATATTATGATGGAGTTTCTTCTGATATGATATATTCTATATTGCTCTGGGACTATTCTGAGTACAGTTTATTTTTAGGTATATCAAATTAGGGCTGTTATGCTGCTCGTTTTTCTGAAAAATTAAATACGACTATTTTAATCAAAAACTAGAGCATGTTTGATAATTGTTTTATTGCATGGTTGTTTTCACACATTAGTTCAAAGTGCACGTGTCATATGATCACACATGAGCACCGTGTTATCATCATGGGGTTTACAATGTGGCGCTGTGTGCCTCGCTGTCAGTGCAGAATCTGTAAACCAGCTCGATGTTTTTCTTCTGATTACCTCTCTATTTTGGTAGGTGTAGGCGAGTCGGTGCCCCTTCATATTGGCAGGTATAGGCAATTCGGTTGCCCTTCCAGGTTGGCAGGTATAGGCAATTCGGTTGCCCCTCCAGGTTAGCAGGTGTAGGCAAGGCGATTGCCCCTCCAAGTTTAATAGACGACACATGGGTGTCCCTTCCGGGTATAAGTTTAGGTGTCAGGCAGGTTGTGTAGCACACATAGTGCCAACATCCTAGGTTTCCATGATGAGAGGAGGTGAGCTCATATGTATGGGGTTGATGTATGTCGTGCTTGTGAATTGATGGATTTTGATTATTATATTTCATATATAAATATGGATTACCAGTTTTGGAACTTAATTTTATATATATATGTGTTTTACAAATGTGTTTTGGATTAAACTAACCATGCAGGAAACTCTCCATCATAAATAAAATAAAAAGATTTTCAAATGAAGTAACAGTTTTCCTGCTAAGCGTTTGAGCTCAGCCCTCTACTTTCCTCCCCTTTCAGGTGCTTGTCTAATCGAGATAGTTGTCATTATGGCTAGGCAAGTCTCTTGGCTTATGCTTGCGATCCTATTCCACTTCTTTGGTTGGTTCCTATACCTTGTCCTATTCCTTCTTCATATCTAATTGTTTAGCCAAATTTGTTTGATATACTAAGTGAATGTACGAGAATGCTTTTACTACTATTTGAGGACAGTGTATAAATGGGACATGGTTCCTTAAAGCATATTTTCAAAATTTTAAGTACTTAGAATTATGACTGTAAAACATTTTGGACATTCAAACCCTTGGACATTCAAACCCAAAGATTTGTGAAATTCATTTATTCAAAACTAAAGTTTATCAAGCCAAATTTTTAAACGACTTAACTATGTTTTCTTCAACTTTAGTTGGCATTTCTCCCTAAGTAAACTAAACTAAAAAAAGACTCTTTTTAATATAAAATTTCTAATGATTCGAAGACTATAATGTAAAAATTCATTATCTTTATTTTCACTCAAAATTACTAAATCAAGGTTTTGAATTTCCGGTCGTGGCTAAATCATGGTTTTAAATTTCCAGTCGTGATACCAAAATGACGCTTTCACACTCTTAAAACAATGTGCAAATTCGCACAAGTTCAAACGGATCGGATTTATACCAACAGTAATCGATTGATACGCCTAAAATTATTGCACTAGACGTTGATTAGTACACAATTAAAATGCACCAACTCAGATTAATTTTACTACTCTGGAATAGAGGTTAAACCCCAACATATACCATCAAGAGAGTGAATGTAGCCAGAACAAAAGGTTTAGCTACTTGGATCGAGTGAAGCCTATATAATAAGGTATACGCTTAGGCGGTAGATACATTACCCCAAGCCTGTCCAAGATTATACAGCCGTATACGATAAACATGTAACACACATAAGCTATAACCACATATACACACATACATTAATTATTACCTATACATTGTGTTCAAAATACAGCATAAGACTTTAAACAGCTGGCACACACTAATAATTCATGCATGCATACATACATATAGACAGGTCTAGAGAGAGTCAAACAAAGACCCTGGGAACAGAAGTATCATGGGCGTGTGTGCCGGGCTTGCAGTCGGTCTCCCTGAGGACTGTCTTCTGGCCTTTTCCTCCTCCATTTGCCCTTGGATGAACCCCATGATCAGGCCCTTTCAAATAAGCTCTCTTTGCTCTCTCCTCTTCAAAGCTCACTCCGAAACGTTTCTCAACATCTGCAACACCATTATTTTTGTTTATTACACATATATTCTTCTGTTTCTATATATTTGTACCGATCCCCATTGATATGAAAGGAATAATTAATGCCCAAAAAATAAACAAGCAACTAAACTTTGTAGAAACAAACATTACTAAGAAAATATTAATTCATTAGGAAAAATATTAATCAAATCCAAATTCTCTATTCAATGATCCAATTTTTTGGTATGTCGAATTCTTTCCAACCAATAGACATTTGATGCCACAATTTAAAAAAATTAAATGAAAATAAATGCCCGATAAATTTTAAATAGTAACTAAGTAATGTCATGTCTTACATGATATAACATTAATTTGGTTATTGGTCGACTGACTTGTGACTCAAATTGGATAAAATAGTTTAGTTTATCTTGGTTTATTACCTCAAACAAGAGCTAAAAGCGCATACAGTTGTTAAAAACAAGCATATAAATACATAAAAATATATATGGCATAGTATTTAGTTTGTACCCTTGGCAAGGTGATCATAAAGCTGGCCATCCCTAGTGAAGGCCATCATGAGCTGAGGGAGGCCAAGAGGAATAGCATCGCCCCGGTCGACCTGCCAAAAATGGTAGGTCTTCCCATAAGTCTTGACAAGCTTCTCCAAGTCCTTGCGCTCGATCGGCCCGGGGATCCCTGGCATGAACAGCATCCCGCTCTTCACCTCGTACTCGTGGGAGTGCCACAGAGGCTTCTCCGAGTCCGGCAGCGTCATGAAGAGGTTCTCCGACACGACGTATTCGATGCCAATAAGCCGGGCGTCGCTCGTAGGGCTGTCGTAGATCAGGCACTGCCGCACCTCCTCGTTTAGATGCGCGCAGAAGTGGTGCGCCTCTACTTGCCGCGTCATGTCGTCTCCGTAGAAGTGGAACCTAATATATTTATTGTCAAAACGATGTAGACAAGTAGTAACATCACACAAAATTGGGCTAAATAAATAAATAAGAGGACAACAAAAATCAAACTAGAAAAATCTTCAGTTTAGATTCATGAAATATTGCAAGACACTAGACCATGTTGATCACTTGTGACTAGTTGTTAATCACTACTTTAAAAAAATAAAATAAAATAAAACTCACTCATTAAATATGTATAGGATGACCGATTCATCGAGTGATCTTAACCTTAATCTTTATTAGTTATCAACAAAATTTTGGTTAATTAATACTAAAAGCCCATCTACAAAAACATAAAATTACTTGCATATACGTGTGGTCCTATAGTAACATCATGAAACTACCAAAGAATTATGACGTACACATAATCTAGTGGTAAACACGCCAAAGAATATTAATTAATTTAGAATCAATTAATATTAGGAATACATAAATACATATACACACTTACGCGCAGAAGTGCTGGTGGATCTGGTTGATGGGTCCGAAGCCTTGGATGGCGGCGGTGGCGGTCTCGAGGAGGGCGGTGCCTGTCTGAGTGGGCTCTCCGGCGACATCAGGATGCTGTCCCGACATACTTTCGGTCAAAAGATAGAAACTATATTACAAATATGTGTGCTAATTAATTCTGGTTGTAGCTCAGGTTTTGATTATGGAGAGACGTAGTATTCGCTACTTGAGATGAAAATGAGGATGGAATTGTTAGGCTTAAGAAGACGCAAAGGCTGTTGCATGCAGGGTTACGCGTGGAGGCTGATGGTGCAGTAGGCGTCGATCAGGGTGCATGTCACGTGGCTGCCAACGTGCCTTCGCTTTAGGAGTAGACGTGTGTTATAACTCTCTTTTTGCTTCTAGATCGAGTGAACAACGTTTTATTTATATGATTGTTATCATTTTTTTTTTTTTTTTTAAGTTAGCCTTCTGTTTTAATCTGGCTAGACGTACGTGGTGCTTATAAAGAGTAATGTTACACAATAGTGCTCGATACCATAAACTAATATAATCATTGGACTTATATATAAATTTTAGGACAGATCTTATATCATTATATAATATGGAAATTAAACTTTTATTAGTTATAAAACTATACACCATTAATCTTCTATAAGATTGCTCTAATAATTTAACTAATAATTTAACCACCATAGTCACCCATAAGGAATTGAGTATCGACTGCCTAGATCGAGTGAGTACCGACTGTTGCTAACTTGCTTTATGTCGGTTGGTTTTTCTGGACTAGCCAAGTGTAACATACATGACAATCGAATACAAATTAATATTAATAGTACTGTCAATGCTATTCTATTCTGTCTCATTTTTTACAATAGAATTAATATTCCTCTTCCTATTTTATTTTATTTAGGACAATCCTAATATTACTTTTCTGTTTTCATTTGACGAACTAAACACCATTTAATACCAACTTTTAATGGAATTTAATTAATGACTTTCATTTATTACAAAGATAAAAAAATAACTCACACACTTTAAGAGTCGAACTCCCGATCTAATACTCAATCTCTATACCACCCTACTCATTGAGCCAGCCTTAGTGGGCTCATAACTTCATATTTAGTTAATTACACATATAGACCCCTTAGTCTCTTCCTTTTTTTCCTTTTTTTTTTTTTTTTTTTTTTTGAGAAAACTATAGTGTCAATACTTAATCTATAGTACTGATGTCATGTAAAACTAGAAACTACTAAAAATTTCCAATGACTTTTAGGGAAATATCAGTTTCGATCATGTGTGTGTGTTTTTTTTTTAATATTGGATATATTATCCTAATTTGTTAAATTAGTCAAAATTATCCTTTGGGGTAGATTTGGTCAAAATTGTTTTATGAGTACTACTAAATTCTTAATTAAAATTAATCAAGTAGTCTAATAATATCAATATTCTTAATTAAAATTAATCAAGTAGTCTAACTACCTTCTTAACCCTATAATTAGGAATGTTCAAAATCCGCACAATCCAATCCAATATGCAAAGTACGGATATCCACACTTATGCGAATTGAATTGGATGAAATTTCTAAAATCTACATTTTTGTTGATTAGATATATTTTTTCCTTAAAAGTAATCGATCCAATCTAATCCTCACTTAAAAGTATATATAACATATAATTTATATATTTCTTATAACTCATGTATGTTATAAAATTTTCTATTGATTATAGTTTAAGGTATAACTGTACGATTTATCACATTGATTAATACTTTATAAAGTACAAAAGCCCAAATTTGTGTTAAAAAAATAATTCAGAACAAAAAACTAATATAAAGCTCAATTTTGTGTTAAAAATAAATAATTCAGAGCAAAAAATCAACATAAAGCCTAATTATAATCAGAATTATTAATTAGGACTAAATAACCAATCAAAATTAACCGATCCAATCCACACATTTACAGATTGGATTAGATTAGATTAGTTAAATAGTTTTATGTGGATTAGATATGGATGCAATTTTTAAAATCCATACTTATTGTGAATCGGATATAATATGATAAAATAAATACAAATTAGATTGGATGAAAATCCTTACATTCAATCAAAATTATCAAATAGATAATTTTTTTTTGAAAAAAATTATATAACAACATCCTTATTTACAATCAAATACATAATTTTTTTTAAAAAAGGATTTATATAATTTTTCGAGAATAAATTTGAGTATTTGGCATATAAGTTTTGTTTTTTATTTTCTCCTTTCTTTCTTTTCTTTAAAAAAAGTAATGATGTTTAAGTTGTTTAGTTATAAGTTTAATAGATAATTTCATTATTTGACCAGGATATTTTGGCAACTTTTCAGATAAAAAGTTAACAAGTAAACAAAAATTTATTAGAGACGAAAATTTTGATCTAATTTGACAAACTTATAACGAGATATATTTTGTTTTTCTTAAGATTAATAGTGAAAATTAGTATTTAACAGTATAAGGAATAATTTTGACATTTTCACTATTAAAAGGAAAAAAAAAAAAGAGTGGGAAAGAAGATAATATAGTAAAACCTCTATAAATTATTACTACTGAGATTAGGAAAAATTATTAATTTATCGATAGATAAATATTTATTAATTTAAAAGAGTAGTATGAGTTTAATATCTGTATTTTTTTTTTACTTAAAATATATGTTAGATTTATAATAATAAAAATTAGATACAGTCAAAATTTATGTGTGCATGCAAAGAAACATAAAATTTAATATATATATATATATATATATGCATAAGAATTAATACATATTATTTGTATATAAATAAAATTCTAAAAGTTAATTTTTAGTATACATCAAAAAGTTAAAAAATAAATATACATAAGATAAATGCAGTTTAAAATTTAACTTTATAAAATATAGTATTTCAAGATATTTCATGTACATTGAACAAAATCTCTATAAATAGTTATTAGTTTTATTTTTAGAACCCAAATTATTATATATAGATTCTAAATTATATACCAAATATGTTGTATGTATTGCAAAAATCAGAGATAAAACTCAGTTGAATTTAAGTACAAATAATAAATAAGCAATTTTGTATGCATTTATATTTTGGACATTGAACATAAGCAATTTTGTATACAAATAATAAATAAGCAATAATAAAACTCATTTATATTTTGGACGTTATCTCATTTATACTTTGGACATTTATGTGTTTAACTAATTATTAATTTATATATTAGATGCACTCTAAAAGAACTATAAAAAATTATTATCTTATATTTTTAGCAAAAATATTAATTTAGTATATTAACTGAGTTAAGACAAAAGATTTTATTAATTAATCGAAGTTACGTTCATTTAATGAGGTTATACTATAGTTGGAGCGCGGTACATCCAAATTTGACATCGAAATTCGAAGTATTCCAATTTTCTAATTTCCCACCATCCATCGATTTACTTGTACCAAAGTTCTCTCTCCATACTCCATAGTTATGAGCACCATTACCAATGCATCCCTACTAACATTTCTTTCGCGGAATACAATATTAGGTCACATTCTCCTCCCCAGCTAGATTTTCCAACACAGCCAGGTAGGCCTCTCTCTTTGATTAATTTTCTTATCTGCACTTTTTTTAAATTTTGTTTGAGCTACATTTTTGTAACCTTTTTATGTTTCGGTTGTTGCTTTTTCTGGGTTCTTCATTCTTCATAGAATTTAGCCAAATCACTTGAAAATGACCAATTTCATCCAAATCACAACTGGGTTAAACTGTATTCCAATATGAGGCAATGCATGAACCATAACTTGAAGAAACCACTTGACTGATTTTCTATGCTACAAAATAATGACAGAACAGGAAACATTTTCAGAGAAATATCCTGCTTTTTCCTGCTTTAATGTTTTGCCTCCCTTCTCTTCTCATTTTATTTTTGCCGGCATATTCTCTTATTTATTTGTTATTTATTTATTTTTTAAGTTATTGGTGTTTGAGATTTAGTTGATTGGTTTGTACATAACTATATTCGTTCATGGAGACAAATAGTCACCTAGACTTGATTATTGTGAAATTTGGTGCCCAAAAAACTAAATCAAGCCACCGAAAAAAAAAAAAGAAAAAAGAAAAAACACTTTACCAAATTAATGCAAGTTGCCAAGCTCGATTTGTTGATGATTTTGAGTCCTCGGTAAATTTTTCATATTTTAATTGGTAGATTAAGCACAGGAGGTTATTTTATTGAGATTTGATCTCAGACGTTTGGATTCGACGCCAAACACTAGAAACTTTACCCACTTAACTAGCTGACACTTTCTCAAGTTTTAATTTATCACTTAGAGTCACACGTGTGTTGATGATCTAATTCATATGAATCATATACCTATAGTATCTATACGTACATCATAATCTGATTTCCAATTGTTCTCTGTTTATTTGCATGACAGATATATATGATAACAAGCTTAATTTCGTGCATTGTAGAAGATTCCTAATCGCTTTGCCTATATCTGTCTACAAAGAAGAAGAAGGTACTTGTTATAGTAACCTCATGAAGCATCATACTTAATGCTATTTTTTTTCTGCATCGACTGCTTGTTATGCTCTTGCATCCTTAAGTTTGAAAGACTACAAAGAATCATCATCATTTGCTCAACAAACGAGTAGAAAGCGGCGAAAAATCAATGCTAATGGTGGCTCGGGTAGATTTCCAAAGCATGCTAATTCGGAAGAAACGAGCGAAAATTTCAGGAATCTGGCAGCTTCTTTTTCACTGATGAGACAAAAAAATCGGTGTTCTCATTGATACTGTTTTGTCAAGCTACAGGGAGTTGGCTGATTTGCAGGCTAAACTTCCAAGTGAGTTGAACAAAGTCGAAGGTTTAACTGGATTACAAGTCGTTCGAGCTGCTCAAATCTTGTCTGGAGAGCATGGCTTGTTGAGAGTGTTTTTTAGCTTGCCGAACGAAGAGAAGAAACAACATGTTTCATGTTGTTTCATGTATTTTAGAGGATGGAGAATAGTAGGCTTTATGTTATATAATAATGTAAATCTTCTATAATGAGGACATGAGCTATATATGGACTAAAATATGTCTTTTTTTAGTTTCTTTAGGTTTGTTAACTTTTTGGAGCATGCATTATGACTTTTTAAGTAAGTAATTGTCTTTCCATTTGTTATTGCAATATTTTGTTGCCTGAATATGCTACTAAGATATATCGCTTATGCTGATTAAAATTTCTTCTCGTTATTATTATTTTTTTTTAAACTAACGGATTCCTTTTATTTATTTTGGTAATCAGACTTCTATATTCTTTGCTCGTGCTTTAATTAATTCATACGTCTTAACTGTTCTTATAGTCAAAACTCGTCTTATCCTATGGACGAAGAGGTCCTAAGTTTGAATTTCCTTTCTCTAACTGATTTCTCTAACTGAAAAAAAAAAAAAAAAAAAGGGTTCCATTGTTGTGATTTACAAATGAAAATTCAATGTGAATATTGTTTTTGAGCAATAAAACTATTATATAATGATAAGTATGCATTTTAAAAACTATGTTACTTTTTTTAGTAAATAGATAAATAGAATATACAAACATGACATTCACCAGTCCGCTTTATTGGACTCGGGTCTCTTACATTTCTTTTTCGATACAAATCGTCTCCCTCTGAACCCAAAATTTACAGGGAGCAGCAAAGCTCTCTGTAAAAACAATTTAGCACATAAAAATTTCATCATGCAACTGCCTTCCACCTTAAGCAATAGCTTATTGAAACAAGTCAGTCTCCTATAATAATACCATCCGTAACTAGGATGTGGATATATCATATTCCTTTTGTTATATTAAAAAAAATTGTTACAAGATATGAAGAGCCGAAAAGAAAAATTGTTGGAACAATTTACCTATATCAACTTGTACAGCTTATTGGGACAAAATAATGCATGTCACAAATACTTCTGTACAAAAAGAGAACCACAACCATGGGACGATTGAAAACTATAGAACAAGATATTGATCACGGTACTCGTTCCAAAACTCGCTGCAATGCCTTTTTGATACCTTCCTGATCAAGTGATGTTGTCAGTTGTATTTCTTGCACCTGTAACCGCAAACATATCCTATTAACAAGAATTTAATTTGTAAATGATAGAAAGCAAGAGAAGGGAAGGCAAAAAAAATTGGAAGAAGGGCTATATCCATTGGTGTAATATGATCACTGCCCAATCACATAATACCATGTGATATTGGGGACTGTACTATCTTAATTTAATCAAAAGCTCCTGATGATGATCACTTCGGGTGAATAGGTGATATCGGGTATTTAATTGATTGGAACTCACCTGTCTTCCAGCACGAGCAAGAAGTGTAAACTTCTGGTTAGTAGCAGGTGCCTGCAGCAGTGACACAAAATGATGAGGAATGTGGGGTTTTCAGGCCATGAAGGAAAGAAGAAGGTACTCACATTGGAAAGCCAAAGTTGCAGATCCTGTGAAACCACCCGTTTCTCAAAACCTTGACGAGTGATTCTCACGTCACCTATGCTGAATCAGTTATATCACAGAAAAACAAGGCAGAACAAAGTAGCAAGTGTCAATTTATTTGGAACAAAAGGAAAGAGAATTTAGGATTGTGAATTTGGTTCATTCAATACGAAGAATAGAAGTGGTCAATGCTCAACAGAATTCTTGTACTAGAATCTATCAAATTTTGAGGCTGAAAACTCTCGATGACTCGAGAAATAATGGAATCATACCCATCTTCCTTTAGTAGCTCTTCAAATATAGTTTCAAGTCCTGGAAGAGGTTCAATGTTACTGCTATCACTATTGCTCAATGAATCAGAACTAGCTGCGGCTTCCTGTGACATCAAATTCATCAATATTTGAAAGGAAAAGACATCGTTTCTGCAAGGGCAAGGGAATAAATAGTAAGACCAAAAATTATGTTAAGATTATCATATTACAAACCTGTGGTATTACTTTATCCAAAGTTTCTAGAAGTGGATCTTCTTCTAACTGTTTGATTGACAGCGTCATCCTTGCCTTTTCTCTGCATAGAACTCTTAATTAAAACTCAAGGACCTCTAGTACAGAGTAAAATCTGTAAAAAGACAATAAGTGAAACTCGAGACTCAAGTACTTCTAGCTACAGAATAAAATTTGTAAAAAGACAATAAGTGAAACTCGAGAGTTAAAATATGATGCGGTCAATGTCAATGTTGTCAACAGATTCTCCTTTTCCCCTTCCATAATGCAAGGAAACAAAATCTAGAGATTACATTTAAGAAAAGGAGATTTTTCAGTCCTAAAATTTGTTGTATTTACCAAGAAAGTTCTTGAAATATTACACCAGAAACTTTGTTGTCTATTCAAACAGCTAGCTAAGAGCTGCAAAAAAAATTTCACAGGTTGGGTCGTCAAGCCAGACTTTTCATCCTTTCGGGGGAAGAAGTGGGAGAGGGGATGCTAATAAAGCAAGAGCAGCTTAATCGGAAAGGGACAACGTCTCCTGCTACGTCATGCGAGAATTCCAATACATTGGTCAAGGAAACACTAAGATACATTGGTCAAGGAAACACTAAGGAATTCCAATACTAAGATATATAAGGAATAAGACTGGTCAAGGAAACACCTTTTCTTCAGGGCAAAATTCATTGGTTAAATGTACTTTTTCCCGAAGGAGTTAAGCAAGAGATGACCACATCAAGAATACAGTACATCGAAAGTAACATGCAAAGGGGAAAAGACAAGACGGATTAGAGGGCAAGAGGATATATATATGTAAGTTTTAGGTTCAAATCTTAGAAACTAAGAACTTTCAGTAATTGAACATAGTGATGTAGGGTACAGCAAAGGCTAACCTATCAATACTAAGAACTTTGACCCTTACTTCATCGCCCTCAGTCAGAATATCTCTTACATCCTGCACTAGATCCCATGAAACCTCTGAAACATGCACCAGTCCAGTGAGATGATAAAGACCTGTTTCAGAATTGTTGAACAGATGGTAATTTGTGAATTTCAAATACAATGCAAATCAAGTAACAGATTTTAAGAGGAAAATAAAATTACCATCGGGAAATCGTAAGTGAACGAATGCACCATAATCCTCCAAGGAACCCACCTTCCCTTCAAAAATATCCCCTATGTTAACTTGATCAGAAAACTTTGACCAGACAGCTTCCTTTTCAGAAAAAATCAATTTTCTCTTCTCCTCATTCACTTGGATTACCTGAAATATCAAACTTAAATAAGTAGAGATCTCAGCTATTCAATGCTTATCACTTTATGAATACTCATCATGAAAGAAGCTAAATCTTTTCCAGTGAAGTCACAATGAGAAAAGTTATTTACAGGCTTTGGTTCTACATCTTTAATACTCATAATGTTTAAATAATATGTTTTTACTAACTAAATAATCCTACAAAATATTATAAGGCAAAACAAATTCAATACCTTCACCGATATAAGTGAACCAGTTAAGCTTCTTGCCACCTCTTGGGGACTTCTGCGTGGTTCTACATGTGACAAAATAAAGTAGGTTAAAAACAATTTATTCAACCGACAGTATGTATAGCCATCAGCATGAAAAACTTGGTATGCACAATACAGAATCTAAAAGTATGTTTGAATCAGAAGTTTACAGAAATGCATTCTGAAACACTTAGAATTGTCACATAATATTTTTAACAGAAGGCTATGATGGAAACTAGAAAAACGCAATGGAAGCACTAAATTTCTATGCAGGATTGTCATAAAGGATGAATAGGGAAAAGGTAAAACAGAAAAGATAGAAAGCCTTTCAAAAGTTATTAGGAGGACCAACTTAAATTTTTCCATAAGCTAATTCTATTTGACAAAAAGTACTCTCAGTGCTACTACCTGCTGTTGTCTTAAGTAACTGTTGAAAAACTGAAAATGTTAACCAGTGATTGTAAACCAGATCAAAGTACATTGAAAAATATATTGACACTAAAAGCATTAACAATGGAGAGCATACAACACTTCTGTTGTAGGGCATATGCAACCAATCATCCCAAAAGTTGCATCTATTAGAAGAGGCGCAATCAAATCATATTAATCACTCAGTACTAGGCTCAAGAGTGCACTCTTCGGGCTCTACGTGTTCCAGCTCCGATGCCAAAAAATATATAACAGAGGCAACCAATAATCCCAAAAGTAAATATATAACAGAGGCAACCAATAATCCCAAAAGTTGCAAATGTTGGGGGAAGCGCAATCTAATCCAGTCACTCAGGATTAGGCCCAAAAGCGCGCTCTTCAGGCTTTACCAATTTAGGCCCTTTTTCGAAGATCCTTACGTATGGGTCTAGGCCTTCTTCGAGGCCTAGGCCACATAGCCTCATCCTTGTATTCAAGTGATGCCCCTACATCAACTTCACTTCTTCCTTAATTCAGACCAAGCTTTTTTTTTTTTTTTCAAATGAAATTCGTAATAAAAAATAAGAATGAAATAAAAGTATGAAGCCTGCTACGTACTGACGTGTATATGTCAGTATCAGAGTCGTCCATCACGCATGTCCTAACAGTGGAACCTACGTGGGACCACTGTTGTGGATGGCCCTAATGCTATAGACGCATCTGGAGCTATCAAAATCCATTAAAGTAAATAGAATATGTAACACCAAAAGCGAACAAGAAAATAATACCTATACAAAAATGTGAAGGGCTCAGCTGTGGAAATGGGAGAAAACCGACTAAAGTACGGAAACGAACCAGCAACCCTCCATTATTAAAACCTTCAATCCTGCCCTCATAAATGAGTCTACCATCATTGTAATTCCTTGCTGCCTTCCAATCAGCAGACCTCTACTTCTTAGCAGAAACCAAGTATTAGCTCAACTAACTCTATAACTGTCGAGAAATTACAAAGTAAATAAATGAACTCAGACTAACCATAGAACACTTTTCTAACAATAAATCACTTCCCTTTTCTTACCATCTTTTATTCTAGCTACGAAATTATTTCAACAGATAAAAGAGAGACAAAGGCATTTCATATGGAAGTTTTGGTTAAATATTCTTTTTGCAAGAGTCAAATGATCTCAATTATCTCTCTATCAACTTATGAAGAAATACAAGCATCAAAATTTGAAGTTTTACCCAAATTATCATATTTTAAAACATTTAACTTTCGACAAAAAATTGAAGCGCAAGCACCCCTTCTTCTGCTTGCAATAACATGCATGAAAATGTGATCTTCACAATTAGAACACAGCTGAGCAAGTCATTCCAAATATCCCATTGTACTGTTTTCAAAAAAGATCTATAGACAAAAGGAATAAAGAAAGATATAGGACAATGTCTCCCAAAAAATACTGAAGAAAAAGAAAACACCAAAGATCTGACGATAGACGAAAAAACTAGCTCTTTCATAGGGCATCAGACCAGCTCAGACTAATTAGATTAAAAATAAAAATAAAATAAAAAGCAAAACCACAAAGTCACACTAGACTGAAACTTCTTGATAACCTCAGTCAAAAAAAAAAAAACTCCATTCTTTTCTTACTTCCACCTTCAAAAGCAGCTAAATTCAATTCATAACTCACATTTTTGGCTTTAACATCTAAGAAAAGAAAAAACCCATTAAAACCCATCATTTAATTCATAACATGCTTCAACCAAAGATAGAAGCTAGCTATAGTATAAACTAATTCCATTTTTGGCCAGATAACAGAAACAGAGTTTAGAATAATAACCGAAAAAGACACAACGCACCCGAGCTAGTCGAATGGCGTCGGGCGAGGCGGCGGCGGCGGCGGCTGCTGCAGCTTCTTGAAGGGCTCTAGCGGCTGCGGCGGCTTGACCAGCTTCTCTGTCCGGACGTTCAAAAGCCTTGGAGGAGACCTCACTCGCGGCGCACACCAGAGGCCTTCTGCGCCCCAAAAATTTATGGGAAACCTTTGAAACACTCGAGTATGGGATTGGCAGAGAACAAGAAGAAGAAGAGGAGGAGACATCGGGGCCTGTTAAGAGGTGGGAGAGAAAGGAAATGTGGGTTGGGACTGAACCCAGCGAAGGAGGAGGTGTTGCAGTGAAGATGGGCATTTTCGGGGTCCAGTTTTGGCGAGAAAGAAGAGTAAGCATTCGTGGGTCTGTCTGCAATGGATAACATGGTTTGGTTAATCTTTTTTGGTGTTGTTTTGTTAGAATTGGCGTGTCATTTCTTAGCCCACAAATTCTGTTACTCACCCATACACTCACCTGTGCATGTGTCACTCTTATTGTTCTCATCACTTTTTCTTTTTTCTTTTTTTCTTTTTCTTTTTCGCTGAATCATCATTTTGGTTATGCATCTCGCCAATCCAAATCCACTCTTTTTTTGCACATTGGTTACATTCTCGTCTCACTACTTGGACATTAAAAAAATGTGCATTTCTCTTCTTATAAAATAATAATCAACCCTTTTATCTATCATTTTTGTTCTCTCATCTTCTTTTCTTTCCAATATTTAAGTCTTCTCAATATTTAAGTCACAATAGAGTGGTAAATAAATATACCTCCAGCTTAACTAATGATCTAATTCTAAGTAGTAGGTGCTCTTATCATTTAAGCAAACCCACTTCGTCACAATATACCTCCAACATTAATACTATTAGAATTAGAATAATGCTATCGGTATCCCAAACGTGCATATGATTATTTTATTTGCAATAAGTTTAATTCTATTCATATACCAACACACTACTCATATATACTAGTAACAATAGAAAGTAAATGACTCCGCAAAATTAGTGATGGATATTCTTATCGGTTTTTGGAATGGTTTCAACTTACCAATGACCAAGTTAGAAAACAAAAAGATTACCTGAATTTTGCGAACATACTTGTTTGGAGTTTTATTTATGTAATGACAAGTATTGTGAAGTTTTAATTATGAACACCATTAGTTATAAGACTTTACCATGAGATGAACTATAAAACTCAATTGCTAATATTGTGATTTTTCTATGAAAGACTTTTTAGTGAATTAAGAATTATATAAACAAATAACTTCTATTATGGAATGAATTAGTTTTCTTAATATTTTATGTGTTTAGAGTTTAGTTTATTTTGTGATGTGGATTCGAATTTCGACCCCAAAAAAAGAAAAACAATAAACTTAATTTTAATTCTATGAATGATGTAATCGGACAATAGCACCCAAAATCGCTTACTAAAGAACCATCCAATCTGCTAAGGAATTAGGCAATTACGGCTTGAGTTTTTTTTTTTAATTTTTTTGTTGAAAAAAAAACCCTAAAAATTGCCCCTTATTATAGTCCTTTAATTTTACGATTTTTTATTTTGGTCTTTAAACCCTTAAAATTGTTAAGCTCAATCTTTCTTAATGTACGGTTGTTTTAAAGGATGAGTAAGGAAATGGTAAAAAGGTAAAGATAGAAACCTTTTTCAAAGTGATTAGGAGGACCAGTATACATTTACTATGATACATCGATGATATGGACCACAAACATTATACATAACGAAAATCAAAATTTTCATTAACAATATGAAATAGCTTGGTTGCCATCATAATTGACACCTAACTATAAAATTTGTATTGATAATTTATATAAAAAAAATTAAAAACAAAAAACAAAAAAAAAAAAAACAAAAAACAAAAAGCAAAGTACACAATTAGGCTAAAAACACTGGTGGAAATGTTATTGTCCACAAACCTTAAACTTATTACAAGAAATACATTGAACTGCTGCGAGAGCACCTCAGAAAACTAGACCAGGACCCCATGAGGAGAACCGGTCGTCCATTGAAAAAAAAAAAAAAAATAGTGGTAGTTCTTACGTTGCTTCAAACTTTCTTAAGTGAAAAAAAAAAAAAAAAGCCAATTCAACAAAGAACAAATTATCCATTGTACGTACAAGCTCTCCAAATTGTTTAACAGGTTCAATATCACGTGACCCCGCAATTCATCTCACGAGCCGGCTTCTAGGATAATAAATACAATGCGTGTGCTTCGTCTGTAGCACTCCACCACCACGACATTCCTGGCTTGGTTAAAAAGCAAGCATATACAAATTCATAATACACATAAACATATAATATGTATACATACATATTTATTATATGTATGCATGCATGCATATAAGATATATGTATATGTGGTGGCAAGAAACTTCTTTGCATTGCATGCCCTTTAAAAACCCTTTGGAACAAATGCGCCAAATGAGGTCAAAAAACAGAAGGGACACACATTGTGAAGAAGTACAAATTAGTAAAGCCACCACACTAGTGCTGCTGTCCATAAAACCAAACTCCGGAAGACCAGTGCAGTGGAAAATCTTCATTCCAATTTTTTTTCCCTTTATGATTTTATGTATAAGTATATTCATATATGAATATATGTATGCATATAGTTATAGGTATGTATGTATGTATGGCCTACTCATCTCCATGAATGTACCAGCAGAGTAACATGGTGGCGCAGCGACGAAGAACGTAAATCCTAGCTCGTTGTTCCTTAACCAAAGTTGCACACTTTCTTGAGAAGCCATTTCCCTTTCTCTTTGTGTTGGTGAAACTCCTTTTTTGAAGCTGGATTTCGGCCATGCTTGCTTACACAAAGCTAGCTAATTTGAAAACTCTAAAGAAGAAGCTCACTAACTAAGAGCTATGTATATGGCTAGACTTGAGTCTCTTGAGTCTTGAGTGAGGAGTTCATGAATTTATATACTTGAATTGGTTTCTTTCTTGGGCATGAAATCTCAGATACGTTTCGTTCAGCATTGGGATATGGGAAAGATGCATGGGGTTTGCTTGAAAAGATGTAACTTGGGTTGATTTTACTAAAAAGGAGAAAAAGAAAAAAGATTACTTGCTTTTCAAGTGAGGGAGTGAATATGGAAGAAGTTTGAGAAAACGAGGGCCAATTTGAATGATTTCTTTAAGTGAGCTTCAGATTCCTTGTAATTACGATGATGTAATATGACTTATGATATTTCAAGGAAAAGGATATGGCTTTTCATGGTCATGATTCATGAGTGGTTTTATAAGGTGGGACAGCTAGAGTAATGGCACAGGGTACATTGTATGAGAGGTTTCACTTACAATGACACTTGCTAAAAGAACATTCCTGGTTAGCCCTATGTATATATCAAAGTCCAATAAAGGAGTAATGAAGTTTAGCTATATAGACTCCACACTCCAACATGTAATCTGATGATAGCTGGCAATTCAACTAGTATTTTAGCATCATAGGCTGTCTGACACTGTTAAACAAATGCACTATTATTCTCACACACACAAGCATACACAATAATAAGAGAATGCAAGTCCTAGAGAACAGAGGTATGAGGGAGGTGAAATTTTGGAACTGAAGTTTATCATACTCTTTACCATTTAATTTACTTTTAAAACATAAAATAAAGAAGCATGAATGTTGTTAAGCAAGCTCTAAGGTACAATTAGTAATCAGCTAATCCGAAGGTAATAAAGGATCTCACGTTTCTCAGCCCTTCCTTTTTCTTTTTTTTTTTTTTTTTGGGCCTAAAAATTGTTTGTTCAGCTTAGATAAGCAAACTATACATCGTTCAATTTAAGAATGGTGTATTCCCTATTGAGATGAATCAACACGTGACAGTCGATTTTGTGAGTACGCTAACTTAATGGAATAAAAATTGACCCCATCCATCGTGGGATAAATAAAATTTGCTCTCGGTAGATTGCCTGGTGAAATTCATTCCAAAAAGACTAGGCAAACCTCAATAGGACCATTATGAGGGGACTCTTCTGACTTCTAACATTTCTCAAACACATACTTCCAAGATCAAACCAAATGTTACCGAAATTGTTCTACTCGCTGGTACGAGAAAACAGTCGAATCCAAACAACATATTAACATTTAACAAAATGTAGGCGGCTTCTTTCCAAATCTTCTAATTGAAGAGGTCTCGTTATAATTTACACTTACATCTTCAGCTGTGAAGTTTTTTTCTCAAATTCTGTATGCACTTTATCAAGTGTATTATGACAATTGTACTCGAGGACAAACACAAAGAATACAAAAAGAAGTGTGTCAGCTTCCTCTAAAGCTGACATACGACTGTACACTTACAGAAAAATGACGCTTTATCAGCAAAACAAGGTATAGCTAATGAAAATGCTTCCTTGAAGATGAGCACGATCAAAGTGCTAAAAAACCTTGTCTCTCCAATTATATTGCCTTGAGAAGCTCATTGACACTCGAAAGAACAATAATTTACAAGCAGTAACCCGTTCTAAGATTATGCTCCACTGTAGCTGCAAAGTCCGCCCCAAGGATTCTCGTCAACGAGTTCCTGCCTCGGCCAAAGTTCTTTGACCTCTTGCGGCAAGCAACTCATAATCCTACAAGTATCATCACATGGGAGTTATTGCTAGATTTCATGTAACCCATGCTACTTTATGGAAAAATTTTCCAGGCAAGAAAAAGTAGCTCGTTGATCACCAGAAGAAAATCTCTTCTAATTCCACATGTCATGACAGAAGTAATACAGTAATGATAGAAATTACCTGTACAATCGCCTGTGCACAAAACTTCCCCGACAGAACGGCACCTTCCATTGAAGCCAAATACTTCTGTTTTGTGTAGTCACCTGCTAAATAGAAACCCTCTACAGGAGATCTTTGCAAGGGACGACAAGGTTCGCAACCGGGAACAGTTTTGTAAACAGACCTGAAATGAATCGGATGCAGAATAAAAATTAACTCAACTACTAATAGTCTCACCCAAAAATCTTTACATATTTTCTTTGCATAAAAAAGTTCCAACTAAAAATATTCCCTTCACCAATTGGGGCTAACTCAATTGGTCTGGGACTCAGGGATACGTGTGAGTGTGAGGGCTGAGTCGTGGTTCGAGTCCCAGGGGAGACAAAAATAGGTATCTTATCAAAAAAAATATATATATATTCCCTCCATAAAATCAGTTTCTTAAAAAAACGGCTGTAAGCCAATATATGTGATAACATCTATGAGACGCGTTACTGTCTTTTTGAACATAAAGTAACTGATCCCTATGATACATGCTTAAATACAGTACTCTTGCGAATGTTCATCAGAAAGACTTTCTCAAAAGCAATCGAAGGAATGAAATAGTTTGAATTTGTGGCGAAATCTCAAACCTTGGCGTTTTTACAACATGGTATTTTAAAATCTTTGCTTTGCTCTGATCTGCTGCTATTTCATCAGGAAACAGCTTAGCAAGTTCCTTCATAGTAGCATCAATAATATCCGAGTCACTACGTGAAATCCATTCTTCTGCTGGAGCAAAAACCAATTCTAGCATAGACTGGTTTGGACTGTAATATTCCTGCAATGTACAAGAAAAAGTGTACCATTACAAAGTGAAAGTTAAAAAATAATTAAGAAAATAAAAAACAAAAAAACCCATTAAAAAGGGATAGAATCAATAAAATCTGCAGTGGGGAGATCTAGTAAGTTATAACCCCATATACTAACAAATATTTTTATGAATGCAGGTTTAATAATTTCCACTGCTAGCAAACATTTTCAATCTAATAAAATAATAGTTATTACCTTACACGTTAGTGACATGTCAGCATAGACACTTAGGAGAGAACTTCTGCATGGGAAAAAAGAAGTTAAAATGGAGAACCAAATATGAGTAGCACAGCAAATGAAAGTAATAAGGACATTCATCTGCAATCACATGCAATCGCATGTCGGAACAAGCATTAACAAGAGTTGGCGTGTCCTTTTTTGCAAATAAATATATGCCAGCTCATTTGCAACTCTTTAGTTACAAATAGCATTTGCGTAGGTTGCTATAACCTACGTGCCCATTTGCATTCTTTTTAGCAGGTCCATTCCAAATAATTATCTCTGAAGGTCTGAAGAAACTGCTCAACTTTCAATCCAATTAAACCTTGGAAAATGATGAGATATTCCCTTAAAGCTAGCAATGAGGTTCCATTTATTTTGATGATATTGAGTAATTAAAAAGTAAAGTATCAGGACCTGCTGAAAAGCAGGTGATCATATGTCTTCTTCAGTTTTCTGTCAAACCTGCAATAAAAGAAAAAAAAATTACCACCAAACCAATGGAACTAATATCTAAAAGATTAATGACTACTATTTGAGCATACATATATATATAGGTACTATAAGTGTGTGCAAAGTGCATCAATATACACAAAAGCATATTTTCTAAACCAAACTAACCAATGCCAAACTCTTTTGCAGCATTTTATAGCTCTGGACAACGATAAGTGCAAGAAGATAATTCATCTTGAGAACCTCAAATAGCTTGTAGAAAAGGACTTGAATAGCCTATCCTTATCGTTTGAGTATTGCCAAGTTGAGTCAAATGATTGCAATTGACTTTCTACTCTTTACAATTTCTTCTTTTCATTTCTGAAATTTCTAGGCTAACTACTTAAAAAAGAAATCTGCAAATTTGTAAGCAGTGAACCAAAGACGATCTATCTCTAACTTCAGAATCAGCCCATGCACAATTAAAGATGTTATTATTCAGTGGGAATTAAACAAAGTGCGTGTGTGTAATTATTCAGTGAGAGAGAGAGTATCCTTCACTAACCATATGTGAACATTAATAACAGGAACTCCGACTAATTTCTCCAATTTCTTGAAATACGGAATCTCTTTCCAGTTGTCAGGCAATAAAATTTTCAGGATATCAACTGCTTGGAATGAAGTTATTCACAGTATTAGAGAAACCGAAACTTTAAATTTATTACAAACTTTATTTCTGAAAGAAAAGCGAGTGTCATAGACTCATACCTGGAGTCGCAAAAACGTAAGCATCCCCTTCTATCGCGTTTCCATTAGTCAGTAAAAATCTCTTCACAGTTCCATCATCATTTAGCTCAATTTTTTGTATCCGTGAATTGAGTCGGACTTCACCACCCAATGACTGGATATGATCAACTATGGGCATACAGAGTCTCTCTGGCGGATTTCCATCTAAGAAGGCCATCTTGGAACCATGCTTCTCCTATTCATGTAATTTCAATGCAAACAATCAAAAAAGGTAGTTGTAACCTTCCAAAAAGAATGCACCAAACAATATGGTGCTTTAAGGTAGGTTGCTTCCCTTAAAAACCCACCCAAAAAAAAAAATACAAAAAAAATATCAAAAAACAAAACAAAACAAAACAAAAACCCCTAACGCAAAATGATACCTTGCGGAGGTTGAAAATTGTAGCAATACTAACATTTTGTACATCAGTATGTTAGTCTTACCTTCTCAACAACACCCCCATCCCACCTTTCAAATTCTTGTTCAGTAATGTTGACTTTAACATTTGTTGTTTCAAAGGCTTCATGATAAAAGGTAATATTAAAAATTTTAAAAACTTAAGACAAAATGATCCCTTGGATAGGTTTAAAATTGCAGCAATATAAAACTTTGTACATCAGCATATTAGTCTTACCTCCTCAACCCTCCCCACCTTCCAATTCCAGCTAAGTAATCTCTCTCAGGTTAGAGACAGGTTTGATATCAGATACTAAATTTTAAGTTGTAGCTTTAGCCATTCGAACTTAGCCTCTAGATTCTTTGTTTGTATGCGAGTATAAATATGATTCTGAATTTCATCACCATTGTGCATGAAGTTATGGGATTGCCATCATGGATGAATATAATTTACTTTTACCACTGTCATATCTGGATGAGAAGGGTAATATTTTGAGCAAAACATCATAGCAAAGGAGCAAAGTACCTGTAGAAATCGGTTTAAAGCAATCAATATACATTGCATTGAAAGTTCATCAGGGTTAATGAAGTTTAGGGCCTTTGACATGGCAATGAAAACCTCATCAGTTACACGATCAGGTATGCCCTGAAAGAGAACAGAAATAATCATCAATGACTCTTCATATGTGAAAGCTGAAACTTCAAATCATGTTCATCAGGATTATGAAAGTTCACATGAGACCAACAAGCAAAGATATGCAATATTCAGCTAAACACAACTAAACTGAGTAATCCAGAAATAAAAGTAATTATGGCAAGCATGGCTCTCCATGACGTTATTATGATCTCTCTGCGTGTGCCTTTTTCCATTTTGTATCTCAGTTTCTGGTAATATGATCTTTAAGAGTTGTAACTACTTAAGATGCAGTGTAACATTATTCTCTGTAAAGAAATGGCAGTTTTTATCGATTCCTCTACTCTTAGAAGTTTTGGTAGCTTGTCATCCATTAACCTGTCCAATATCTCCGAACATAGGTCCACACTTCCCCCATTGAATTATATCTTGACCTTTATTAAAGCTAGAGACCAAAATTCAGACCCGAGACGTATACATCCATGAAGTTGGAGGACAACAATAAACAACTCCCAAACAAGCAGACACCAAGATGACAGCAATACTGTATAAATTAGAAAGAAAATCCATGGGAACTTTAGTGTCAAAAGCCAAACAGGTTTTATGCATGCCCGCCATAGGAACTTATCAGACTATTAATACACAGAATCAGGTGTTATTTTCATGAATTGATTACCCAATCTTGTAGTGTTGAAAGGTGAAAGCATTACCGACCAAAATTAGTAGTAAATTATTGGTTTACAATTTGACAGTTGAAAATTGTAACTCAAGTACTTAACTATGCTAACTTCATACTGAGACCACCCACTTGCGCTTAGTTTTAGCAGGTGCACTTTTTAAAGATTAAAAACAAATGTAAATACAAAATTTGGGTAGTTCTGTTTACTCTAAATATGGTAAACGAACTGTGTGAGAACTCTCTTTAACCTTCTCATCAGAATGGGATGTGCTCATTAGTCATAAACTAGCACAATAAAAATGTCTTTTATAGCCAGCATGAGCCAAGTAATTTTTTCAGGGGAAACTTTTGCGTGTTTGTGTGTGTGCGCATGCCAGGACAAAGTCGGGAGAAGAAGTACACCAAAAAGAAAAAGCAAAGGACTATCAAGACCCTATAATACCACATTTTTCGAATAGAGGTAAAAGGAATCATTGAATTCTTTAGTAAACTCAATAGCATAGAAGAATCTCTTCAATCCACCATACCTGCTTTCTCATCCAGTCTTTGACACTTAAACCATCTTGAGCTTCAACATAAGCCTGTCCACCTACAATTGCCGGCAGGAGACCAATTGCAAACTTGACTTTCTCTGGCCAGGTCAGCATCTCATTGTTCCTTAAGATGGCCCATATTCCTAAGAATGACCGAACAATATGCGGTAACTTTTTCAGGAAACAGAGAACTTTTCTTAAAGAAAACTGTTACAAAAAATAGTGGATAAGATATCCTTAAAAATGAAAAGAAAACAACAGAAACTAATCGAACTGAAATTTAATCAAAACTAAAATCAGGAAACAAAGTATTTTTTCTAATAAGAGTAATTAATAAAAGCGGAAAATCCTTGAATTCCTTTGCCAGTGAACCCCAGAGAGAAGCTAAAAGATTAATTCTTTCCCACAAAGACAATTAATTCTTTCCCAAAAAGACAACACATCCATCTCCTTATTAAAAAAATTTAAGGAAACAGAAAACTTCTTAAAAGAAAAGAAAAAGGTTACACTAACTCAAAGGACAAGCAGTCCTCCAAAATGAGAAAACAAATTGCTGACCACCAATAAACAAAGGGAGATATCATGCTGCAACTAGGAAATGGGATACATTTCATGAAAAAAATAAACAACATTTACAGGAATACTTGCACCTACTGTACAAATTCACATATAATGAAATTACATTTAGCGTTTGGCCTTAGACAGGTAGAATTCATTAGCTCTCAAGTACGTCCAGTCTGAGTAATAGAATTTCCAGGCAGTTAGAATTCCAATCAACTGAATACATTCTGATTTCATATGCACGAAAGTGACCAACTACAGCAACTATTTCAAAACCTTAGTTGTTTTCTACCTAGGAGAAAAACCTAACATTCTTGATTGTAAAACAAATATGTAAACACTTAGGTAATGATATGATTTCAAACCATTTAAGGGTGCTGGCAGAACTTCAGGGAAATCAAATCGACTGAACTCTCCTGGCTTGCTGGGCATTGCAAATATCATAGAATGTTCTTTCCATTGTAACCGATCATCAATACCTAGCTCTCCAAACAAGTTCTGCACATTTGGATAAGCACCAACTTGCCGGCACAAACAAAGAAAGTAACATAAGCACTAGAAATTTCAAGCAAAACATAATAATAATAATAACAATAGGGGGAAANGTGATCATCTTTCTCAACTAAAGGTAAATAGTGTAGACTTCATTCTATCATCATACTTGTATGAACACATTGAACTAAAATCAAGTGGGATCACCATTACTAAGATATGTAAGTCTAATCTTGGGATACTTGATCCCATCTTTCATGGCAGCCACCTAGGAGAAACAAAAGATCCACACTGAGAAATTTGAAGAGGTAGGTAATAATTACTGAAAAGGGAGGCGTTCAACTTACAGAATATATGTAGCCCTGTCTCATACCAGTCTCCATCATCATCTTTCCATGCTGCCACCTACAGGAAAAGAGGACAAATTCCAATCAGCGAAAACTTTTCTCACACTATAGCTATTTAGAGACTACCCAGAAAAAAGATTTGGAGTGCAAATCATTTCAAAAATGAAAAAAGGAGTCGGAATGTAAATAATATTGGAGAATGACCCATTTCATCAGGTTCTCGTGATCCTTTTAAAGAAAAGATTTGAAATAATTAAAGTATAAAATTGCGCTGGGGGCTAATGAACCGGGTCCTGTTGCCTATGCCCTTTCATCCCCATAATTAGAACCTAAGACCTACCCTTGCCAATGGCGAACAAGGTATCACTAGGCTGCAAACCTTAGAGGTACGTTATTTCATAACCTTAGGCTAAATTAGTTCCGTATTGTGGATCTTCTCCTGTATAATCCATAATCCATTCAGCATCGACCTCATGCGAAAGAAAACTTTATTCAGGGCATCAAACCATAACAGTTCATTGTCTTTCAATAAGATTGATGTTCATAATGCATATGAATCTTGGAATCCTATGACTGATTCCTCATTCCACAACCTAATTCAATAGACATAGTAAGTTCGAGGTTTATGTTGGGGCTAAAACTGAGACTGTTATAAAATTCAGGCAAGAAATAGTTGTCCTCTAATTATCAAGTGAAAAAATGAATAGTATATCAAAAGCACCAGTTTGGTGTTAACATGGGATAACTAGATCAGTGTAAAAACCTTTCCACCTAAAACATCTCTTGCTTCCAGTAATATAGGTTTATGACCTGCATCTGCCAAATATTTTGCAGTTGATAAACCAGCCAGACCTACAATAATTTGGAAAAATCATTAGCAAAGGACTCACGACGAAAAATACAACTCCATTTATTAAGCTTTTAAAGTGTGTTGACCATAACTGCTTAAATGTAAAAGAACAACTTATATGCAGACGCAAGCTACTACAAAGAACTCAGGTTGGAGCATATGTCATACATTCAGATATCAAATGTCACTTCTACGAAGTCCCCCACAAGATTTCTATTTTTATTCTTCCCCGATTCATCCAAAGAAAGTGTCCCACCAATGCATTTTTTATTTCTAAAAGACGCCAGTGCATCAAGGAACCACGCTATACTCTTTCAAATGGCAACAATATTTATACATATTATATAAAATGTACACATATAAATATAAATATGCAAACTGGTGGTGTGGAAGGTGGAATTCACAAGAAGGCCAAGTCAAGAAAAAATTATGCATATGTTAGCATTAAATTTCATACAATGGTTATAGTTTAGGAAAGATTAGGATAAGATTTTGTCACCTGCACCAGCAATTACGACTTTCAACGGCTTAGCCGGACGAGCAGAGCTACGGAAAGAAGAAGACAAGGCAGCAGCTTCTAAAAAATTTGAAGTGTTCTCAAGCTCCGGCCTTGGATAGTCCACACAAACCACCTATTTCACGACCAAAAACAACTCAATTCCATTTCAGAACTCCACAACAAATGGTTCGTAAACTAAAGCTATATATATATATGTGTGTGTGTAAAACACATACCTGCAATGGCAAAACACCCTTCTTTTGTCTTCTACCAACAAAAGCCAGCGAGCTCGGAACTCCCAAACCACGAGCCATAAATTCGCCACAACCAAAAGCCAAGGAGTCCATTTTCTGCGAACCCAATCGAAAACAACATCTGGGTATGTTCCCTACGCTTCGAAAGTCCACGATACTAGTCTGGCAGCTCAAGTTAGCAGCTGAAACAGAAACCCATTGAGACATTTCGTCGAACAGAAAGGGGTCAATATTCAATTACAGCGATGAATTTCCACTGGAACTCTGGATTGAATTCCAATGGCGGAAGAAGAAGAAGAAGAAAGAGTGTGAGTGCGGAATAGAAAGTGGTGGCTGTGGTGGGAACACATATGGAGGTGGGAGGAGTGGGAGCGGAAGTGGGTTGGGTGAGTTACCGTTTTGGGGTTTTGTTGTCGTTTAGTGGGAGTGACGTTTAAGCCGTTCGCCAACTTGGGAGATTGGGTTGGATCAACGGTCACCGTTGAGGATATTCTGTTATAAACGGTGAAACGAGTCGAGACAAAAATGGAGTCCCAAGTGTTGAGCTCCTCTTAGCGCCGGACAGCCTTCAAGTTTTAGCATTTTATTTTGGGTTTCTTTAATCACATTTGGGCTCAACTACACTTTATATAGAATTGTCTTAGTAGGCTCAAATTAAAAGTTTCAATTTTATATCTCAAATCATTAGTAGGCTCAAATTATTAAAAGTTTTAATTTTATATCTCAAATGACTAGCAAACAATTAAAAATTTATAGGTGTCATAATTTCAGAGTATTTGTTAAAAATTTAGTGAATTGATAAGTAAAATTAAAACTTCCAATATTTTGGACATATGACGATATGCTACACAATTCGAGCAACTAAAAAACGGATATTTACATATTTAAATATATTAGTTGCGTAAATTTTATAATTTGCTATCCTTTTAAGCGAGTTTTACTAAGCTAGTGAAGATTGCGCATTTGGTATAGGATTCGAATCCTATTCTACAAATCCAAAAATAGCTTTCATGTAGAAAATATAAATAACTTTCGTGTAGAAAGTTTTTAGGATAAATGTATTTTATCCTTCCAACTTTCTACATGAAAGCTATTTCTGGATTTGTAGAATAAGATTCAAATTTTATACCAAATGCACCATTACCTCTTCATTTGCTTATATCTGCCCTAAACTAAATAGTTTTTAATAAACAGCATCATTATTCATTTTCTTTTTCTTCTACAATAAGCATAAGATAATGTGTTTCCTTTTCATTACAATGTTTCAATAAGAACTTTAATTGGAGAGTGTATTTCATGTCGTGTGATAAATTATTTCTAGAGTTAAGTAAGTGTAATGCATTTGTTCAAGTTTAGCCTGCCCTTTATAAGCCTGCTTGCTTCTTGGAGCTTTTGTTTCCTAAAGCTATTATAGTAAGATTGATCACCATTAATGTTGTTCTATTGGCCTTCTTAATTAGGAAGGCTTTGGTGGCAAGGAAAGGGAGGAAGGCAAGGCAAGGGCCAAGGGAGGTAAATATTTATTTATTCCTATGGTTTCGATCGGTTTGCTTTGCAGTTGGTAACTAGAAGGAACTTGAGGCAAAGATGCTGACTTACTGAATTTTCTCCCAATATTTGCCGCTAATTTTCGAAAATTAATGATATATTGGTAAAGTTATCCTAATTATATTCCTATTTTCCTGTCTTTCTAAGTCTTGCAAATTATTTCTGTGTTTGGTTAGTAACGAAAATTAATAAAGCTCATGCTTTGGGCCTCTCTAATCCTTATGTTTGGAGCTCTGTAGAATCTATCCAGGAAAAGGAAATGGAAAGAAACAAAAATAAAGAAAAAGTATTATATATCTTGACACTTTCTAGATACGTACTTATAATAACTATTTTAATAAACTTTCAAAACTATTTTAAAGGGAGAAAAAATAAAAAATAAATAAATAAATAAATAAAAACTACTTGTTTCGAAAATTGTTACTGAATATTATAATTGTAAGGGACTTCTAGTGTAGGAGCGGCAAAAATCATCTTACTCGTAGGAGGGGTTTTTTTACCCATTGGATCAAAATCAATGGTTGTTAGTTGTTAAAGATAAAGCTTGTTTCCATGTGTTGGTTTACACTTGGTTTTATTATGTGGCATTGCCTAAAGCCGATAAAAAAAAAAAAAACAAACAAACTTAGATGAAAGCACGATCTACTCCTTCTAAAAAAAAAAAAAAGATCTTGTTTTGCTCTCTCTCTCTTTCTCATTTTTCTTTGTATTCTTTGCTATTTCCCAACTTCGTTCGTCTCGTTTTGGTTTTCGTATTCTCCCATTTTCTCTTTGATTCTAAGGTTTATATTATTTTTTTCTCTGCAAACAAACAGAGGCTATTTTCTGGCATTGTTCATCTCTTTCACTGTTTTTGCACATTCACCCCTTTTCTCTTTGACCTTGGAATTTGTATTATTTTTTTCCTGCAAACATTGGATGCTTTATATATGGAGTTTTTGTTTATAGATTTTTTTTTAATAGAGTTCAAAAAGAAAATAATGCCATATTAAGGAAGTTCCTCTCTCATAAATCGCCATTAGCAGTGATATGCTGGCCAAGGAACAAGTTTTGGACATAGACTCGATTTTATATTTTTAAAATCTTTAACTTTCCAAAGACATTAAAAATGCTCTTTGGCAGCCACAGGTGAGAAACTTTTGACTCTTAAGAGGATGGAAATCTAAGAGAGAATGAGAAGAACATGAAACGGCGTAGGGAAGAGACAATTTCTTTTTTTTTTTTTTTTTGAAAAAAACCATTAAATCCATAATTACTCCATTTACAGATAATTACTCTATTTATAGATGTGTTATTGTGTGGTAAGATATATGTTATGGCAAAAAATTTTACTATACTAGAATTTCCCTATAATTATATTGATGAATCAATTGTTATTAACATAAGATACATATCCAACAAAAAAAAAATGAAATAATTAAGCATCAAAGTAGTGTTCAAAAAAGGAAAAAAAAAAAAAAAAAAAAAACTCCTACAAACTAGGAACTATCCAAAACGGCGGCGGATCAACCTTGTCGTCATCAAACTGAAAATAAGGCTTAAAAGCTTGTGTCTCCAAGCTGTACACACCATTGTCATGACCACCATACAAGTAGTCAACGTTCATATCATCCCAATTATCATCGGTGAAACATATCGAGTTTTTGTCACATGATGATCCCGGGAAAGCCCGACTCGAAAACGATTCGTTCCCTCCAAGAAACAGAACCCGACCCCCCAAACCCTGCACCTTCTCCCACTTCATGCAATTAACCCCTTTTCTCAACTCCATCTTGTGAACACGAAACGCCACCGTTCTGTACGGACAAACCAAAGGGTGTGCGTCCTCGTCGGTGAGAAGCTCACCCTCATCAAGCAGGTCACCCTGGGAGTTGACATAGTGGCCTATAATCCTCGTCACTAGCAAGAACTCCCCCATTGATTCCACCAAGTACCTCTGACCAAAATACTTGCCTTTCGTGAACTTCTCACCATCTAAACCAAGGCAAGGTTGAGACTCTGGCACCAAGTTCATGAGTTTAGTGGGGAAACTAGAACCATATTTGATGTTGTTGTTGTTGTTGTTGTTGTTGTTGTTGTTATGATAATAACAGTCACTATTACCCTGATCAAAATCCCAAACTTCAACCGCGCTTGAACTTGACAAGGCGTACAAACGACCCTCGTGGCTCAAAATATCGCAGTACGACAAGTGGTCACCGTTCAAGCCTCTCCACGACTCGTCTCGGACGTTACAATAGGCGAGATTTTCAGAAACAGAGCCATGGATGATGACGACCCAAGTGTTGCTACACGAGTCAGAAAAGACTGCGGCTTTAGAAATATACCTCTTCTGGACAAAGTAATCTCCCTTTTCCCAACCGGGTATCTCCGGGTTGAGCGTTTTGAGCGGTGGGAGCGCGATTTTTTGGCGAGAAAAGTGGTTGAGAAGAAGAGGGCTTGCTCTGTTGTCGAGAATCACGAGCCACCCACGAGAAGATCCCACGCACAAATTCTCGGCAAAATCATCACAGGACTCGTGAGTCTCTTTCCTGGCCAGGCTAAAGAATTGGCAAGAAGTAGTTGCAGCAGCACGGCCGCCTTGATCATGATGGTGATGATATTCACCTCGTGGTTTAGAATCTCGGCTGGCGGGAAGCATTAGCCATGGAGGAGAAGAGACGAGGAGATAACGAGATTTTGCGGCGAAATTCCAAGAAGAACAGACATCTTTGAATCGAAGGATGTCATTGAAAGAGAGGTTGTCGAGGATTAGTAGCAAGAGATCAGTGTCGAGGCTCGACCAGTTTGGACTTCTGGTTCTCGGCCTCTTGTTTGAGATCATTATTGAAGTTGAACCCATTGTTGTCGAGTAACTTGAGTAGTTGTGCTTGTAGTTGATAACAACGTTGGAGGCGTTAGGGTATATATATATATATATAGGTGTAGGTTTTGGGGGAAGGAAAATTAATTAACGGCTAGTTTTGATGAATGATTAGAATTCAGATTGAATTTGTTTACTTGGGCTAGAAGAATGTCAAATAAAGGAAAGTAAGAATAAAAACGAATAAGGAAACTGTTTTTACTGTTTAACTTTAATAAATTTTTTTTTTTTTTTTCATGTTTAGTACTCGTTTTTTTTCCCTTTGTTACCCATTAAGAAAATACACTTTTTTGACTTTCTACGTATTTGATGGTAATGTCTAATGGGATATTCTTAATATTCGCCTATCCTTGACCAATAGGATAATTAATTCTTGAATTTATTTATTTATTTGTTTATTTTTGCTAACAAACAACAATATTAATATTTATACCTCAAAAATTATGAGTTAACAATGATTTATACGACTTTGGCTAAGAGTATCCAACTTAGAGAGTACATGATATTGATAACTTTGATAATGTTACACTATTGGCTCTTCTATTAAACAGTTATCAAATTTTGACGTAGCAGTCGTCACTGTTCTCTTTTTCTTCCAACTCTTCGTGTTTAATCATTTAGCCAAGTTTAATATTATAGCCTACTATATGTATCAGAGTATTTTTATTTTAGGTAAGGACTTATTGTATAAATGGTCGTATTAAACTTTTCAAGACTTGGTTCTCAAAACTAATGACTTGCTTGGACAATGGCTTGAATTTTTAGTTGGTTATACTTGGACACTAAAGTATACACATATTATGGGCCTAATTTATTATTGGGTTTTAGACACTTATACTTATTTTTCAAAAAATAATACCAAATTTACGACTTTTCAAAAATAATAAAAATCCGTACGATTTTTTTATGGCATTTTTCTAAATACTTTGAAAGTTAGAAAACACAGTGGCATTTTAGTAAATAAGTCATCTTTTTTTTTTACAGGAAACCACAAAGGTTTCCTGGAAACCAATTTGGTTTAATTTGGTTTCCTATTAGGGGAATGTTCTGTAAGTAAGTAAATCACAGGAAACCGCAAAGGTTTCCTGGAAACCAGTTTAGTTTTCTTTAGCTGAAAGCCCTATACGTAAGTAAATCACAGGAAAGCACAAAGGTTTCCTGGAAACTATTTTGGTTTCCTTTAGCCAAATATCCTATACGTAAGTAAATCATAGGAAACCACAAAAGTTTTCTAGAAACCAATTTGGTTTCCTATTAGCAGAATATCCTCTACATAAGTAAATTACAGGAAACTATAAAGGTTTCTTGGAAATAAGTTTGGTTTCCTTTATCTTGTACGTAAGTAAATCATAGGAAACCAAAAACTTTTTTTGGAAACCATTGTGGTTTCTTTTTTACAGAAAAATAAATCATAAGAAACTACGAAAGTTTCCTAGAAATCATCGTGGTTTTCTTTTTGTAGAATGCCATGTAGCTAAGTAAATCACATAAAACTACAAAGGTTTCCTAAAAACTATTGCGATTTCTTTTAGTAGAATGCCTTGTAGCTAAGTAAATCACAGGAAACTTTCTAGGTTTCCTGGAAACCATTGTAGTTTCTTTTTTACAGAATACCATGTAGCTAAGTAAATCAGGAAACCACGAAGGTTTCTACTTAATTATCACTGAGTAATTTCATCAAGCATTTAGTATGCAACAATTCCATTTCTAATAATTTTACACAATTTCATCAACCACTTATCTACTTCGAATACTTTTGTGTATTATGGCATATATGAATATATGCATATCAAATAAGAAACAAAAATAATAGAAAAAATCGCAATTTTCAATACATCTCAGGTTAAAACAATTAAGCAAATACCTCACAGACTAATTCATCATTAGAAAAATAAATAAGCCTCGACAAATCGAAAG
>JXTC01000044.1:727607-751512 GCA_002914845.1 Trema orientale | reverse complement strand
GACTCTTTCCAAAACCTCATAAGAGTGCTTAACATTTTCCATCTTCACAGGTGATTACACATATGGTCTCTTTGAATTATCAATAGATCCATTAATAATGTTTGGTTTTGAGTAGTTGTAAGAGGAAACAAACCCAAGTCAGACATTTCGTCAAACATCTTCCAAGCATTAACCAATCTACCCAATAAAGAAGAAATAAACCCAATTCATGCATTTTGTCAAACACTTTTGAAACATTAAAAACCAATCAACCCAATTTCCTAGTATATGAAAATATAATTTTCAATACTCTAAACGATAATAACAAAATCAAAATACCATGAGCTTCTAATTCATTTGAATTAATAGATGAAATCTGTATAGAAAATAAAGAGAAAAAAACTCCAAAAGTAACATTACCTCTAAACCATTTTCTTCTTACAAAGTCCGGTGATTCTTCTCCATTGTCTGTCCTAGACCACCTCGATGGCCCATCAATGCTTAACCCAATTCCCCAAATTCCACTTCTAACTTCTCTAAGCTTTCCTTCACCACAAACTTATCACTGTTCATCTTTTACTTTCTAAAAATGCCGTTTTTTCTTCCTGGTAGTCGACGCCTTCCTCCATCGTAAGCTTTAAGTTCAGCTCTTCATTCGCTACGGTGGCACATCGGACCTGTTGGTATTGGATCCGATGATGTGAATTCTAGAGTTGAGATTGAGTCAAAGGAGAAGAATAGATTAGAAGGGAATTGAGAGTAAGTAGAAGAAGCAAGTATAAGATAGAAGAGGAATTAGCGTGCCGGTGCAGTGATTCTTTTTTTTCCAAAACCGTACGAAAATAATTGAATTCAACTCACCGTATTTTTGGTATATCTTTTGAAAAGATCGTACTAGGTGTCATTTTCCCTTTATTATTTTGGAAACAATATTTGGACTTTGGTCTCTACATATAAAGGTAAATGAAGGATTTTTCAACTAAGATTCCAGATAAACTAATTAGATTTTTCTTAAAGGGTAATCTGCAAAAAAAATATCTTAAGCTTTAGGTATTTTGTAATTTAAACTATAAAGTTTAGATTCTGCAAAATAATATCTTGAGATTAAGAATTTCTGAAAATTAATATCATGAGTTGATTTTTTGAATAACTTTAACTAATAAAAGATAATAATATTCTCAAATTAAGGAGAATAATAAGGACTAATCTAGTTTTAATGGAGGATATTATTATTTTTTCATTACTAAAATTGGTGTCAGTCTCGGGTATTAATTTTCTAAAATTCTTAATCTCATGGTATTATTTTGCAAAGTCCAAACTTCACGGTTTAAATTGCAGAATATTCAAATTTCAAGATATTTTTTTGTAGTTCACCCTTTCTTAAATTCTAATGGATATATTTTCAGATGAATAAGTTTATAGAACATTTCTTCTAGTATGACCCTAAGTTATATTTTCATTTAAAATTACTAAAACTTACAACTATGGCTTCTAGGTCGCGATATTTGTAGTCTCACATAAATAGAAAAATAAAATTTGGACCTGTAGGATCATATAAAAGGATTAGTCCAAGTTCTTGAATCAGCTCAGGTTTCCTCCTCATTTGTTTTATAATTTCCCCTACAGTCTCCTTTTCAACTGATCCGACCCTGGTCAAACTTAGACAACATCAACCAGTTGGAGCTTGACTAGTTTTCATAATGCTCACTCTGTCTGATTATGTTTCCATAATGCTCACTTTTTTCGATCATGTATGTTATATGAGCCTTCCTTTGAAGCCATTGTAATTGTAATTGCTCATTTTTAAGGGACATTATAAATGCTATCTAAAACAAAATATTTAACATTAATAAATGATTATCTTAAATGAGAAATTATGTAATATACGATTTTTGGAATGTTCTTCGAAAAAGTATGATCTTACTTTTTATTTTCTTTTTCTAATAATTCATTACGGAAAAGTTTAATGTGGTCGATTGTAGGTCTTGAACGTTTTTTCCCCCTCTTGGCTGCTTCTTTTTCTTTTCATTATTTTTTTTGGGTAATTGGCAGTAAAATTTTCCAAGCTTTAGCTCCTTTGATATTTATGTCCCTAATCTTTATTTTTTAGCATTTAAATCCCCAACCTCCCATTTGACTTGCACCCATTAGTCCCTGCCTAATGTTTGTTCATTTTCTACGTTAAATGATCACGTGTTATTGAGCTGACTCTATTCAAAAATAATAATAAAAATCCAATATCTTCTAAAATGTTAATGGCTTCAAAGGAAAAAAAAAATTGGAGACCCAAAAGTTAAGGTTCCTTTTTTCTCTAGAACCCTTGTCATCTCTACTCTTCTTAGATGGGTGCCTAAACATCCTACATTTCGGCCAACCCCAACGTGTTTCCCAGTACCCGGCTTCTCCTGGGTTGCAGATTTCATTTTCCCTAGTCATGTTTGGAATGTCCAAAAGCTTAAAAGGGCTTTCTCGGTAGTAGATGTCAGGCTTATACTCCAAATCCGTTTATCTATCCGACAAACTCGAGATGATTAGGGCTGGATTGAATCCAAAAATAACATTTTCTCAGTGAAATCAGCCTACATCCTTGACCAAAGCCGGAGGTTTACAATAAGTCCATCTGAATGTCTATTGTTCAAGAAAATTTGGCACTCTAGAATCTACCAAAGACATAAGCTGATGTGGTGGAACCTCCTGTAAAATATTATGCCAGTTAAAGTAACTTTGGCACAACGTATAGAATTAGAGTCTATAACTTACCCCTTATGCAAGACCGAATCAAAAACAACTGTCCACATGTTCCTCATCTGCTCTGTGACCTAACCTTTGTGGTTTATGTCACCTTAGATTTTGAGAGTGGCTAACTTCTAACTCCAATCATACAATGACTTCTTACATTTCATTTTGGGCAATCATGGGGGAGAGGCCAATTATAAGTTACTCTTGTATACTTTGTGCTTAGTAGATCAAATCTGGAGAAGATAAAATAGATATATATTTGAAGCTAGTTTGTTTGATGTTTTTGAAGTAAATAAGCTAATCATGGAAAGTTATGCGAAATTCGTCAATACGTGGACTGAATCAAGCAATACAGTCTGTAAGACGATAGGCTAGTCATCCCCACACTTGGGATGGCTAAAGATAAACACAGATGTATGCATTAGAGACTCAAATTCTATAACCTCTGTTTTAGTGAGAGATAATAGAGGCTCTCTGGTGACAACCCTCTCAAGCATAGTCCATTTTACAGATCCAGCTGTAGCAGAAGCTGCTACTCTACTTCATGGTATCAAAGTTGCAGTTGACATGGGCTATAATTTTGTTATATTTGAAGGTAATTGTGCTCTTGTCTTTAACAGATTAAAGGGACCAACGGACCTTCTTGGTCAGGATGTTTACTCTCTAATCTTGGATAGCTGTAAGATGATTAAAAGGATAGACATGTGGGATGTTTCACTGGTTCCCAAGATGGCCAATTTGAGAGCCCACAACTTAGCAAAGTGGTGCTCAAACTACAACATCCTGGGTTATATTAATTGTAACATTTTACCATTTTCTTTGTTTGATATGGATCTGCAGTTACCTTTTTAGGCCACTGCTCCCTTTGTGTTTATTTTCTTGTGAGTTGTTGCTCCTTTTTCAATGAAGACTCTTTCTAATCAAAAAAAAAAAAAAAAAAGTAGAATGGAAGAGCTCCAATCGATTTGTTGGTAAGGATTTTTTTTTGGTCGTTTAATTAATATAGAACAATACATATTAGTGGAGCCATCGATTTTGTCACTTTTCATTGTTAGTTTTTAACTTTGTTTTGGTCTTTTTTTTTACGTTTGTATATGAATTTTGTTTCTTTGCTATGTCAATTTTTTCTCTTCTATTTGTTTCCTTTTGGTTGAATTTGTTCATCTTTTGCGTGGTTTTAGTTGGGTTTCTAACACTTTCGCCGATAAAAAACCAAAAAGAATTACAAAAATACAAAGGTCATTTTTTTTTTCAATTTCTGTATGGAAATATCAAATAAAGCCAGAAAAATATTATTCAATTAGTAAATTTGCTATAATTTTGTAGCTAAATAAAAATCCAACAAGAAAAGAGTCTGTTACATTCTTTTCTTTAAAAAAAAAAAAACAATAAAACATAAAACGTAAAATTAGAGAGAAATAATGAAAAAAAGTAACTTAAATTCAAGAACCAAGAGCCGTTTCCACATGACAACTCTGCAGCAACTGAAGCTTTAAGGCAGGGCCCACAGGAATACCTCCGGTAGGGTTTCCGAACCGGAGATAAGCCGGACAGTTAACGTCCAGGTGATACTTGCCGGAAACCCAAGAACCAACCTTCCACTTCACTTTCCCGGCAATCCTGACGGTCACCAGCATGGACCCCACGTTCAGATCCTGGCTGAGGACTTGTTGAAGATACGGCGATATCGGAACGGAGTAACCGGAAAGAAACATCGAGTGTAGGCTAGCACTACACAAAGAGACTGGAGCATGTACTAAGGCAATTTAAAAACAATTAATTGAATAAAAATTAGTTGCAAATTAGATAAGAATGTTGTTTAAATTTACTTGAAATGGGATATTTTCTTGAAAACAATCATACTAAAAAGGCCAAAGTGTCTTTTTTATATTTTTTTTTCTGTTAAGAATCAAACATGATGTATAGCAAAAATGAGTAGTTTAAAGACTAATTAATATTATGACAATTTAAAGCTCAGGGATCCTTACCTTTAATTATGAAGTATCGCAGCATTATATTACATGAAATCTATATATCGATCAATGTATATATGATTAGACACAAACTCATTGCATTGGCATCTTTCAGAGTAATAAAGTAGGAAATAAAATTATTAGAAAAATATCACTTTTAAAAAAACTTTAGAAAAATACGATTTTTAAATGTTACTAGTTACTGGTTTCTGAGAACTGTTTACTAGTTATTAGTTATATACTAGCTTTTTTTCTTTCTTTATTTAATATTTTTTTAATATTCAATTTTTCTATTTATGTTTTTAATTTACTAAATACGAAGTTATCCTTCAAATTAGATGACCATGTGCCAGAATATGTCTTTTGTGGACAATTTAACGGACGGAATGACTATTTTTATACTTTTGGGCGCTGATGTAACTTTTCATAGTTAAGGGGCAAAGTGAAATGATATACATAATCCTGGAAAAAAGAAAACTTTCAAAATCAAAATTAGAAAATAACAAGTTGAGTAGAATTTCCTTTTAAAAAAATTGAGTAGAATAAACTTTAAAATACCATTACTCTAATAGTTTAATGAGTGCATATAATTTCTAATGTTATTAACATTAATATTCAACCAATAAAATTATTTTATTCGATTTTGTTCTTTGGGTGCTAATTACCAGTTTCTGAAAACTAGTTATCTGTTATTAGTTACTATTATAAAAAATGACATTTTTCTAATAAAACTGTATCAAATCTACAGAAAGAATAGCCCATTGTATTTTTCAAAAAAATTTCTAAAAATATCGTACAAGGCCTAATTTTCACCTTTTAGTTCTCTTTTTTGCTTAGATTGTATTAAACAGCCCAAAAAAAAAAAAAGAGATTATTTTTTGGTTTATTGCTTGTTTTCTAACAATCTCATGGATCCTTTCAAAGGCTTATTTGTACTGCATATTTTTTTTCAGCAATATTAAACACGTGTTAATAATATTACAGGTGCATTTTTTAGGGAAAAAATGATGGTTCCACGATCTAGGAATATAGTGGACTACCTAATTAAGTTAATCTCTTATGTGTTTGTCTATGCAAAACTAAGAGAATAAGATTTTAGAACCAAAATGGAAGGGAATGTTGGCAGGAGAACTGATAAAAGAAGTGATGTAGCTTTTTTCTCTTGAATACCCCACTCAAATGGGTGAGCTGCATAACACATGAATATTTAACGTAGAAGAGGAATGGAAATGAGGCAAGGACTAACGATACAAGTTAAATGAGAGGTTGAGGATTTAAATGCCAGAATTTTAAAAGTTGGGAACATAAATGCCAAAGGCGCTAAAAGTTAGAGATTTTTGCTGCCAATTACCCTTTCTTTTTTAATACTTAAAACATTAAGGGGGAAAAAAAAGTGTAGCAATGGAAGAAAATCATAAATAAGTATTCTTTTAGTTTCAGTTAGCTACTAAGAGTATCTAGATATGTCAAATGGGCGGCCATCCATTAGGTACGATAGCACGCCATAGAGCAAGATGACATTGGATCATGCCAAGTATAACACAAGGTATTGTGCTATGCTGGACTCATATTTTTAGGCATTATGAGCCAGCACAGCACGAGCACGGCAGGAACATGATACGACCCATAAATTATGAAAAGCAAGATACTAGATACTTAAAAAATATTTTATTTTTATTTAAGATATTAAATGATTGCTTTAAAATTAATAACATGATGATAAATTGTACTATTAATTATTATTAGAAAGGAATAATTGCTAAATGAAAATTAGTGCTAAGTCTCACACTTACTAATATTAATAGACTTTGTTCTTTTGTAGGAATATGTATTAGTTGACGATTAGAAATTGACAATTAATTCTAATTTGGGTTTACTGTGCCTATCACTAAATGAGCTTAATACAAGCACGAGCCCGAGCATGAGATGTGCTGCCTATGGGTTGTGTCGAGCCTAAAATCTTTGAGTTTGGACTAGCATGAATATAACACGATGTTTTAGTAGGTCCTACTTACCAAGCATGATACGAAACACGAGTGGGTTTACTTTCCACAGGTCGAACTCGTGCCACGGTTCATTTGACATTGCTTGAGTATCCAATCTAGTTGTTTTCACTATTTGTTTCCTTCTAAATTTATGAATATAGAATAAATTTATTTCCTTATAATTATCTGAATATACCGCGCTCGTGGTGGACCCGTAGTTTGATGGGTGACTTTGGCGAAATATCTTCAGACATTCACTTGATGACTGTAATAACGATTACTTAGCAAATTACCTATGGTAATTGGGAAGTTAGATTAGGACGAGTTGGACTTAAAAAAAAAAAAAAAAAAAAGACACGAAGGACGTTAGTACCATTGGTACTTATGGTAACCTAACAAAAACTATTAAAATATTTTTATAAGAAATGGATTTTTTTTTTCTCACATCAATTTAAGAAATGACCTTTTTTTCACCTATATAATAAATAGCCCTTTTTTTTTTTCATTTTTCTTTGCTAAGTGGCCGTTAAATGATCAATTTTATGCATATTATATCAACCTTATTTTTATATCAATTTTTTGTATAATATATAGATTTTTGTGTATCAGTGCATCAATTTTATAAATATATCAATTTTGATATTCTTATATTTCTGCATTTTTTATAAAATCGGCCATTTTTTAATAGTATTGAAAAAAGGTCATTTCTTTAAGAGATTTAACATGCAACCATTGGACTAAGAAGCCTGAAGCCCCGGTTACTATCAAGATACCTAACAAAAACTATTAAGGTACCTATTGTGTCTAGAAAATTGGAAAGGAGTTTGGTGTTTCTTATTGCCCAAAAAAAAAAAGATTATGGTATATGGAAAAATCGGGAAGATAGTTATTATTACTTGAATCGAAAAAAAAAAATCTGGTGTTCCACCAAATTTTAAAACATCATAATTCTACTTGTTTCCTTTCAAAATACCAGATTTTATTTGGCACTTTTCTAAAATACCATATTTTACTGCCACATTTCAAAAGTGCCATTACCATAAAATTGAAGACCCAGATTGTATTTTTTCAAAAAAAATTCCACCGAAGTCCGAATTTTTACAAATTTTTTTAAAGCCCCATTGATTTTGCCGTATATTCAAAAGTTCCCCATCTTAAAAGATTCCAAAACCGGTACCTGTGGAGTACTTTAAAATGGACCGTGAATTTTCATTTTTACTTGTAGTTGTACCTAAAATTAAATTTAGAAGCCATTTTTCATTTTTACTTGTACTTATCTTTATTTAGAACATGGATTTTGTTTTTATTTTTAATTTATAGGCCTTTTACAACAAGTTGATTTTCTATTATTTTAATGGATAATGTCTAATGGGATATAATAATCGTATAACTTAAAAGACTCTAAAGAAGAATTGTAGAATTATTTTGGGTCATTTTTCACTAATGGCTATCGAATTATACGGTACCACTTTGCTACTCAAATTTTTAGAAGTTAAGCCCAACAATGGCACGATGTTCCCAGTGAAGGCTTTCTCACACTCGCATTAACAATTAATTACAACTTCAACAAATGTATTAGCTCGGAGTTTGGACAAAACCACGCATGATAAAGACAAAACAGTTTCAAGCCCCTCATATACTAAGACATCCCAACCAACTAGACTATGATAAATAAACACTAAACTAAGCACGTACTTTTATATAAGTATATCTTGTGTATTGACTTTCTTGGGAAAGAGAAAGAAATCAGCAATTACTATTTACGCGGCAGCAGTTTCAGATGCAAGAAGAGTAAATTATCCATTCAGAAATCTCGAAAGCTCATTTTGGGGTCCACATATTTCCCCGCACCCCGCCCTCTTCCCCTATGACCGCCTCGTCCTGCGCCCCTACCTCGTCCTCTTGAACTCAAGCGTCTGAAAAATGATTTTCCATGTTTCATCTCCAGAAGCGAATGAAGAAACTCGTCGCAAAGAATGCAACCAGTGTACAAGGTAGATCCATCCTCCAAGGGCGTTGTCTTCTTATTGAAGTCCACTTCTATGATTGTCGAGTTACAGTCAGGACACTTATCTCGAGTAGTGGATATCCGGTGAGCACCTTGGGGAAGGAAGACAAGGCAGTTACAAGTATTACAATGGAGTCGCCACTTGGGGGCGCTTATGGGGTCTAGAACAAGTGTTCCGCTGCATTCAGGACAAGCACAGACTCCTTGGGCTATCATAGAATGTTGACAAGTAGGGTGTGGGCAAAGAAAGCATGGCATCCCAGCTCCCTTCCCCAACTTTGTGGAACCACCGATTTTTGCTGCACCGAAGAGCATCGTAATACCTTCAAATGGAGGACTGTTGTAGCAGTATGGGCAGAGAGGGAATGACTTGCCCTCCGGACCAGGCATGGAGCAGATCAGAAGCTCGAAGTTGTCCAAAGGACAAGTAAGTTCCTTGTACAGCTGCAAAATGTAGCCCTTTGTTATTCCCAATAAGCTTTTGCAATGGCTCAAGAGTTCGCCAAAAATTTGGGCCCAAAATTGAAAAACCAGTGCCTTCTAGAAAGAGAGAATTGGAATGATGTTAACAGAGATATGTACCTTGATTGCACCCTTCTGAGGAAGATAATAAACCTCCTCACACGTAGTACAATACAAGCGTGATGGTAGACTAGATATGTACTTCATGTACCGTAGGCATTTGCCACATTTACTGAGTGCTCGTCCTGAGTCGGCAACTGGAGAGAATTGGGCCTCAAATAATGCATCCATGTTATCTATCTGCACCAATCAGAAAGCATCAACATACATATGTACAAGAATTTCACAACTGCACTCCAAACCAAGAGGCCAAGGATAAACTGCTGCGATGTTTAAGCAAAAGGATGCATCATATGCAGTGCAGAACTACATTCGGAAAACTAACTATTAGACCACAAATGTAGACCTACTCTACCAATTCTCAAAAGTTTAAGCCGTTAAAGGTGAAGGTAGAGTTCTATATTCCAAGTGCTCCCCATTATCAGGAAGGATAAACAACGAGCAATTGTGTGATAGAATAGTTAAACATCCTAACATGGGAATACTTAAAATGATAAGCCGAAATATGTTAAATATCCCACACATAGTGACAAAATTGAATAATGACCTTCTGCTCTGACAAAAAGAAAGATTATCTATTCTTTCAAAAAGCATAAAGGAAGCCAGCCAAAGTTGATCATTACACATTTCTACCATGACTTTGTACATACAGATAACGAAAAGTCTCAAGAAATTCAAATACTCAGTCATCACCATACAAGTAGAAGTGAACATGTACCAAATGATAAGGTATCTAACCTGCTTAACAAAATAACTGAATTTTTGCCTGAACTGTAGTAGAACATGCTGCACGACACGAGTATGATCTGCTTGACCCTTAGCAACGAGATTAATTTGTTGTTCAATGAAACTGCGAATGTCTGGCAAACAGAGATCTGGATCAATACATTGATATCCTCTTATCAGGGTTATACCTAAGGCAGTTGGAACCAGCTTTCTACCCGCTTGTACCTGCAAATTTATAGTAAATTGAATCCGAGAATAGTAGAAATTTCATTTTACACATGTATGATGTATCCGTACATAGACAAACTAAATGAATTGAGAGAAACAAGCTATATGGAAATAAATAAGCTTAAGCAACTAACCTTCACAAAATTGCGCTCACAAATGTTGTTAATATGGACAGGTATTGAAGCATCTGTGCCTATTCCATTCTTCTCCATTAGGGAAATCAGCTCACTTTCACTTAAATAATCTGGAGGTGTCGTACTCCCCTGCAGATAGTAGACTCACAGAAATCATCAGACATTTTCAACACACTATACTACTGTAATACCTTTATCCTTATTCATGGTGAATTTTCTCTCCTTACAACAAAATATCACCATTAATCTGTGACCATTTCCCCTCCCGAAACAAACAAAAAAACACAAGCAGCAGAAAGAATATATAATTATCACTATATTCATGAGAGAATGATGATACAAAAACATACTGAATTATTCAGACCAGAACATAGAATGAGGATACAAAAACATACTGGATTATTCAGACCAGAACATACACTGGAGAGAACATAAAAATGAAGTTACGAGGTTCAACTTGCTACCTCATAAAGCTCCACTGTTGCAATTTCTATCTTCTCCCCTTGCGTAAACTGAGGAAGATTTTTCTCATTTATACCCAACCACGGCATAATATGTGTAAATCCTTTAGCCAAAACGCGATGCCCCACAGAATGGAAGGATTCTCCACCAGTTGAAAACTCAACCTTCGTTCTGAATACAGAAGAGTCCATAATATAAATGCATAAAACAAATTTAGCATACTTCTATACATTTAATTGAAAATGACCAAAAAATAAATATTAAGTAATAAATATTAAGTGTAAGAATCTTCTAACATATGAAATATCATGGTCAACATTGCACATACATGTCCTGATATTAGCTTCGTAGACAATATAAATATTATTTTGGACAAGTTTTCATTAAATACATAAATGAATAATGTATTTGCACTGAACAGGAATAGAATCTAAACACGAATATAGGTTACACTCAACTTAAATAGAATTCGTATTAACCGAGAGTATTGGTCCATATCCAAACAAAAGTTCCTGTCATTTAATTATTTTCTCTTTCTTTCCTCACAGTGCCCACTCTGGCTATCACTACAAAACCTAACGGCTAACTGTCAGGTAGGGACTGCAAGAGTACTGCGTACATAGTCGCAAGAACAAGTACTAGCCGCGAACAACTTTGCTGAACTCAAAATCAGTTTCTATATGTATCTGAATGGTGAACTTTTCTTTTGCATACTTCCACAATACTGAATTTGTCAGTTTTTGAGATCTATTATGTGCAAAAAAGCAAAAACTATTACCCTTAACAAAAAAGTTGAAATATCAGAAAGGCAAACCTATGAGCAACCAAAAGCATTTTTAAGATTAACATAAATGAATCAGAATATAAATATCAAAGACACTGGAAATATGGGTAGGTGCAATTGTGAACTGCACCAATCAGTTAATATCTGAAAGGTTATATGTTAAATTACCTAAAAACAAAGAAATAGCACAGAACGAAAGGAGCATTTTAACGTAACAATGAACAACAGCTTAGGTTTTACCTCAAGTATTTGCAGTCAGGAGAGAGGGTCCCTATAAAATGTTGACAGACATACTCGTATAATCTCCAAGAATCTGTGTCCAGCATATCCTCAGTTGCTGACAGCATTGGTGTGATAGGAGGATGGTCACCTGCATCTGTTCCTACTCGTGGTTTATGATAACCATCAGCAAGCAGTGTCCGTACATAATTACCCCATGTTGGATTATTTGTTAGTGCACCAAGAGTTCCTTTGAAGTCAAACGAAGAAGGATATGCTGTGCTCTCTGTACGTGGATAGCTACAAAAGCAGCATAAGATAACTGCATGCTATTAGATTCCTTAGAAGCAAAAGAAAACTTGACACTGAAAAGGGAATGCCATCTGAAAATTTCAGAACACATCACAAGAGGGAACATCTTTTCCACAGACCAGGTTGCCAGTTTACCAAATTCCACCAGCCAGGCAGATATACTTTTCCAATTTTGTCAATTGTGCAGGCATCTATCTACCTGGACACTGTACTCTGGAACAAGTAGTTCACTAAGAATTCTCATCATGTGAAACCAACATACAGTAGTTCGATGCAAACCAACATACTGGAGACTAATGCAATCAAATTGTCTAAACTGGTGAAAATTTTCTAACATTACCGAGAAAAGGAGAATTTAAATGGTAGTTCCAACTAGGAAGAATTTTGCAACTACCTGATGAAACCTCGAGTATACAAGCGTTCAGCTATTTGCATAGCCGTTTGGGGTCCAAGGCCTAATGCACTTGAAGCAACCTGAATTAAAATTTATAATTTAGAAAAACAAATAAAAAGGGCAATGCATTAGAATCATTTAAGAAAATCACATTTTTTTAGGAAGCACTTGGGATAAATTTAGTTAATCCTGTAATTCTCTCTCTCTCTCACTCTATGAAAAATGAAACACAAATTCTGTGATGCATAATAGTTATTACCAATAACATTTACCTTCTCATTTTGCCTTCAGCATTACTAGTAGCCCCCAACCCAACCAAAGAAAAAAAAAAGACAAACTTGATTTCCTTCAAGAAGAATATTATTTATCTATGCTGGCATAGATGCAAATGCTACTTCATATTGAACTATACATTCAACAAAAGCATGATACATTACATAATAACATCAATCTCAGTTTGTTCTGACCTTCAGTAGATTCACTGTATTGAGACCAGGAGGACGACTTTTGACTTCCTGCTTTTCTGATACATCAGTGACTTCTACAATTCCATCCTCCATTACTAAGTTTTGAAACATCGTAGCAGCCTGGAAAGCTGAAGCATAAGAAAGCATCTCTTTGTAAAGGAAAGGTAAGACACAGAAAAGCAAGGCAGCCTCACATCTAAGTCGAACAACTTCTGACGTTCCCATTCTAGTTGAAGTTCATAGCCACTTTGTAAAATGTAAGGACGTAAAGACCAAAACTTTTCTGGCTTAAATGTGCTGATCTGCAAATAACGTTGTACACAAAACCCAAGGGTGGGAGTTTGGCATGGTCCATAGCTGAAGAAGAACAAGTTGTGTCAATTGACAATGAAAATGAAACAAAACATAACAATGGCTAAATTATGAACTCCCTCACAAAGAAGAAATCAAATTATTGCATTTCAATATATAAAAAATGAAAAGTACGAAGTAAAAAACACTGAAAGAAGGAAAGAACATTCAATCAGATAGATGTATGCAATAAAAAAAGAAACATTGATACCTCCTGATTTTTAAAAAGGTAACGCTCAATACTCCTTGACCAAAACAATTAAAGCATACAACCCCTGGCAAAGAGAATTACAGACATGAATGAAGCACTATCGACTCTGATCTCACTACATAATACATGACTTTGATCCCATAGCAAAATGGATCCAGAGGTAGTTTAACATACTAACTTGCACTTATCACAACATAATGAATAATAAATGGAAGAATCCTAAACAAAAAGCAAAGTACAATAAAGAATACATATAAATATGCGAAGAAAATAAGAGAGATTAGAAAACCTACGAGATAACTCTAGAATCAAGATTTCCATATTTCCCTTGAAAATAATTTGTTTGAAATCGTGTAAATGCAACTCCAACTTTCAAATCAATCTCTTGCCGAGCATCAACTGAGAGCGCCTCATCCTTATTAGGTTCAACTAGATTATCCATGGCCCTCAAAATGTCTTTCTCAGTAACAGAGGAAAACCGAGCACGAAAAACCTTTCTTCTTGTGTCATTTACATCAAAGCCAGTACACTCAATAACTGCAATAATAAATTTATTTTAGAGACTTTGATTTGTTACCACTTACCAGCAAATTTACATGCCTTTAACATCTTATTATGTGGTGATGGATACTCCATATGTCTCGATATGCACCGATCTTAGTATCCAAACGAGTTATTATTTCAATTTTCTTCAAATTTGATTAAGTTCAATTACTTGAGCTTGGGTTGACAAACATCGGTCTCATTAGTGTGGTCCTGATTTCTATCCATGCTTATTATAGTAAATCAATCATCTACTACCGATTTTGTTAAACAAAAGTTCCTCCATATAATATAACACCTTATAATCCTGCACAGAAGAATGCCCTTGCAGCCTTGCTCTTTTGTAAAAAAACTTCTTTTAATATTGCTAGGCTTACATTGTATTAAGAAAATATTGCATTCACAAGCACCAATAAAATGAAATATTTATCTAAAAGAAAAATAGGTAGCAGAAAGCTACCTTCAAAGCATATATTTTCTCCTTCACGATCACAATCCAGCCACAAAACCAAATAACCACAACCACGAGCTTCTTGATTTAAATGCCTATATATATGAGCCTGCACATCAAGAGAAGCGCTCAAAATATTTATCATTCGAAAGGCCGGATTTAAGATTCTATGCCTTCAGATTTGTTGAGGGATTGGTTTACTGTAAAGCAGTTTGCTTGTTTAGCTTTGGTACACTGCTGGTGCTTTTATTGTATTTACAGTCATTTTTTATGTGTTCATGAAGGTTTTTGTTTCTTAGCAATATAGACATATATATATATATATCAAAAAACAATTCTAAAATTCAGTACAACTTACGTTATAGAATGTTATAAACCAAAAGTGAAAAATTCCACTTAATTGAACATCAATAAGCAGAGGATGACAACGTGCCTGCTAATCCATGTTATGAAAATGCATAACAAAAAGTAGCATCGGAAATCTTACAAGTCACAATCACTTGATAACTGAAATCAAGATCCAGGCATACAAGTTATAAAAAAATAAAAAAAATGAATAAATAAATAAAAAGGAGGGTCCCCAATTCTGCGCAGCTTATATGTTAGATTTTCCTGCAGTATTACGGGGTACTCACTCTAGCATTTCCTACAGTTTGTATATGGCAAACTCGGTTCCCATTTAAAGTCTAAATATCAGAGAAGACAAGAAATTAAACAAAATAATCAAAGCATGCTGGTGGGTCAGCCGACTAATTTTTGTAAGAAAACAAATTCAGACTAAATAACAACAATATTGTGCCTTCTTCGAGTCTTTGACTGCTAACAGAACATAAGGGAAGAGCATATAGAAAACAATAGAAGCAAACAACAAAAGGTACCTTCGGATTTGCTTCGTTCTTAACAATTGGAGCTTGAAATAGATCCAGAGGATCAGTTAATGTCCAGTCTTGATATGTTTGTGGAAAATCTACACTAGATTCACAAACAAAAGAAACACTATATTAGAAAACAGAACAAACTTATTACTGGAAAAGCATGCCCCAAAAAAAAAAGAAAAAAAAAAAAAAATCAGATGAAATGAACAGTACAAATCAAGTGGAAAATTGCTATCTTTTCAAAGGGAAAGAAACCCGTAATATTTGCTGAACTTGCATATAAAAACAAATTTTAAGCTTGTAACAGCAATAATTCAGTAATACCATTACAGCTGAGTATAATGCCACAAATAAAAGAACAAAAACATAAGATAGATTTACATCATTTTGTCACTTCTGCTTCAATTCCTAAATAATACATTGTAATAATATTAAGATCCATTTGTGGTTGCTCTTCTAAGTCAAACAACATTCTACGAGAGGATACGCTGGCCTCGTGAAAAAAGTAATATCACCTTTGAATCTTTTATGGACTTGAGAGAAACAGAAATACAAGCCATCCATAAACCAAGACTACCAGATTATCAAATCACACACTCACTTGACGAGCTAAGAGTTAATCTAAATGTATTCTTTATCATTTCAAACCAGTCATATGAAGCGATGCAGTAGGCCATTTTGAATTAATATACATGCTTCCCATCAATCCAACCTTTTTCGCTAAAATCACAATATGTCATGACATCCGGCTGGCAACATTTTGGACCGATTTTGGCCATCACTTCTTTGTTAGTGTCAGCTACCTCCATTTTTCAATATAGTCATAACGGTGGTTCCAACACGATCAATTTTCACATCATTGCATTTGGAAAAAGTACTATTTATAATAACAATCAATATTTAAACAATATCCTCTACAGATTAAACATCATTATTTAACAAATTACAGTCATATCATTACAGAAATAGCATAAAAAATGACAAGGACCTGAAAATATGCCCAATCACAGATGTTACTCTATAATGCGCCCTGAATCCAAGAAAACTCCCATCAAATTCATGTACATCCGTACTACTCCTCCTTGTACTCATCTGTATAATGTACATATTTCTTGAATCATGAATCTTTATTAATAACATAAAAAAATTGGTTTAAGAAACATGAGAAAGACTAAGAAGCAAAACAAAAATAAAGCATGCAATTGCAGGGACTGAACAAAAGTATATGAACCTTATTATTCTAATGAAACCTTATTATTCTAATGAAACCCAGTCATCTGCAAATATAACGAGTACTTGCAGCACAGCGAAGACTGTTCAACGAGTAAATCAAAGACTGCCTAGCTTTTTCAATGAAAGCATTAAAATACATCAAAAATGGTATTGCAGGGAATATTCCATTGCATGACTTATACCTGTCTACATATGTAAATAAAAATAATATCTAATAAGGACGAGAAAGAAGAATGAGTATTCTATTCAAGAACACAGCATTTGCAATTCCCCATTGAAATTTGACCTTATCCTCAGTTTTGGAAAAGAATGGAAACATCACTACAACTGTTATTCTTTAACAAAATTACGCCCTCTGCAGCATAACATGAGTCAAGTTATGGCATAAGAAGGGTGACAAGTTTTCACAGCCCTAGAAATTTAACAACATTACAGTTGTACAGATATTGTGAACTCGAAAGTAGAGTACCGTACCGAACCCTGAACCATTTTTTTTCTCAATCCCAATTCCTTCAACAGTTAAAGAGGCAAAGCCCTAATGAATTCAAGCCATACACTACATTTAAAAATAAAAAATGAAAAATCGTTCGGCTAAGTATCAAAATTATCAGCTCTTCTTCTTCTTCTTCTTCTTCTTCTTCTACAAAAGCTATTTGATTTTTGGCTAACGATACCATAAATATATAGCCTAAACATACTCGTGATTATCTCTGAAACACATTTTATATACAGTATACAGGTTTTCTCGTGCCCTGCTTAACATAACCTCAAACACTTTCTTAGCATCCAAACAAAACGTCAACATGTGTGTGTGGGTGTGCATATATATATATATATATATAGAGAGAGAGTACTTGACTGCGAGAGAGAGCGGTAGCGATAGAGAGAGCGATGCTAGGCTTCTCGGCGACCTGTAAAGAGAGAAAGGAATGAGAATCTGAAAAAAGAAAAAGAGAGAGAGAGAAAGAAGGCTTGGCTGTCAGCCATGGACGGACGCACCATTAAAACTTTGGGAGGAGGAGCCATGGGTGTGGCCTGGGCGATGGTGAAGATGGTTAGGTTAGGAGCTTTGCAAAAAACAGAAAAAGCTTTCAATTTACACACAGGCTTGGGGCTCGAAATGCTTTCCTTTCTTCCCGATGGACTCTTTACTAGTTACAACTGACTCACACTGAGTCTCAGTTTCAGTTTCAGTGTGAGTAGTAAACGGGGATGAAAATGAATTATGGGCCGGCTTGTTCCAGACCGCGGGCTAAGTAGGCAAATACCACTTTTTTTAGGAGTTTAATTAAACTTGACACCACCAATAAGTTCTACCACTTTTAAGAGGGAAAAAGACCATTGTACCCCAAAATGAAATCAGACTAAACTACAAACTCGTTGCAAAGTAAAAAAGGCCGTTCAGAAATTTTCTCACACTATCCTCCTTACCGATTTCTCGCGCGCGAAAATCCTTCATGACAGCTATCATCGTCGACAGGAGAAGCCTCACCGGTCTCTATTCCGAGTTTGCCATTCTCTGATCGAAGCTCCTCTGTCCTGAGTTCACCATTCTTTGATTGAAAGCTCCTTAATCCTGAACCTCGAAACAAAGCCAGCTCTGAGCTTGTTGTATTTTAATCGAAGCTTTTTTCTCATTGCATGCGAATAAGATCAGATTTGTTACAATCTTGAGGTATGGTTATGGCTTTCTCTTTTTTAGTTTTTGTATTAATCTGAAATTTATAGTATGGTTTTCAAATTGAGAAACAAGTTGTTTCTATTTGTAATCATTAGAAAGGAAATTATACCTCATCTGCATTTTCGTTTCAATATATTGCGAATATCATTACTTCTGAGCAGTTTTTGTCTCCGGTCGAAGAAATTTTTACTGTTTTGCAAATTCAAATTCAACATAAAACATACACTGTGGTGTCAACTAAGCATGCTCATAAGTTGTTTGTTGAAATTTCCATATGAAAATGTAGCCTTGAAATTATATGTACAGATTGTTGAAATTCCATATTGAGATCAAAAATAGACTTGATGTTATAATATCCTGACTGCACTTATGCAATTGTTCTATTCTGATTGTTATATGCATTAATTAATTAAGCTTATTTGTAGCTTAGCTAATAAAGTTGGTGTCATAACTTACTTTTTCATCCGCAAGCCCAAAAACACTTTTACTTTGGTTGGTGCATGGGAACAATGCACGAGAAAGTGGTTTTCTGAACCTATAATTTTGGTGAAAGATGATTTAGCAGGAATTGGAAATGAGAATATTGAGTAAACAACAATTCATCTGAGATTTTTATTATGTTGAAACTTTGTGCAAGTTTTGCTGGTATTTAGGAGCATGCTTGTTAATGAATGTGCTATATGTTTCCTACCATTTTTGTTAATTCGGAGTGGCTATGTAGATGAGGATGGCAATTTTTGATGTATGCTGGTCTAGTCAATTCTAGCTGTCTTTTTGATTTCTGTGGAGCTGGCGTGTTTGGTGGAGAAGAGTTAATATACGATTATAGAAGATATTGATCTTTCTTTAGACAAAATGTAATTGTAGTTTGTTCTTACTTTAAAGATAGTTAAATCTGTCGTGTCCTGTACACTTGCATTGTTAGAGGGGACAACCCACTGAAGTCTATCTACAGATTGGAGTGGTGTTGGTTTTTCAGTGTCACCTTGTACGCATTTATGATATTGGAATTAAAGATTGTACTCTAGAACAAGATAAATACTTTTGGAATTGTTATGTATTTGTACATCTTTGGTTGAAGAGTTTTTGGCTTACTTTGGCAGCTTTCCCAACGTTTATAAGTCATGCAATTATTTAATTTTTTTACTAATGGACATAAAGTAAACTAGTGGTTATTTCATATAGATTAATTAATGAACATAAACTACTTCTTTGTTTGATACTTGACAGTAGAACTCAGTTGTTTATATATATACGTATGTTTTTTTTTTTTTTTCTTTTGCAGTAGAATCATAGAGATATCATGGAGATAGCAATTTTCTTGTTCTATGGAGGTAGATGGAATGATGAAAACAAGTATATTGATCATCAAATTAAAGGGATTATAGTACAAGAAGGAATCAGCTATGATGAGTTTATGAAAATAATCTACAATGAGCTGCAGCTGAGTCCAGCAAAAAACTCTATCAAAATGGTATTTGATCCCAAATTTGGAACACCCAAAGGGATGGCAGTGGAGAATGATTCGACTATTTCGTTCTACCTTCATTTGGTCAAGAATAACCCTGATTTCAGTAGATGTCCGATGGTTCTAGAGATTGAGAATGAACCTAACCTTGAAATGATGACAAGGGATAATGAAAAAAGCATTCAGACTGACAAAAAGGATCAGGACAACAACCGTCATCTCCAAGAGAGAAAAGAAAATAGTGTAGTCACTTATGAAAGCGGAACCTATGGTGGCAATGTTACCTACAGCAGTGATGTTACCTACAGTAGGAATGTTTGCAGCTCATTTCTTACATCTATTGACCCAAATACAGAGATGCAAGTACTCACTGATCAGCAACTAGTAGATCTGAAAGTCAAATATGTCTTCAAAGACAAAAGTTTTTTGATACGGTCTCTAAGCATGATAGCAATAAGAAAGAACTTTCAGTATAAGGTGGAAAGATCAGACAAGAAAATGTATTGGACGAGCTGCATAGGTGAGAATTGCAAATAATTAATGCATGCAAGAAGATTGGGGAAAACAAATATGTTCAGAGTTGTGAAATATGAGCAAACTCACACATGCTCGTCGGACTTGCTGCAATCATCTCATAGGCAGGCTAGTTCTTCTGTGATAAGTGAATATGTCAAAGACAATTTTGCTAACCCAAAAGCAACATATAGACCAAAGCAAATCATAAGTGAAATGAGAATTAGACACAGTGTTGAAGTTAGCTATGAGAAAGCTTGGAGGGCAAAGGAAACCGCTGTTGAAGATATTAGAGATTCTCCTGAAGAATCTTTTGCGCAGCTGCCCTCATATTTCCATATGATAAAAACCAAGAACCCAGGCACCATCACAAAGATAAAAAAAGACAAGCAAAACAGATTTTTGTATTCATTCGTGGCCTATGGAGCTTCCATACTTGGATGGCAATATTGCAGGCCCGTACTTGTCATCGATGGAACATTCTTGAAAGGAAGATATGGTGGGACTCTCTTCATTGCTTGCGCAAAGGATGGGAATAACAACACCTTCCTGTTAGCATTTAGGGTTGGAGATTCCGAGAACGACAGTGCTTGGGAATGGTTCTTTCGTTGCCTAAAAGAGGCCATTGGTGAATGTGACGAACTAGTAATCATTTCTGATCGCAACATAAGCATCTATAATGCTGTGAAGGCAGTTTATCCAAATGTGTATCACGGGATTTGCATGTGCCACTTGGAGCAGAATCTAAAGACCACTTTTAAAACTGCTGGTTATAGTTGGCTATTTTTAGGGGCTGCTAGAGCGTATCGTCGTGCAGAATTTGACGACTATATGTCTCAATTGGGGATGATAAATCCAGAAATACCAGCATACCTTTTGAAGGTGAAACCAAGTAAATGGGCTCGCTCATACTATGCTCGTCGAAGATATAACATCTAGACCACTAATATTGTCGAGTCGATGAATGGCATTCTGGAAGAAGCAAGACAATTGCCGATTACAGCTTTGATGGATTTTTTACGGGCCTTGCTACAAGACTGGTTTTGGAGGAGAAGTGAAGCTGCAGCAGCTACAATAACACCTGTTACGACTTGGGTAGAAGGTTTACTACGAGATAGGATGGATGCGGCTCGACACATGGAGGTATGTATAAAACATCAATTCTAAATTATCAGGATGGCTACGAAAGTGAACAAGCTTCAATTAATTGGCTACTGTTTACTTCACAATTAGCTACTTTTTATTAGCATTATTAACAAAATGGACAAGAATGAATTAGCTTATATTTACTACACAATTAGCTACTGTTTTACATTTTGTTTACAAGAATACAATTTATTTTATTTTATTTTTATATTTTTTTGAAACAAGGCTGTATTGTCTACACTAAATTACAAGCACTATTGTGAAAATGAATAAGATTCAATAACTAATATTTACTAGACAATAAGCCACTGGTTTACTTTTATTTTAAAGCATACAAGGTTTTTTCAGTAAGTTGTGTTCTCTTGAATAATCATGCAGGTTTTTCCTATCGATAAGTTCATGTTTGAAGTGGCATTTGAGAAACAGAAATTCACTGCAGATTTGGATAAATTGACGTGCACATGTCTTGAGTTTGATCTTGACCAAATTCCTTGTGTGCATACTCTTGCTGCTATTGACAAAAGATATCTGTGTGAGAGTACATTTTGCTCACAGTAGTATAAAACTTGTGTTCTTAAAAATGTTTATGAGGTTCCTATAAATCCAGTGGCTGATATTTCAAAGTGGGATGTGCCGGATCATATTAAATATGAAGTAACCAAGCCTCCTCAGTACAAAATTAAAAAAGGTAGAAGGAAGACAAAACGAGCTGCCTCCACAGGTGAATTCGGAAAGAAGAAACCAAAATGTGGGAATTGCAAGCAACCAGGACACAATAGAAAAACTTGTAAGAATCTTCCTGCATTGCGTTGTCGAGAAAAAAAGCAAAAGACTGATGAGCTAAGCTACTCAACAAGCTTCTAGATAATCAAAAAAAAAATATTTATATAGTTAGACGTTGTATAATGATTTTACTACTCTTATTTCATACAGATGAAATAATTTAGTAGTGTTATATTTTGAATATAATTTTATTTTAGAAGCTCTAATCCACTACTTTTATGATTTTTATGCAGAAAAGCTGAAACAAGATTCGAAGCCTATCCACACTGAAGAAACAACAGAAATGGAACTTTATTACAAGGAAATTCCTGGTTGATTTTTTCAAAAGAAAAATTTATTAAATCAAAAAGTGTATTGATTTGAAAGTATGACTTGAAAAGTTAACATTGATGTGAACAAAATATTCTATCTTAATATTGAAATTGTTCAAAAGTTGATTAGAACGTTCTCTATGTATTGAAATTATTGGATATATTCATATTTGTATCCAGGTATTATAACGTTACTGATAGCATATTTGTTGGTAGACCACTAAGACCCTCTCCACAGGTTGTCTTTACAAAGTAAACTCAATAGGATCCTTAATGAGCAATGTATTGTGGCATTTTTCTACAGGTTGTGTCTTAATAAAAAATTAGAGGTATACTGGTAAACCCTTATCCACAAGTCGTGGTTTTACTGGTAAACTCAAGGTATAACCATAAGTTTTATTAGTTTATGGTTGATTAGTTTGAAGGAAAAACTCAAAAAGGTTTAAACCACTATCCCTAGGTCGTGGTTTACTTGCAAACTCAAGGTTTAATTATAAAGTTTACAAATAAACCTTCAAAAGGCAATTTCAGGTTTACTAGTAAAATGATAAGCACTAAGAAAATCTGGTCTATTAATAAACTCAATATTTAGCTATAAAGTTTACTAGTAAACTCATTCCAAGAGATTGTGATTTGCTTTTAACAGAAGGTTTAACTGCAACGTTACAAGTAAACAAAAACCAGTTTACTGGTAAACTTTTTATCCACAAATTATAGCTTACTAGTAAACTAAAATCTACGGAGTTTTAGCTTAATTAAAAAAGCATGAAGGATTTACTAGGAAATAATAGTTATAATCATAGAGTTCACTAGTTTATGGTCTATTGGTTTGAAGAAAAAATAAAGGGTTTACTAGTAAACTATTATCCTAGGTCATGGTTTACTAGTAAACTGCATTTCAAGATTTGCCTGTAAACTTAGAGGCTTACCAGTAAACTCAAAAATTTTGTAGTAAACTATTGACCAAATATTGTGGTTTACTAGTAAGTCTCTTATCGACAAATTGTGTTTGAATAAAAAAAATAAAAGTTTTACTACTAAAACCCTTATCCACAAATCATGACTTACCAATAAATGCAAGGTATAATAGCGGCGCTTTTTTGTTTATGGTTTACTAGTAAAAAATTTTCACTAATTTTTTGTTTAAAGTATACCCTTATCCTCATGTCATGGTTTACCAGTAAGCCACTATCTCTAGGTCAAGGTTTACTAGTAAATTCAACTTTTTAACTTGAAGTTTACTAGTAAACAAACATGGTTTACTAGTAAACCCTAATACTCAGGTCAAGGTTTTACTAGTAAACTTAAGTTTTTAACTGTATGTTTACTAGTAAACAAACTTTACCA
>JXTC01000044.1:646299-727140 GCA_002914845.1 Trema orientale | reverse complement strand
GTAAACTCAAAGGTTTACTAGTAAACTAAAATTTTTAACTGCATGTTTACTAGTAAACAAACCTGACCCTTACCTAGGAAAAAAGTAAGCCAAAAGGTTTTAAAAATGTGTTTTTTTAAGCACAACATAAGAACCAAAAAAAAAAAAACTGCTTTACTGATAAACCGTTATCTACAGATCATGGTTTGCCAGTAAACGCTAGTTATAACCCCATGGGGTTCATTAGTTTATGATTTTTTTCGTTTGAATTAAAAATCAAGGGTTTACTAGTAAACCATTAACCGTAGGTCCTGGTTTACTAGTAAACTACAGGTCATGGTTTACTGGTAAACTCAAAGGTTTACTAGTAAATTAAAATTTTTAACTGCATGTTTACTAGTAAACAAACCTGACCCTTACTTAGGAAAAAAGTAAGCCAAAAAGTTTTAAAAATGTGTTTTTTTAAGCACAACATAAGTACAAAAAAAAAAAAAAAAAACTGCTTTACTAGTAAACCGTTATCTACAGATCATGGTTTGCCAATAAACGCTAGTTATAAACATGGGGTTCACTAGTTTATGATTTTTTTCGTTTGAATTAAAAATCAAAGGTTTACTAGTAAACCATTAACCGTAGGTCATGGTTTACTAGTAAACTTAAGGTTTGTCATGAGTTAGTCATTTGCTAATAAACCCTTACCTAAATAGTAAGGTTTACTAATAAACCCAATAGTTTTAAAGCTTTGTGTTTCTTTAACCAAAGCTTCAAGTTTACTAGTAAACTAACAATCACCAAGAAAATAAGGTTTAATAGTAAACATAATCCACAAATTGTGACTTACTAGTAAAGTCAAATCTATGAGTTATGGCTAAATAACAATCTAAAAGTTTATAGTAAACTCCTATCCACAGGTTGTGGTTTACTTATAAACTCACGATGTAAAAAATAACGTTTATTAGTATATTGTTTAGTAGTATGGCCCTTGTCAATAGAATATGGTTTATAGGCAAAGGCAAATCTTACTAGCAAACTCGACTATCAAGACCAACAACTAATATGACAATACAATTAAAAATGACATAAAATGAGATAATTGATACGGAATCAATTCCAAGCTTTACTAGATATACAGTGGGATATATGGTGTACTAAAGGACAAGATTATTGTATAGTGAAGAAGAAAAATGACACTATTCAAGTGCTAAGAATATTATACATGTCATCTGTTTGATCAAAACTAACTATGATTAAAAGTGATACATCATATATTTTAAACAAATTTATGTCTCTTCCTAGATAACTCAACGAGATATCTCTATGTTGGCTAATATCTATACTATACATCAGATCAGAAAAGAAGAATCCTTAGCAATCTCTAGCAGACTTCTTTGTGCTCATTCAAACTAATGGCAAATAGCCTCATCATTCATATGGCTCCCATAATTATCTTCGGATCTTTCTGGAGGAGTTTCATACCCATTTTCATGTTTCCACTTACCATACACCCATAACTCCATTGCCATCTTTTTTCGATAAAAAGGAATCCTGTTTGGTTAAATTTTGTCGATTGGTTCCCCCATCATTAAGAATTCAACGAACTTTATCATAAATATGCCACAATCAAAACTGCATCAATAAACAAAATATCATGATGATGTTAAAAACATAAGTAAATGACACAATGGATTAAAAACATGACTAAACTAGTTCACCAATACTAACCCATTATTTTGTTGAGGTACATTCTCTGCCCATTCAACCTTAAAAGGTGCATATCCATCTCCAACATGATAATCCTTTCTGAGATCCCAAAACTGAAGATGGATAAATAATGAAGGTAACATAGTGGCATATTTTGCAGCATGATTCCTTACTTCAATATCATGCTTAGCACCTCTAATAGAATCATAGATGGTAATCTTTTTTTTCAATATGTTCAGAACACCAAGACACTAGTGATTGTTTGTCACAAGCATTGGCATATAGACTAAATCAACATCAGCCCAAGGTCTGCCACAGTAAGCATATCCCATCACATAATTACACATTGCAGCTTCTACAGTCCAGTCTAAATACATGTGAGATGATGCTGCACTCTTCATACCATCATATGCCCTCACAAGATAAAAGTCGAAAACTCTAGTAGAAGTTGTGCTCTTTACAGAATATAAATTCGGATGATAAAGAGCTTTCTTCTGATGATAATAGAATATCACATCAACATGCTACATCAAAAGGATGAAAACAGAAAACTAATTATGAAAAAAAAAGGAACTAAGCTAGAAAAAATAAAATTAAGCTAAGAAACTTACTAGATCTGATAATGATTGTCTAGGTTGAGATAACTTGTAGAACCAACTTTTGCTTGAGATAACATTAATTTTGAAATCAGACTCTGGATCCAATACATCACAACCAGGGTAAAAATTTTTCCTGTCAAAGAGATAAGAGTATTAGCGTTAAAAAGAAAAGTAAAAAGCAAAAACATAACGGAAGTAAACCACTGATTTACAACAAGTAGAATATTTGCATGAATAAAATTGAAACGAAAAAATATATAGCAAGCAAACCATTTATTTACAACCAATAGTTTACCTATATATCACTATAAATAAATAACTTACCTGGCCCTCTTGTTTAAACCAATGTTAATCCAATCCGAAAAATCTCTCTCTAAATCCAGAGGTAGCTCATCAGAAAGAGGTAGAAAAAAAGGGCATCTCCTCCTATAATGCGGTTCCCATTTACATCCCTCTCCAACAAAAGGCTTGAAAGGCTTCACTTCCACATAAGGAGAGACTTTTGCAGCAGGTGGTAGAATGAGTCTACAACTTGGTCCACTGTCACTTACTAGACTTTTCTCAACTGTTTTAATGTTACTTATAGGTGTTAATTCCTGACAGCCACTAGAAGTAGAAACATGCAGAGTTTCTATAGTAGATCTTAAACTCAATTTGGGGTTCCTCAGTATACTTGGACAACTCTCCAAATGAAGCTTTCCTTTCCCTTTTTCATGCGCACTCGATGCATTAAAATTAACCTGAAAAATAAAGAAAAAGATCAAAAAGTGATAAGATTAAATACTCATTTAGTAAACTGGTAAACCATTAGTGTTTTACACTTAAATAAATATAAATTCAATGAAAAAGGTGTGCGAAAAGCAATTGTATATTAGTTAAAGTAGAAAAAAAAAATATAAACAAATAATAAGATGACAAAGTAAACTAAACTAAAGATAATAAAGCAGAAAATTTGTCACAAACCTTCATAGAATCCTTAATATGACATGATGAACAAGGTAAATTCTCAGGAATGTTGACAGCAACATTAATTGTTCCATCATCTCTATTGTCTTCTTGCTGAGGTACACTTTGACCATTATCTTCTTGCTGATGTAAACTGTGCCCTTCTTCTTCAACACCACTAGAGGAAGTTGTATGAGCCATCTTATCCTTAATTTCCTTCAACAAGTCAAATGAACTAGCAACTTGATTTGAGAGGATAGCTAAAACGTCTGTAATAGTAGAAAGCTTGGACTGGACCTCAACCTTGAAGTAATTGAAATCTTTTTGCAGCTCCTATAATATATTTAAATACTAAGAAAAAGGTCAATATAAAAAATAACCAAGAAGGAAAAAAAAAAAAAGGGAGAAATAAAGAACATATGTGTAAAGAAAAATATGCTTACTTGAATGGGGTCTAGTCGTGTCTTTTTTTACGACGGCTCTGCAGCTGTTGGGATGGACCTCTTTGATGGTCCTGGAGATGATATGGGAGCAGGATTGGTATGTCGCTCAAGTACTTGAAGATTAGGTTCATCAACCGTCTTGTCATCAAATGTATGAACTTCAAGCTACAAGAATGTTTATATTTCAAACAATTAATATAGTAGAAGAGTAAGTCAAAACTTAAGTAATAAAATAAGTAAAATTTACAAATATACTACCTCTTTTGAATCAAAAATACTGGTAAGTAAGTCATCAAGATGAGGCTGCAGAGTATTACTCCAACTTAGTATCTTAGGTATTTTATTTCCAAGTCTATTAGCATAATGTTTACCTAACATAAGAATAATTTCATATGCCCAAACTTGGAATACTAGAGGAAAACCACAAAGCTCATAAGTAACTGAATTACATTCATTCGGAGTCTTGAACTTAATAGCCTTATGCAAATATCCAATGGTATCGTTATACGACCGAAGACCCCAAGAATAGTCATTGAATCTATCCTGATCATCCACGAGCCTCATTATGTAATCATCAAGCACCGCTTTTGGTCGTTTACTCAGAAGCACACATTCTACCACCAACAGTTGAGCTAATTTAACAGCGTCCTCATCACATAAAAACTGTGGCTCACCTTTAAAAAATTCTAGTAAGTTTCCTTTACTAACACTTGAATGGGTGGGGAAATAAAGCTCCTTAATCCTAGGGCTTTTCTTTTCCTTAGGAAACTCCCATTTCAAGATTGCGTTATCATATTTAAGGTTAGTGATTGAAGCAAATTCATCAATTGAGAACCTAGACATTGTACTCCCAAATCTAAACCACATCACATGACCATCTTCACATAAAACCTCTCTCATAAGGCAGTTGTGAACTATTTGTGCTAAAAATTCAATCATATTAACATCTAAAAGATGCCCAAAATAATAATTTCTAAACATATTTAATTATCTCTCTGTTACTTTTTCATTTATCAACTTTATGGAAGATAACTGTCCATACTGCAAAATCTTTGCTTTGAACCAATCATCAAGTGGAAGACGATAGGGCAACTCCTACAAGAACAATGGTAAAAAAAATTAATTTATATAAGCTTATAATGAATTTGAAGAGTAAACAAAGTAATAATTAACTTTGAAGTCCTCATTTTTTTCACTTTAGCCATTTCTAAAATGTTATCCGCTATTCCTTTGCCCTTGCTATCATGTTTACGAGTTTGAACCATTATAATAGACTGTAAAATTATTCAGAGAATATGAATTGATCATATACAAAAACCTTGGAAACAACTGAATCAATAAGGCATACATTGGATATAATTAGCACCACACAAGTCGTCGAGAACTACTTAAAGAAACTTAATCTAACGCTTCTCTGATTCTTTAAAGGAATATAGAACTTAACGTGACACTATTCAAAAATATTATATGAGAATCTAGTAATGCAGATTAAAACAGCAATACTGCACCTTAAAAGACTATTCAAATGAAGCTAGGATGCTCTTTTCATATTATGCAATTTAAGCTCAGGTTTTTACTTTTCTTAGATATAAAAATAAGTAGATAAAAACAATAGAAGTCATATTTCCAAAACTAAAAATGAAAAGAGTGAAACTTACTCACAAATAAACAAATCTAAACAGCCAAACTCATTTGACAAGCCAAATTTTCTTTGTAGATAGAAATAATAAATTTTAAGACATTTTTTTTTATTATTAAAAAAGTTTTCAGAGTCACTACATAATGACAGATCCCTAACCTATTAGTCTTGTCATGTGAACACAAAAATAATGTCTAAAGCTAACCCAATCGGCATAAATTGTCTTTCAACCAATAATTCGAAATATGGTAATAGTCATTATTATGCTTTCATATATATTGATGAATAAGATGGAAAAAATAAAATTAATTCCTAAGCAACATAAAAATAAAATAAAAGAAACCAATGAAAGATAACATAATACAGAACTCACTTTCTTAAATGACTACAGTGCTATCATTTTCATACACTCAACAAATATCTTTTTAGACTAAATTCACATAAATATAAATATTACAATATTATATCCTAAAAAATTTAGATTCTACTCCAGAAAAGAAATAGTACATGAATAAATGACAGTTTATCTAAACAAGGAAAAACACACAACATACTTCCAATGTAAACTAATCTCAGTCAGCTTTCAAAATCTGGAATGGTAATTTCGATACTGCACAAATCATAACAACGCTACAGAACTCACTTTCTAAGCTTGCATAAAACAGATTGAGAATCTTTAGACCAGTCCTTTAAACTTGTAAGCGGTCTTCATAAGAAAATGACAGCAACTGGCCTCTACCCCAACAAACACACACACACACACACACACACACACACAAAAGAAAGGACTAACAAATTTTCACAGTCATAAGGATTATACATTAAACCAATGTCTGTCATACCCTATTAGTAGAATATACCATTATTTGTTCACAGCCTATTAATTCCACAAATTGGCTAAATCTATTTCAAAAGTAGTATCTAATAAGGATGGTGAAAACTTGATAAGAATGAAAATAAAACATAAATTTGTTAAAAGTCTTTAGGTATGGTTCAACACCTACATTTTTATCAAATTCCTACTACTTTGCTAAATGTTTCTCTTTTCTCTTTTCTAAATAGGAGTCTAGTATCTTAAAACACATATTGTCAACCAAAACCAGAGCAAGTATGTACTGTAGTATTGATTCGTATTCAAAGTGTTATACCACTTACTCGTGCAAGTAGAAGCAGTACCAAATACTCGGGCCTAATCATTGAATGAGAATGAGGTTAACGAGTTTTAGTTGGCTCTAATTTCAAGTCTTTTATGATACTAACCATTGAATCTCCTCTGTTCACAGTTCACCAAAGAAAATTCAATTATCAAACATTATCTGAATGTTTAAAAGAGAATGAAATTAACGAGTTTAAATCCAAACAAAATGCCACTTTGGGACTTTAGACCATTCACATACCATTAACAATTTAGACAACACAACACAAGCACCAATATAACAATCAGACGAATTCGATGATATCACACGGCAATGAAAATTATACTTAGCCATTGGATCTAGAACAATAACAACAGAACCCAAAATGTATGAGGTCTTTTAAAATCTAAAACCTAAGAAACAGTGAAGAGAGAAATAGAAAAGTACCAAAATCTGCCTCAACCTGAGAATTAAAATCGCTATCGCCGTTAAGAATCGAGGTCGTCTCCGCCGTCAAAAATCGAGGTCGTCGCCGTCGTCAATCCTTGAGGTCCCAGCCATTGCTACAGAAAAAACCTAAAATCGAAATTCTCGTGTCCTAAAAATCAAGGTCGCCGCCGTCTAGAATCGTTATACACGCCACTACTGCCGCCGAGAACCGAAGTCGTCGCCGTTAACCGTCGAGAATCGAAGTACTCGCCAACCACCATCATCAGGTTAAGAGAGAGAGAGAGAGAAAGAGAGAGAGGTTCTATGAGAAGCCCGAATGAAATGTAGGAGATGAGTCCTTATTTAAGTGAGGGTAAAATCGTCATTTAGGTCTAAAAAAGTGGTAGTAATATGTAGCTGGTGGTACGTTTAAACAACCCGTTTGAAAGTGTGGGTTTCATGACATTTTTTCCCAGAGCGCAGGCTGTTGGGCTACAGACTTTTGGGTTTCTAACGCTTCTACCGACAAAAACAAAACAAAATTACAAAAATACGGTGGGTCGTATTTTTTTTCAATTCTTGTACCGCTTTTTTTAGAAAAATCATTTTTTAAAAAAGTTTTAGAAAAATAATATTTTTTTAAATAGAAACTAGTTACTAGTATCTGAAAACTAGTTATCATTTACCAGTCACCAGTTATAGATACGTTTGATTATTAGTTACCAGTGCTCAAAAACTAGTTACCGGATATTAGTTACTATTTTAAAAAATAGTATTTTCTAAAAAAATTTTAAAAAATATTATTTTTCTTAAAACTACGATACCGGATCTAAAAAAATGAGTCCACTGTATATTTTCAATTTTTTTAAAAAAACGTCGTACAAAGCCTAATTTTCAATACAATTTTTGGAAAAATGTATGGTCTTAACTACTAATTTTCAGTACATTATTTCTGGTCATAACTGGGTTTCATTAGAATAGTAGGTTCATATACTTTTGTTCAGTCCCTGCAATTGCATGCTTTATTTTTGTTTTGCTTCTTAGTCTTTCTCATGTTTCTTAAACCAATTTTTTTGTGTTGTTAATAAATTCATGATTTAAGAAATATGTGCATTATACAGATGAGTACAAGGAGGAGTAGTACAGATGTACATGAATTTGATGGGAGTTTTCTTGGATTCAGGGCGCATTATAGAGTAACATCTGTGATTGGGCATATTTCAGGTCCTTGTCATTTTTTATGCTATTTCTGTAATGATATGACTGTAATTTGTTAAATAATGATGTTTAATCTGTAGAGGATATTGTTTAAATATTGATTGTTATTATAAATAGTACTTTTTTTCAAATGCAATGATGTGAAAATTGATCGTATTGGAACCACCGTTATGACTATATTGAAAAATGGAGGTAGCTGACACGAACAAAGGAGTGATGGCCAAAATCGGTCCAAAATGTTGCCAGCCGGATGTCATGACATATTGTGATTTTAGCGAAAAAGGTTGGATTGATGGGAAGCATGTATATTAATTCAAAATGGCCTACTACATCGCTTCATATGACTGGTTTGAAATGATAAAGAATACATTTAGATTAACCCTTAGCTCGTCAAGTGAGTGTGTGATTTGATAATCTGGTAGTCTTGGTTTATGGATAGCTTGTATTTCTGTTTCTCTCAAGTCCATAAAACATTCAAAGGTGATATTACTTTTTTCACGAGGCCAGTGTATCCTCTCGTAGAATGTTGTTTGACTTAGAAGAGCAACCACAAGTGGATCTTAATATTATTACAATGTATTATTTAGGAATTGAAGCAGAAGTGACAAAATGATGTAATCTATCTTATGTTTCTGTTATTTTATTTGTGGCATTATACTCAGCTGTAATGGTATTACTGAATTATTGCTGTTACAAGCTTAAAATTTGTTTTTATATGCAAACTCCATCAAGTAAATGGACATGACCAGAAATAATTTGGTCCAAAATGAGTAGGTCTCTTTTTTTTGCATGACTTGCTTGAATACACGTTTGTTTTGTATTTTTTTTTTTAAATGAAAATAGTGGTTGAATCTTCTCAAGAATTTGCTTGAAAGGATCTCCACCTTCCATTTCATATAAAAAAAACGAAGAGCACAAATCTCCTGTTTTACATTTAAAATGTTTTAATTAGTATGAATGATTTTATATTAATTGTTAAGGTAATTAAAATAAAGATTAATTAATTTAATAGTTTCAATTTGATTAAAAAAATATTACATGTTTAGAAATAATTAAAACTGTGTATATTATGCCTAAAAATTAATAAAATAATTAAACACTTAATTAAATTTAACAAAACACAACTTTCATTACAACATATTAGATAAAAAGCTTAAAATTGATGAATATGAAATTACAAATACATAGAGTTAAAAAGGAAAAAAAAAATACAACATATGTTAAAAAAAGTTGGCAAGTACAATATAAAAAATACAATATAACCTAAACATATGATTTAATATAGCGGAAGATCGTCTTCGGAACCTCCAAGATTAGTGAAAAATTGTCCAAAACTATTAGAGGTATTTTGAGATCTTTCGCCTTGTTGTGGAGTTTTTTTCCTCGTGATTCTTGACTGCTCACTTCGCATAAACTCTTTGAAGTTTTAAAAAAAGGTAACTTCGATAGGCAATAAAATTACGAAATTCAAAGGTTACGTGCTCAAAACGAGTAAAAAAAATAACAGTCACTTAATTTCGTGAGGAGAATAAAATTTTATTTGTTGATTTAGACTCCATAAAGGATTCGAGCTTACGTAATTATTACTTTTCTTCTTTAATAGTTTCAATAAGTTATATATCTTCATCGTTTTTCTTTTTACTTTTGGTTTTCTTCACTCCAATGGACCATTGAGATAAACTACTACCAATTTCTCTATTATTTATATTAAGATCAAATGCAGACAAACCAGGATATTCCGATGTAAGAGAGTCTGCAAGGGACGACTCGGATTGCAGAGATGCAAAGTTACTACTTTATCTTTGAAAGACTGGTGTTTAATTGTTAACATTATCTGAAATTTTTTCCATATCCTTAAGAATAAGCTATACGTGATCAAATTTGAATGTTTTCTTAAAATTCGGATCTTATGCTAATAATATTTGTGCCCGATTTAACTACATCAAAGAAGAAAGATAAATTATTTAATAAACCTCACTACAAAATTTGTATATAAACTAAAAGAAGAAATACTCACAATGTCTTGTTCAGAAGCTTTGCTTGGATTGAGATTTTCAATTTGTCTTACACATTCCCTTAATTTTGAAACAATTATTCTAATAGTTTGGCATTAACATTGCAAAGAACTTTTGGCTCGAGTTTGAGTGATGGACGCTAATAGGTTGCTATTATGTTCATTTTCAATTCTAGACCAGAAATGATTATACTTTAATTTATATCTATGATTGAGTTTTGGTAAATGTCAAGATATATATGATGTAATTGTATATCTTTTACAACTGTGTATCTGGAATTTTAATGACTTGAGCCAACCAATTTTTTTTTTTATTTTTTGTTTTTGATAGGTGATGGTGAAGATAATATAAGATTTCTTAAAAGTGAAGAGAAGATAGGATACTGATGGTTGCAGATATACGTGTGAATAGATTATGTGACATTGTTCAGAATTCATAGAAAAAAGTAATGATAAAATATGATTTTTCAAAATTCTAATCTTATGGATTAGATGAGGGGAGAATCTATTCTACAATTCAGATTTAATGCCAGAGATATCTTTCTTCAAAATTTATTAAAAAAAAATGAAGAAAATATATTTTTCATTGAAAATCTTAATCATACGGTCTATATGAGGGGTGAAATCTAACCCACAGTTGAGGTTTCATGTATAACCTATATTAACTTTAGATATTAAAAAAAGTGAAGATAAGATATTTTATTTGAAAATCTTAATCCTATAGTCTAGATGAGGGTGAAATCCAACCAACTAGTGAGATTTCATGTATAAGATATCTTATCTTCAAAATTTTACGTAATTTTATCTTTGTATTATTATTTTTATATTTCATGTAATTTTTTGGAGTTTCTTAAATATAATGTGCTCATGTATAATAAATAAAACTATTAGTTCATAATTAAATATAATTTATAATTTCGTAATTTATATTATTGTATTATTTACATAATTTCACAAATAATATAATTTGTTAATATATCGTTAAATTAATATGACTTATATAGTGAAGTAATTGTTTAAATAAAATATATATAGAGACAGTTAATGGGTCAAAAAGAGATTTAGGTAAAAGATAGAGAGAATTTTTTTTTTGTTGTTGTTGTAGATAACATTCTTTTTGGTGTAGTATTTGGAGTAATGAGTTAGAGACAGAAAAAAAAAATATAGAGTAAAATTGTTGTATTTTAGAGTTTTGATTGTTACAAAATAGAGATCTTGGTTAGAAATGCCCAAAAGTGACTTTTAGACTTTTAGTAAAAGGCATAACTTTCAGAAATATTTACAAAGCAGCTTTTCTGCATTATCAAGTATTGTCAGCGTGGTCGATATACTCCAAGCAAAAAAAGTAATTCTAAAATTTATCATGAGACATATAGCAAAATGATCGAATTTTGGGCCTATTTTAAGTGAATGTCGTAACAAAATGGCCGACATATCTACTGATATATCAAGTGTAAAATATGATGTACCGAATTTGACAGTATAAAAACTAACATTCACTTTATAAACTAAAGACAACTAGTCATTCCCCCCCTCCACCCCTCCCCTCTCCCCAAACATTTACCGTAAGTATGAGTTTAGTCATCACTTTTGATTTTGTAATCAAGTGTCCCTAAATGGCAGAGTTGTTCTTTTTCTATCTCTTACTTTTGACTTTATATTCAAGTGCTCCTAAATGATAAAATTATTTTTCTTTTGTCTCTTCAACTTTAATACCGTTAAAAAACTATTAGTGGATAATGACCAAATAGTCATTTTACTTTTTAAATAGATAAATAAATGTCTTTTACTATTTTTGTTTTCTATTGAATATTTCCAAATAACTTGTTTTTTTTATGATTAAACAAATTAAAGAAATGAAAAAGAGGTTAAAAAAATACTACTTTTTTTATATATGTTTATGTATATAAAACAAAAAATAAACACTGTAGAGCAGTTTTTGTATTAATTCATTAGTTTTAAAATATTTTCCGAAGTCAAATAAAAAGTACTACAAAATTTTATATCCAAAAAACTCTTTAGAAGGTGAAATGATTTTTTGGTCCTTGTTCATTGAATGAGGGAGCAAATTCATACCGAGAGTAAAAGACATGAGATAAAATGAATAATTGTTTTTTTATATGATTAAATACAATAAATAAATAAAAATGATGTAAAATAATATTTTCTAACATGGTTAAATATAACTAATTAAGGGTGTAGCTTTTTCTTAGATGTAGATTCATATCCAGAACGAAATTATACTACAACTGCAACAAAAAACTATATTTAATATATCATATAAATATGTATAGATCAAACTTGAGTAAAAACTATTGGATTAGGCCTTTTATTTTTTTTTAATATATATAAATATTTATTCATATAAAATAATATGATGTTATCTCTTTTCTTTTATTTAATCATAAAAAATTAATTATTTAAAAATGCCCAATAAAATAGAAAAAAAATTAACGAGAGCATTATTTAGCTCTTTAAAAAGTTAAAAGAATATTTGATTATTGTCCACTAATAGTTTTCTAACGATATTAGAGGTGAGGAGGTAAAAGAAAAACAACTTTACATGGGCACTTGAATAAAAAGTCAAAAGTGAGGGGGTAAAAAAAGAACAATTTTGTCATTTACGGGGTACTTGAATATAAAGTCAAAAGTGAATGGGCAAATTCATATTAATAGCAAATAATAAGAGTGAAGACTAATTACTCTAAACTAAAATTGGTATAAAAGTGGATTACTACATGTAAAAGTAGATATACTAGGCTATTTGGCAATAAAAGAAGAAGAAGCAGAAGAAGAAGAAGAAGAAGAAAAACCAAGATATACGTGGGAATTAAATATTTAACAGGAATATTTTTAGAAATTTGACCCAAAAAAAAAAAGCGATGATGGGCTATTGCTACAGTAGCACTATAGCAGCCCTCTATTTTGGCACATATAATGGCTTTCGGTTGGAGGGATTTCGCTGCTCTATATTTGACAAAAAGCAGCAAAATACCGTTGGGTTGGAGATGCCTTTAGAATGATCAAATTTTCCAAATATATTTGTAATTAAATACGCAAGAATTTCACCAAAAATTGTTTCTTAAATGTGTAAATAAACAAATGAATGGATGGAAAAAAAAAAAAAAAAAAGAAACAACTTTTTATTTCCTTACCCATTATAGCCTTGCTTATTTGAATGAACATAGGAACGAGAAGAGTTCCATCATGAACCAAAAAATTGTTATTGTACGTTTAGACAATGTATGTTAATTGGTCAAGCGTTGTCACCCTTAGAGCCTCGTCCTGGTCTATGGGCTCAGAAAATCAAAGCCCAGTAATAATATGGGCCTTCTTTTCACTAGAATTTATGGTCCAATATAGTGGACCAAGGAATCCAGTCAACTAATCACTAACTCACCTGTATTGAGCTGTTCAATATCTGGGCCTTTTCCGAAAGTGTTTAGAGAAAATGACGGACTAACTTGGACCAAAATGACCTTTTTGTGCATTTTTTAAATATGACATTTTTATTAGTGTTAAGGATTTTTTGACCATATATCAAGAGCTTCTTAACCATGAAACAACCATTATTTAAAACTTTTTCATGGTCAAAAAATTTTTGACTATACAATTTATTTACTTGTGGATTGGCTAGAATAGCTTTAGGAGTACAAAATTAGCTTATTTATTGGAAGAATTTCTCTTCCAATTCAATCTGTTATTGTAAAAATATTTTGCATTATAATAACAAATTTATTTTCTCAAAAAAAAAAAGTTTTTGACTATAGGTCAAAGTGTCATTGATACTTCTAAAAATGTCATTTTTAGAAAAATACACAAAAAAGTCAGTTAGCCCAAATTAGTCTTATCCATTTCCTTTTCTCCGGCATCCACAAAATGACTTTTTTAGGAGTGTCAAAGATGTTTTGACCATGAAAAAATCTTAAATAATGGTTGTTACATGGTCAAGAAATTTTGACACTCTTAAAAATGTCATTTTTAGAAAAATACGTAAAAAAAAAAAAAAAGTCATTTTGGCCTAGTCCTATCCATATCAGTTTCTCAAGTGTTTATATGATTGTAAATCTATTCTCTTTTCATTATTATCTCTTGAGACATGTAAACCTTATTATACTTTACTCATATATGAGACATTTTAACAAAAATCATTTGTCAAATAATGAAATATAGAAGTAAAGAGTTAATAATAGTAATAGACCATAAATTATAAAATTTATACTCATTATACTATTTAAACTCCTGAATTTTTAACTTACACAATAATAGCGCCTAAATTATATAGTTGTTACAACAATGGCCCTTTGTCACAAACTGTTAGTTTTTTAACAGAAAAAAAAAGTTATGGACAAAGCATATAGGCATTATTTACTTCTATGAGTAAGAATCTCGTTCTTTGCCATAATTTTCAAATTGAATGCTTTGTACATGACTCATTTCTATTAAAATTTAACAATTTGTGAAAACAATGGTCATTTCTGCAATAATTGCATAAGTCTCGGTAATCTACTATATAAGTTGAAAATTCGGAGTTTCATTCTTGACTATAATTAACAAATTATGTATTTTATAATTACATTTTTTTAAGGATTTATTTATATTAAATATTTAATATTTTGTAACAAAATGTCATTTACAACAATTACATAATTCAAAAGTCATTGCTGTGTGAGTTAAAAATTCAAGTGTGAAAATGGTACAATATGCATAATTCAAGGGTCATTACTATTATTAATCTGANCAGTCTCAAGTGTTTATTAAAGATTCTCTTTTTTTTTAGTTACAAAGTTCCACCATTGTGGATGTGGGAGAATGAATGCAAATGAAAGTATAGCATGGACCAATTTAGCAAAGAACAATGTTAGACATAACAGCAGTGTTAAGAGTATAACGACCACTTATATAATTAATACCAAAATCAAATATAAGATGATATATTATAGAAAAACCCGAAACAACTTTCTAAATCATTACAAAATTAAGAAAGAATATCTTTATGGAAGCAACAAAGATTAGGGTCCAATAGAATTCTATAAAAAGTGAATACCTAACAAAATGGGCGGGGGACCTTTAGGACACTGTACTTCGCACAAGTTTTCACCACTAGTTTTAACTTTATGTCATTAAAGTATGGAATTAACTTTTCTCATTGGGTTATGTTAATCATAATAATTAAATATGTAAATTAATAATTAATCTTAGCCGTAAAAGCTGGTAAGGACAACGCGGAGTTAATTATTTACAACGAAGCTTTTAATTAAATAATAACATTAATCGAAGTTTGTCTGGACCCTCTTCGAATATTCCCATGCAAAGTTGCTTCTCTAGCTTTAATAATCATCATTGGTACTTACTAGTTAGTAGGTGAAATTCAATTAATTTTTCGTTTTAAGACTAGTTAAATACTTACAGCGCAAGCTGTATAAAAATCTATGTCTTATCTTACATTTACTTTTGGCTTAAATAAATATTAATACAATAAATTATTCTAAGAAAGCAACCATTAGGAAAGTTGCTTGGTTATTTGCTAGCGTTCCCATGCGTATAACCCTTCAAGAATTAAAATAGGGCACCGGGAAACCCCAACGTCAAACAAAATATATATATATAGGAGCTAGTATAACAACATTTTTTATTTATTTATTTTCTATCTATAAATAATTTAATTTTGAATTTTAGATTTGAATCGGAAGGTTATAAAACTAAATACTATTATTTAATACACATTAAAAATTATTCAGATACATTTAATTGTAATCATGGGATTGAAATCTAAAGATTAAAACTAATTTTCTTATCAATAAAGAATAAAAAAAATTCCCTATTGTACTCTATATATATATTTGTTTCAACAGTTTTTAATACTCAAACAAAGCGTGCAAATTTTGAAAAAAGTTGACAACAACGAAATAAAAAAGGAAATTAGAGAATTTTCATTTTAAAAAAATGTTTTAACCTATTTTGACAAAATCATGTATATTCGCAAATGTTAAAAAAGATAATTTCAATAGGATTTGGTTAACTAGAGGGATAGATATACGGTGCATTCCTAAAAAATATACCAGGGGTAAATGAATATTTTGCTAATTAAAAAACCAACGGAAGATATAACGTGTACATTCTACGTTTTTATTTATTCGATGAATAAATACGATTTTGAAACTACTCTTGTATACATTTTCTTTTCTTAAAAAAAAAAAAAAAAAACATAAACACAAAAGTAATTTATCATAAAATGATGCGTAGACATTCAACAAAACAAGCAAATTTTCTATTTATTTTTCCTAATATATAACTAATCTTTAGTCTGAATAGAGAAGAGTACTAGGATCATTCCTCTTATCTCATTATCTCACTGCTTGATATATGAACTCCAATATACTTTGTTATAATATTAAAATAGTAAAAAAATAAAAAATAAAATCCACACATGCCAATAGTGAGATTGGAGAGGAGAAACGATAGTATATTTTTTAGTAATTCTCCTGAATCTACTATCTACTAAAGGTAGTTTTGTCATTTATGATTAATTTTTCTAATTTAGATTATATGAGGAAGTTGGATTTCAAAAATAGTCAAATTACAAAGTTTTTTGTAATAAAAAAATCAAATTCAAAGAGTTTTCCTATACTTCTTAAAACACAGTGGTTTTGTAAAAAATTATGAAATACTAGATTATTTTATGAAGTTTTCTCATAAAATAACATAAAAAGTACGAAAATTTCAATGTTATGGAAAATTTGTGTGCCCAAATTTTCAATTCATAACTTATAAGAAAGTATTTCTACATTACGAATACTATTAATATTTGCTTAAATTATAGTAACTTTGGTTTTTCTGGGAATAGTATGTGTTTGTTAAAACAAATAGCTAAATATTTATGTATAATATATAGACTCATGTAGTTCTTAATCCTAGCTCATTAAAAATAATCACATCTGACGAGTTTTCATACTCTGAAATAATTGCTACATAATTTGTTGTTGCGAGCTTTGTACGTGCCTTTCTGAAATCAGTTAGATAAGTTAAAGTTAATAGGAGATTTAGAGCTTTTATTAATATGGAAGAGAGCAACTTATTAGATTTAGAGCTTTTAATATGGAAGAGAGCAATTTATTTATATCCATATAACTTCTCTTAAAAATTGCCCAAAGAAGATAACTCTCAAATTTAAAAAAGAAATATCATTGAAGACTATTTTTTTGTATTAATCTATGGGTTTTGTTCATAAATTATGTGTGGGATTTGTTTTTAAGGTTTACTATTACTATTAGATGAAAATATTTTATTAGATTTGTAAGTATGGACGGCTTTGAGTTTAGGCACATATATAATTAATTAAGGAGGAAATTAGGTTGACTAGCACTTGTTGAATAGATTATTAATTTTATAGCTTTTTTTTTTACATTTAGATTTTTGGCTTAAATTATGATTTCAAAATTTAAGGACTTAGGAGGGCATTTGTATAAATTTGAAATTTTAAGGGGTAATATCTTAAAATTAAATTTTTTGAAGGGCTTAATTTACATTAGAATTTCAAAAGAGAACAGAAAAATTGAGGTGGGCATATTAATTTGCCCCATGCAGCCAATGTGGCTCCACCCATGACACCTAGCGCCTATACATTGTCTAAATTCTGAGATTAAAATCCACTAACATAATACCAATTTCAACGCCATGCGACGTCTATTATTGCATGGGAACCAACGTTGTATAGTATGCATAAACGTCGGTTTTAAACCGATAGTAATTTACCTTATTGGATTATGGTAATTACCCTTATATATATATATATAGTTCTTTACGTGTGGTTTTTTAGTGTATGATAAGCCATGTCTTATTGGAAATAATTTAAAAAAAATAGAAAGGCTTATTGTAGTCAAGTACTTAATGAGTTATTTGTACATTCCCTCTGAAGAAGTTAATTACTAACATGTGCAGATGAATAAGCAACTAATTATTTAAGTAAATGGGGAAAGAAAAAAAAAAGAAATTAGAAGGAGCAATATGTGCCAAAGACGTCATATTTGGGGGCCGAGTACATCTTCCCCAATTTCTCGAAAGAAATTCTTAGCCTGCAAATCTACGTGGCTGGCCAAGTGGCGAATTCCGTTAAATATTTTACCAGACGTACCTTAAGTGATGGTTGATATTGCAACGGGTTATAAATACATTGGGGCAATGTGCCAAAAAATACTTTATAAGGGCAAAAGTGCCAATAATACCATAATTGAAGGGAATAAAGTACAATTTACTTTTTTTTTTCAAATGTCGGTTGATAAGCAACATGTATTCCTTTTTCTTAGTAGTTTTGGGAAGAACCTCACCACATACCTCATATCACTATACTCCATTATAGTCACTATTTATAAGTCAAAATCTTGATACTATATGTACTCCAAGCATTACCACAAGATAAATAACCTACGAAAATAGACAATGCGATCGTTACACTTGCAATATTTTCCCGTTCAATATGTATAAATCTGTCATATTTCGAGTTATAAAGTCAATATCTTAAGATCTGTTAACAACGAAATCATCACTACATATTTTCAAACTCAAAATCCCCACGAAATATTTTCCAAAGCCGAAGACAGTATATTCTAATTTCTAGATGCTTTCAAAGTAAGAACGCGTCATACTAGTCTGCAAAGAAAAAGAAAACCAAACCCATTATACATCAGATGTTAAAAAGAGGGAAAAAAAAATTAAATTACATAATTAATATAATTCAAAATATCAAGATCATTGATCTGCAACTTGCCCACCAAGATTTAATTTAATTTCTACCGACACTTGATCAGATATTAGAAATAAACGAAAAAATAAAGTTCGAGATCATAAAAATAACAATAAAACTCTGACAAAAACTGCTCCCTAATAAACAATTTTATTTTATATTTAAAAAAATTATTAAGAAAATTAGAAAAACCACAAAGACTTTACTTCTAATCATTAATCCCTCCTTGGCAAATATATGATTCTTTCCAGACTTTGATTGGAAGGCACTCCCAGTTGTTTTCTGGAAGAGACTTACCCAACAAAAAAAAAAAAAAAGACTAAGAGAGAGTTAAAAAATTTAAAATTAAAATTGAAAAAGAGAAAAAATTAATCAAAACTATAAAAAAAATAATCAAAACTATGGCAGAGATATATATTAAAGAATTGCAACGGTCAGATATAAGAGTAATTAAACAGGAAGAAAACAAAGTATTTAACATCGGGAACTGTGCTATTGACCAATGGGAGGCGAATACGTGTTCATGGCAGCTTATAATTATAGTCAAATGAATAGGGGAAGGTACATATGAATGTGTGCATCAATGATTGAAGGTCACGTTAGATCACAACACAGAGAGCCATAGCAATTTGCATTTTTGCATGAAAATAAAATTATATAATTTCATTTTTTTATTTTTAATACATATATAAAAAACTTATATTAATATAATGCCGACATGCAGAAGCATCTTTGAAGATTCAAACTCAAACAAACGAAATATTAAGCTACTAAATTAATATTAAATTATTTTTAATTTAAGAAAAAAATCATATTTAATAAGAGAGCTAGAGAGAGGGGATAAGTTAACGGTGAAAAGTGGTGGGCGGTGGGAGAGACTAATTTAGTGGTTATTATTAGATCAACAAGTGGCGGTACAAGTGACTATCAACAGTAACTTAATAATAAGCGTGGTTGCTGTGCTGATTAAATATATATACAGTTGGTTCGATGTTGACCTAATTATAATATATATGTATACATGGAGAATTCTCTCGTGAAATTTCGAAAACTAAGATTACAATACATGTAATGAATATTTCCGAATTCGAAACTTTTATTTATTAGATATGACAGTTTGAATTTGATATGATTTTGGATATGAGGAATGTTAGTCGTCATATTTTTTTTTTTTTCGTTCTTTTTGTATGCTTTTTTATATATCTCATTATTTGATATGTAGACTCTATTAAAATATCTCACATTTCAATAGTAATGTCATCTACACGTGATTAAACGGTAATAAAGAGTGTAAGAAAAGTTTAACTAGCACTTTTCTTTCGATATAAGTGCAAATGCATGCATGCATATGCAATAATATCGAAATTAAGATAATCATTTCTCATATGTCCACGAAAAGCCCGTGATCATACAGGGTTAGTATGCTTTATGCATCTTAATTCCTTTTAAGGGTGAGGCACTATAAACAAATCTATCATGAGGTTTAACATGGCAGAGAATGAAGAGATGCATTATAATGCGTCAACATTCACTGGCGTTCTCCGTGTCAAATTATAAAACAGGCTTTTACATGACAAAAATATATAATTGAACCTATCAACAATTACCTTGTGTGGGATCGACTGATTAATACCGACAATATAGCAGTTTTAGTTATTTGTCACATAATAAAACATAACAAGTGTCTCTCATATATATATGTAAGCGCGCATGTATATCTGCATTGTTCTGCCGGTAACGAAATATCATGAGCAATTGAGCAAATTGTTTTTTCGACTATGTAATGTAGCGATTAATCAAAGTCAAATATTGTATACCAAGAACTTATAGTTTGATAGATTACAATTCTAGTCTGTACAGAACTACCATAAAAATTCATATACGAACGTAATATTGATGACTTACTCGATATGGGTCACAAATATGGGCTTTTACTGAAACATTTATATGCATGCTGATTAATGAATAAATTTTGCGTTTAACATATCAGTCTAAATATTGTTTTTATAATGAGCCAACAGTATGGGTTTAAAGATCTGCATATAAATATATAATATATGTATTGTTTTGGTGTGTGTGCTGGGAACTTTATAATAAGTTTACTACACACCCGACGTCGTAAATAGATTATAATAATGCTTTATGGGGTTTGCTTTAATCGAGGTTCATTCTCTTTTTTTCCTTTTTTGAAAAAAATAGAGGATTTTATTCTATTTTATTATATTTTTTGAAATATTCGTGGAGTTTTTTCTTTTATTCGCTGAAGGTCGAGGTTCATTCTTAAACTAATTAACGTGTCTGCGTGCAAAGATATTGTTGCTCACGCGCGCGAAGTCAAAGATAAGTTAAAATAAGCTCTCATAAAATTCCCCAAAAACACAGAAGTAATAAAGTAACCAAGTATTTTTGACACGGTTTATGGCACATATCGTCTCTGAACTATTTAATTTATAGCAATTTAGTCCTCAAATTCTAATTGTAATAATTAAACTTTTGAATTTTTTGATTTGAAATAATTTAGTCATTAGTCTAAATTGTAACGTACTATTTGATTTTTGACCAAAAACACAGTCGGAGATCACATAGAAACATCTAAAAACGTATTTAAAAGATAATTTGATAATTTTAAGCATAAAAATGAACGATTATAAAAAATTTCTTTAATTTTGCAGCTCCAAGAATCCTAGATATGCTTTAAGATTATAATTTCAGATGCTAAAACATTCTCCTCATTGTATTTTTTATAAGAAATTTAACAGCATATTGCAATTTAAACAGTAAGAGACCAAATTGTTTCAAATCAGAAAATTCATAAGCTTAATTTCCATAATTAAAACTTTGAGGACCAGATTGCCGAAATTGGACACTCAATGACTTTATGCCATTAACATAAAAATGCAGTGTGCATTTATGAGTGTATATTTTGCGTGTTGGCCCAAATATTATAAATGTTTTTTCTTTATAAAGGATGTAGTGAGACAATTTTAATTTGAAATCAAATTGAGGAATACCGAGTATTAATGTTGCTAATCTCAAGCTAATACTTATGCCAAGAATACTTTAAAAACTATAGACAAATACCACTTTCTCTTCTCTATATTCTGTTAATCTTCACTTGAGACAATTTTAATTTGAAATCAAGTTGAGGAATACCAAGTAATGTAGCTAACTTCAAGCTAATACTTATGACAGGAATACTTGACAAACTATAGACAAATACCACTTTTTCTTCTCTATTAATTTTCGTTTTCCCTTGTAAATTTTGATCTATATACATGCCTTAAGATTTAGTTGAGTTATACTGAAAAAGTTTCTTACAGTTTAAAAGCATTAGGGAAATAAATTAAAGCAATGCAAAAAAGCATAGTATATATTAGTCATTTAGTCCTTAGCATCACACAGTAATACGAGACTTACATGTATACTTTAATAATTAGTAGACCCGTATAGTATTTTTTTTTTTAAGAAATAATTAAGGTTCATGTCAAATCTAAGCTAATTTAATCCAATTTCCATCAAGATTTAGCCTACTTGGGGTATAAGTCTGCTCATGAATATTGATCAAACATAGGCTTCAATTGACATCTAGCTCAACGTGCCCATCATGATGCGAGACTGATTATTTTAATTGTACGTGGTGGATATTTTCTCGAGATAATTCAATTTTTGAGCAATTAAAACGACTATTATATGGTTACGCGACTCAATAAAACGATCATTTCTTTTGCTTTGTCATGCTTGTCGATCCGTGCACTTTGATTTATTTTAATTAAAACATTGCGTCTAGTTAACTGACGTTGTTATGTGTGCATATAATGGGTGTATCTTCAATGTGTATTACATAATTGGTTCTCTAATTTAAATTGTTTAATTTTGGTAAAATAACTTTGAGTTAAAAAAAAAAAGGGGGATTTGAACATTATACCTTAAAATTATCAATGAGTGTGGCTAGCTATTAGGTTAAACATGAGACCATTATATAGACCATTAGGAATGGTACCGGGACGGACCGGGGACGATTTTTTAATTACTGTTCACATCTCCGAAGGTCAGTCATAATATCATATCCGCCTTATTAACTATTCTTTTAGATGCAGGAACAAAGCGGTTAATAACTAACGAATAATGGAGAAAACTATGGTTACCCATTGCCCGTTAAGAAAGACAAAATAAGAAAAAAAAATTAAGATAAAAATGCTAAATTTTTTATAATTGACAAAAATTAAACATAACAATATATTAAATAATTTTCAAATTCTAAAATTCAAATATATAAGTATATATAACTCACTAAAATAATTATTTTACCAAATATATATGAATATAAGTTGTATAAAATTAAATAAATATGTATGTATAATAATTTTTTTATGTGAATACATATATCAGGGCGAATACGGTACGGATTATGCTAATACCGTCCCCGTACTATATCCACGTATTAATGATGCGATTAGTCTCCGGTCCGGTTATTTTCCCGCTTGTGCAGTTTTTCTTCTCTCCGTTCGGATCGGATAATTACAGATACCTATAATTATGGGTTATATTGCCATCCCTATAGACAGTTGACATGTACATTCTCTAGCTTGTTAAATAAGTGTATATATATATACACATATATAGACATATATTTATAGTAAAAGTAATTAACTTAAGATTATCATTAAAAATTTAAGAAAATGCAATCCTCCTTAAATTTTAAAAAATTAGGTTCATATTAAGGTAATTAAAAGAAAACAAAAATTGAAAAAGGTAACAAAATTACATCTTACACATATGCTCAAAAAAAAGATAATAAGTTCCAAAAAATAAAACTGAAAACTGAAAGCTCATTCCCTACATGAATTATAATTGGAAGTATGTGAGATTGTTTGCATGAATTAGAATTAGAATGGAAGTACATGAGATTAACATATTATTGCAAGTCATTTCTAACTTGATCAAATATACTCTATGGAGCGAAGGAAAAATTACCCACCAAGAACTCATGACAATATATAATCATCCCAGTTTTATTTTGAATAATTGTAGCTATTTTCAAATAAATAATTGAAATGGAATCGATATTTAATCAAATTGATTTAAAATGAATATCTAACCAAATTGGATTATTAGAATTTAGTAGGTCTAGATCAGTTAATTAGCTAGTTTCCCAATTAAGTTGGATGGTTTGGATATTGCACAGTCATAATTAGTCCCTTGCTACCGATTTTGGTAAGAGTCTCAAACACTTAGAATCAAATCATACGGTGAATATGGATCACACCAATTTGGTTAAACCAATTTAGAGATATTGGCACATTTAGTTGCGATACATTTGTACTTCGTATCGTGCTAACCTGGATACGATTAGTAATCGTGTCGTGCTATGCCTTGCCTAACTTCATGTTGTTAATGTGTCATTATTGTGCTTGTCTATTTTCGTGTTAAATTATTCCCGTTTTCGGTATTATACTATTATCATGCTTAATCATGCCTGTTTTTAGTATTAAGCTATTTTCTGTGCCTAATCATGATCGTTTCTGATATTATACTATTTCTGTGCCTAATCATGCCCTTTTTTGATATTATGTTATTTTCGTACTAATTGCATCTATTTTATGTACTATGATATTTCTATATCTAATTGTGCTTATTTTTTATTAATTATTCTTGTGCCTAACCTTGCCCAATTTTTATATCATATATGATTTCAAGCCTAATTATTTACATTTTCAAACTCTTATTATTCTTGTTCCATAATCATTCTCATTATTGATTTTTTTTTTCAAATTAGTTGTTTTAATACTATTAGACATATTTCCTTTTAAGACGAATTATTAGTTATTATGTAATAAAAAGAAATTATTTGAAATTTGAGATAATTTTATATAAAAACAAATCTAAATTGAAATATTAGAGTGTACGTGAGTAATGATAATTGATTTAAATTTCTATAGTTAAAGTATATTCCAACTAAAATTGGTGCCTATTCAAATTATATTCAAATATATAACTCAAAAGTTATAATTGGCACATATCTACACTATATTTTTCTTTCTTAACATTTTAAAGATTTTCTATTGGATGTGAGTTTTGCCTTAGATTCTTAATATTTTTAAACTCTTTGGCTCAAACTTATTAAATTTTAGAACTTTTTTGCCTTAAAAAGATTAGAAATTGACGTAATACTTTTTTTTCGGCAAAAGACGTAATATTTATAATATATATTATTTTTACTTATAACATATTTTAATTTTAATTTTTTCTTATTTTTTTAAATTTATTGTATTTAAATTATGCCCAAAAAATTAAAATAAATTTAAAATAAGTATATTTTTTGTAAATTAATTATTTTTCCTAATCCATCTGCCGTGCTTGTTATTCGTGCCTATCATGCCACGTCTCATGCCTGTGCTTATTATTCGTGCATGTCATATCACGTGCCGTATCTGTACCCGTGACTGTACCGTGCTGGCCTGAGCACGTTTACTTATCATGCCGTGTTGGTCCAGGCATAGTTATTAATCGTGTCGTATCGCGGCGGGCACATTTATTAATCGTATTGTACCATGCCATACCGGCTTATAATTGTGCTATGCCCGTGCCAGCCCATTTTGACAGCACTGAGCCAATTGGCCTATTGACATCTAGCTCAACATGGCCATGAAAGGCCATCCATTGGATATTATCTTGCATATATTATATTATTCCAAGAGGTTATTAATTTTTCAATTATAAAAATGACAGTTCAAACTTGGAGCAGTCAAAATGGCATGGATCGTAAAGGGACTTCATGTAATGCCCATCATTCTTTTTTAACTTTTTTGTTTCCTTGTCATACCTAGTCACCTAGACTTGATTTATTATTATCAACTCATAAGATGAACATATTATTCAAGTTGGATATAAAGCTTATTTACTGTCGCCAAGTTATTTTTTTCCTTTCTTTATGGTTGTGGTTAGAACTTAATTTACACCAGTTGTTTTTAGAATATCCTAACTTATAAGAACTGGCATGTGCTTCATTCGATGTTATTTACATATTTAGATTATCGAGAAAGCAAACAATAATTTATGCGGATAAAGAAAAGCGGTGCTCATAGTTTTCAGCTTGGTTGGTAATATTTGTGTTTAGTTTAAAAGTGGGATGAAGTTTGAAGATTTTCTTAATATATTGCTTAAAAAAATCTTCGTAATTATTTTCACTTTTTAATATAAAAATTCTACCAAGCAAGTCGTTTAAAAAATTAAATGTTATTAGTTCTTCTTTTACAAAACAATGTAAATTATTCAAGTTAAATGGTGTTCTATTTTAGGGATAATGATACAAAATACCATGAGTTTTGACTTTTCTATAAAAACTAACCTAATTTTTGAATTATGTAATTAAATAATACTCTTTATATTTCAAATCTCTGTAAATTTATATCCTAAGTAAGTAAAATAACTGAAATATTGCCCATTAACTATTAGAAATGTTTATACAACAATTATTTAGGTTTTTTTTTTTAAAAAAAAAACAATTCCTAGTGTTTCTTTTGTTACTATTTTAAATTAAAACAAAAAAACTAGTTATGTAACAATTTCAATAATATATATTCTCTTTGAAATGTTTTTAATTGATTAATGAGGGACAATTTGATTTTTTTAGTATTAAAATCACTTAATTAGCCTGCGAATGCAGATATTTAAAATATCAGAGTATTAGTTTGTATGAATAAAAAATTTGGTTAATTTTTGCAAAAAAAGTCAAAATATTTTTTTATCATTATCTTCTATTTTTTCGTAATCAATAACAAAATAATATAAATTAACTAAGACTGATTTATATTCAAAACCATTGATATTCAGTTGAAAATTCCAACCCAAATTAAGACATTAATTATAATAACTCTATTTAACTTCAATTTTTTTAATTCTAACAAAAAAAAAAGTAAATCTTTAAACAGTTTTAGGTTTGCCTTTAATTTCCATTACATTAGGACCATTCTTACATAAAGAACTCATTTCACCAACCTCAAAATAATACCATCTTTTGAATCGTACCATCTAACTAAGAACCTACTTACACAGTATATACCAAACTACTATGTTCTGTGTATCACTTTAAACTCCAAATATTTAAACCCTTTTTTCGGGTACAATCAAGTATGTTCCCCTTACCTTGCTTAATTCTTTTAAGCCATTTTTAGATATTTTGAGCTGAAATTGTTAATTTTACGCCATTTCTTAAATTCCATGATTGGTTGGACGACATATATATATATAATAAGTCTAGAGTGGACCCCACAACTGATCAACTTTCTGTTGAAGATATTGGGTTTAATTATTTGGGCCTCTGAACTAGTTGGGCCGGGTGTGCTATCTTTCTGGCCCACTCTAATATGTTCAACCCCATGAATGCATTTTGACCAGATATAGGGCAGGGAGGCCTAGGAAGTAGGAACAGGTGAGATGAATTTTATCCATTGGAGGCGTTTTATGAGAGTCGCCGAAAATTATTAAAATAAGTGCCTTTTTTTATTATTATTATTTTTCTCTTATCAATATATGAAAATATTAGTCAATATTCTTAGTATATCAATGTGGTAAATCAGTTCCAAGCCAAAAAAAAAAAAAAAAAGAAAGAAGAAAAAGTGGTAAATCAGTTTAGTATACTACTAATTTAACTTATAGGTAAAACTTATTTTTTGCCCCTGAATTTAGACATAATCTCATTTTGATCCTAAAGCTAAAAAATCTCATTTTGACCCCTTACTTTTGAAATGGCTCATTTAATATACTTGATCTATGAAAGTGTTCTAGTTTGGCCATTCCGTCACTCTTTCGTTACAAATGAACGTAAAAAATCCCAATTTTGGCATCTGAATTATTATTAAATCCTATTTTAGCCTCCAAACTTTAAAATGTCCATATCTTAGCATTCTATCTATTAAGATGTCTCATTTTTATCCCTATAGTCACTTTATTGTAAAAACAAACAAAAAAGAGCATATGTCACTCATATAAGACTTTTGACAAAAATATCTTAAGCAGTTTGTAGTACAAAAATGAAGCATTAAAAAAATTTTGTTTTATTTAAAAATAAATAAAAGATAGAAAATTTATTTGGTACAAATAGTTAACCCTTTAAAAAATTTATTTCGGTACAAATAGGTAACCATTTGTGATCATGATTTAGTTTTGAAAAATTTTTAGATTCTCTTTAGACTCATCATACTATGTGAATATTACAATAAGTTCAAATATAACTGAAATGCACTCATTTTTAGTGTTCAAATAATTTTTTTCCAAAAAAAATATATATATATAAGATAACTCGATATTTTTGTGCTAAAACTTAAAAATGTAGTACATCCTACTTATATTTGAACTTAATATAACACTCATTTAGCATGATAAATCTAAAGAAAATTAAAAAAATTTCAAAACTAAATTGTGATCACGAGAGTATCACTAATTTTTATATCAAAAAAATCTTCTAGAAAAATATTTTTAAATAAAATAAATTTTTTTTATTACCCCAAATTTATCCTTCAAATTGCTTAAAATATATTTGATAAAAGCCTCATATGAGTGATATATTTTCTTTTTTTTATTTTTATTTTTTGTTTGTATATTAAATATAAAGTGACTAAAGATGAAAATGAGACACTTTGATTGATAGAATGCTAAGATAGGAGTGTTATAAAGTTTGAGGGCTAAAATAGAATTTTATTGTAATTTGGAGTCTAAAATTGGGGCTTCTTACGCCCATTTGTAACAGAATAGTGATGTAAGGGCCAAATTGTAAAACGTTCACATATTGAGTGTTTCCAATGAGCTATTTCAAATGTCAAAGCCAAAATGGGACTAAGTCTAAATTTCGGAGCTAAAAATAAGTTTCCCTAACTCATATATATACGGACAATCATTAAAAAAATTCTTTCAGATGGACATCTATGAAAATCAAGTATCAAAAATAGGTACCCAGTCTAAATTCTCTTTTTGCTTTTGTAGGCTTCACTAGAAAAAGTATAACTCTATTAAAAAAAAAAAGAACAGAGAAAGATACAATAAATAAAATTATTTAGTTTGTAGATTTAATTTACTTAATATTTGACACTGAAATAGAGTGGAAAATTGATTGCAGTCTTATGGTAAGATTGTAGGGGATTGTGAGTTCAAATTCTCTTAAAAAAAGTTAATTAGATTGTCGCATTTGTTTATCAATTTATGATTACTACTGGATGTGGCACTATAATAGCCACAACGCAATAAACTATTATTATCCCCATTCAAAACATATTTTTTGCATAATTTACATGATGAATAACACTAAAGGTGCCAATTTTTCCTTTTTTTTTTTTAACTAAATGACTTTTAGTTGACTAATCAATTTAAAAATTAGCTATTAAGTATACACCATTTTGATTAAAGTACGCATAATGAAAATGACAAATTAATAGTTATTTGAGTCATTGGTCACCAATTTGACAAACAAGTTAGGGCCTGTTTGACATTGTTTTTTATTTTCTGTTTTTAGAGTTGTGTTTTCAGAAATGAGAACAAAAACTGTTTTATAATGTTTTCAGAAAACAACGGGTGTTTGGCAAATGTTTTCTAAAAATATTTTTTAGGAAAAAAAAATTATATGAATATAAAAAATCATCTTTGTATTATAAAAAAAAAATATTTCAAGAGAAAAAGTCAAGAGAGAGTGACCAGGTATAAATTCAAGTAAGGGAATGAGGAGAGAGAAAGTCACAAGAGAAAAGGTAATGAAAGATAATAATGAGAGAAAAAGTGATAAGAGAGAATATGGAAATAAAAAATATTGAGAAAGATAGAAAAAAAAAAAAAACTAATGAANGAGTATGAGGATTGAGAGAATGAAGAGAGAGAATGTGATAAGAGAGAGTGAGGAGAGAGAAAGTAGTTAGAGAAAGTGACGAGAGAGAACTATGAGAGAAAAAGTTACAAGAAAATGTGTATATGAAAGTTATATGAAAGAATTTTTATTTTTTTCAGAAAAAGAAAAAGTTAAGAAAGCACCTTGAAAACAACATTTTGTTGTTCTCTGAATTTTCTGTTTTCTTTAACTCTGTTTTTAAAAACTGTTCTCAAAGAACAATGCCAAACACCCTTACTTATTCTCAGAAAACAGTTTTCTATTTTTAAAAACAAAAAATTGTTTTTTAGTTATGATGCCAAACAGTCCCTTAGTCTCTCTACTAATATTCTTTGGTAAATTATACAAAATCCACCCTACACATTTTTTTTAATTAAAAAATGTAAGGGCAAACAAAATAAATGGCACCATAAGAAAACACGAAGAAAAAACAGAGAAAAGCAGCAGAAATGAATTTACAATTCTTTTGGATCTGTCCCATTAGCACACAAAACTATAATTGGACCCCAAAGAGGTCCAAAAGTCTTACCAACTAAGGTTAAAAAGAAAAAAAAAAAAACATAAAAAAATAAAAATAAAAATGAAAAGGTCCCATTCTCTCTCTCTCTCTTGCACAAAACATTATTAAAAAAAAGCCTAACTAACAAAAGAATTATAAATGAAATAAAATAAAATTATCCCCTCTCTCTTATGTCTTATCTCTCACAATTAATTAATTTTTACATTTTACTAGTAAAGATTGCATTAGATTGGTCTGATTAGATTCGATTTAAATAAACTTGTCCACATTCTCTCTCTTCCTCTGGTCATTAATCATTGGTAATTAGGCCCACACTAGAGAGTCTCTATATTACAACAAACAGAGTCAGTATTTTTTCAGTGGCAGCAGAAACCAATCATCCCCATAACCATAACCATAACCACAGCCCAACTCACCTTACCTTCCAAACTCTCCCACCCCCAAGAAAATTTTCACAAACAACTTTCCCACTCACTTTCTTTTCCTTTCCTCCCCCCCAAACAACTCCCTTCCAGAACAACAACCAAGACGAAAAGACCTGGAAGAAGGAAAAAAGTGAAGACTGAAGAGGAAAAAAGTAAAAGTGCACAACTTTTTCTCCTCTTCTCTTTTGCTTTGCCCCCCAAAAAAAAACAGTGTAGTAACTAGTAAGTAAACATTTTCAGGAAAAAAAAAAAATAATAGAGGACACCTTAGGGCAGTTTGACGTTTAAGGCCTGCCATTACCAGCTTCTCCACCGTCTATTACGGAGTTTTTGTGCTCTGAATTTTCTTTTAATTTTTTTTTAAATTTTTGTGTGTTAATTACTATTGATATTAATAATAGCTAATTATTCTTTTTTTTTAAATAAATATTATTCTCATATATTATATAAAGGTCAAATAGACATCTCATTTTCTTTTATCTGTCTTTTGCTTCCTCTCCACTTTCCTCCCATCTCCTTCTCTCTCTCTCTCTCTCTCTCTCTTTCTCTCTCTGCTTTTTCTCTTCACACACTTCACTCAAGCATTACCCATCTTCCTTTTCCTTTTTCCTTAACCCCATTTGAGTGAAACTCAAGGACCATTTCAGAATCATCATCATTATCATTACATCTCCTTTTAACAAAAATCGGAACCTCAAATTTTCCCGAGAAAATTTTCCGGGTCTCAACTTTTTCTTCTGCCCAGTTCCTGGAAAATCATTTTTCTTCGGTTTTCTTCATCTTGGTCCTCAAAATTTTCGTGGGTCGGGTTCAATTTTTCGATATATATTATATATATATTGAATGAATGAGAGTGGCTAGTGCTATATAGCCGGAGAAGGAAAATAATGGAATCTTTCAAGTACTGCATGGAAATCCAATCGAACGAGCTGAATTCTTCAGACCAACTTCGAGATTGTCTCTTCAAACCCAATTGGGAGAGCTCCATGGACCAGGGCGACCCATTTGAGTCTGCTCTGAGCTCAATCGTCTCTTCTCCGGTGGCGGCGACATCAAACGCCGGCGCCGGCGACGGAGTTATGATCAGAGAGTTGATTGGGAGACTGGGTAACATCTGTAACTCTGGCGAGATTTCGCCTCAGTCCTATATGTGTAGCAATAGCAATAGTACCAACACCTCGTGTTACGGGACTCCATTGAATTCGCCTCCGAAGCTCAACTTGTCAATGGCGGATCCGCAGATCAGAGCCAGTTTTCAAATCCCGGGAGCCCATTTGCCCACTCCTCCGAGCTTGGCTCCGTTCTCGGGCGACCCGGGTTTCGCAGAGAGAGCTGCCAAGTTTTCTTGTTTTGGGAGTAGAAACTTTGGTGGACTCAGTGGGCAATTCGGTGTGAATGAGACTGAATTGCCGTTTAGATCATCAATGCCCAGAATTGAATCAATAGATAAGGCTCGTCAAGCTCTTAGTGTTGGCGGATCTCAAATGGTTGGTGGTCACGAATCGAACAAAGTGTCATTGACCCAGAATGGGAATTCTGGTTCTGACAAGAGAACCAATCGGGTTTCGAGGTCTTCGACGCCCGAAAATGGTGGTGAATTTGGCGAGTCCAGGGAGGGATCTTCGGTCTCCGACCAGATCCCAAGTGGAGAAATGAGCGGGAAACTTGAGGTCGAGGCAAATGCCAGGAAAAGGAAGGCGGTCCCCAGAGGGAAAGCCAAAGAAACTCCTTCTTCATCTCCCTCTGTTAAAGATGCCAAGGTAAATCATTGTTGAATTTATGGGACCTTTTTTTCCCATTTGCCAATTCTGTTTGGTTGGTGAGAAAATTATATGGAGTGAAATTTTCTCTCTTCTTTTGCAGGCTGCAGTAGAGATCGATGAATCAAATGCCAAGAGAAGCAAAAAGGATGGAGCTACAGGGAATGAGAAGGATGGTGCTGCAAAGACAAAGGCAGAAACCGAAGGAGGTAAAGGCTCAGGAGAAGGGAATCAGAAACAAACGAAGGAAAACTCAAAGCCTCCGGAGCCTCCAAAGGACTACATCCATGTCAGAGCTCGAAGAGGACAAGCTACTGATAGCCATAGTCTTGCTGAAAGAGTACGGACTAATGCTGTGTGCTTATTGTAGTTTCAGTTTCATTAAGACTAGTACGGACTAGTTCACTTTCCATTGACATGTCTCTTTTTGTCTTTGTTATGGGGTCAGGTTCGAAGAGAGAAAATTAGTGAGAGGATGAAGTTCCTTCAGGATCTTGTTCCTGGTTGCAACAAGGTAAAGAAAAATAGAAAATTGCACTTTTAGTCGTTAGAGCTTTAATTGTTGAATTACTACAATGAAGAAATGGTTCTGAATTACTTCGATTCTGAATTTCAGGTAACTGGGAAAGCAGTTATGCTAGATGAGATCATAAACTATGTTCAATCATTGCAACGTCAGGTTGAGGTAAATTCAGAAGCTTCCAAAAGTTAATGATATTCATGGTTGTGAGCTTGTTATTGAGGTTTTTTCAGTTCTCTTTACTAAATGTGTCCTGGTGAAATTTTCTCTACTCTCAGTTTCTTTCTATGAAGTTGGCAACTGTCAATCCTCGGATGGATTTTAACATGGAGGCTCTTCTGTCAAAGGAGGTAAGTTTTTCACTCTTTTCAACAACTTTTACATGTGGGATTTCTCAGATGTCAACAACTTTTACATGTGGGATTTCTCAGATTTTGCCAATAATCAACTTTTACTTGGATTTATGGTTCAGATCTTTCAGTCTCGCGGATCTTTGCCCCATGCGCTTTATCCATTAGACTCATCATCAATGCCAGCAGCATTCCAATTTGGGTATAATCCCCAGCAAGTGCCACAACTCCATAATGGCATTTCTACTGCTTCAGAGACCCAATTCCCTGTTAACCCTTTAAACGGTTCAATGCATAGAGCCCCCAGCATGCAATTACCTGCCATAGATGGATTTGCTGAACCTCCCCCACAGGTGAAAACAAAAGAAAACTTGGATTTAACCTTGTTATTACATTTAGCATTTAATGGAGTTCCCTTTACTCAAACTGGTTCAAATAATCATTTCCAGGGCTCAACATTCTTTGAGGATGATCTTCAAAGTGTTGTTCAGATGGGTTTTGGTCAAATTCAGCAGCAAGGCATTCAAGGTAGACAAAAAATTTAATGAAGACTCGATTGTTTTTAACTGTTGGTCTTTCTAATCTAAGAATGTCTAATCCACGGTTTTTGTTGTTTGCAGGCTCAATGACTGCAGCTCAAATGAAAGTTGAGCTATGATAATACTCGATTAACTCTCATGGATTACTCGTTGAGGCCTCCCCAACACAGGAGAGAAAGGCCTCTGTATATACAGAGCAATTCCAGTCTGAGTGAATCTCTTAATTATTTAGCTTGGAGAAAGAGAAAGGAGTTTCTCTTGTTTTATTTTTTTTTAGCTCCATTATTTGGAAAATCGATTCGGCGACTCATTCTTTGGCGGATTCTTTCAAGAATTCCACACTAAAATCTTAGAACTAATTGCAAACAAGAGGTCCAGAGATTCTACTATTCTGTGAGACTCTTCACATTTAAGATGTAACATGATCAGAAGCAGAAAAAAGAGTGTTGGTCCGGTTTGGAAGAAGAAGGAGGAACTTTTCATGTAAACTTTTGATCCAATCCAAACCTTTTGCGTATGAACTTATTATTTTTAATACTATCATCACTGATTCATTGAGACTCCTTATGTTTATACTTCATTCTTCTTGTCTTACTTCTCATATCACTGTTGGTAATCTTTATTTCTTAAGATGGAAAACTCTCTCTATACAAGTTTGCTTGTTTGCCGGGAAAAGTGTAAGAAAATAGATAATAAAGTAAGAAAATAGATAATAAAGCAACTTGGAAAACGCCTTTTGGCCCTCCAATAGTAGAAGAATGTCCTTGTCTTTTTTATTTTTTAATTTTTTTTGGTTCTTTGGGGGCTAAATAGTAAAATGAAAATGACACCCTTTAGTTGCTATCAAGTTTAGCTGGAAAAATTTGATAATGGCCCCGCAATCAGAGTGATATTATCTTACGTTAAATCGCGTAACTTGTGGTTTAACAGATATGTACTGGAAACCAGCTGTTAAGTGGGGACAATTGTCTCTTAAGTCCAATTGATGATTAAGAATGATTTGTGTTCTACCATAAAGAAAGAGAATTTTAGTTCATTTTATTATAAAAAAAATAAAAGGATTTTTGAGCTGGAATCCAAAGCCAATTTACCGTACAAGAAAATCACAGCAATCAAAGACCTCTTTTTTCTTTTTTTTTTTTTTTGGTCCATACTTTTTGCTAGTTGGAAAAACGGAAAATTTTGTTCAGAAATTGAGAAAGAGCATCAAAGGCCCAGGTTGGCAGCAGTGAAGTTCTGACTTGGCTGAGGAATCAAAGAGATTTTTTTAAGTGCCAAATTGAGAAAAATTTATGGAAAGAAAATCTAAAAATGGATAAGTGGAAGAATAAAGTTGTGGAAGAGTTCAGATGTGGGTTGATACCCTTTAAAGAGAGAATGAAAGTTTCCATCAAAGGGTGTCAGGAAAGTCCAATTTCCAAACACCACGAAAAAGAAATCTGCATCACTCCAACTTTTTTTTTTGGCAACTCTGCCCATTAATATATTATATATCTAATCTAATAAATAAACAAACTGAAAGGCATTTATATGAGTTTTCCATTGAGCATTATATTCACACATATTTTAGAAAAAATGCTAAAATGGTTATGTTGTAGCACAACACGAATATAATTGAGCTCTAAACTGTAATATTCGCATATGAGCCTCTCATCTTTATTAATGTGCTGTGCTACTTAGCATTTTCTTTTAAGTTAAAAAAGAGATGAAAATTTGGACTTGTTAGATTAAAACCTAGATGTGGCAACCTAGATGTGGCAACATACCATTAATGTACATTCACTCTAATATTTCTAAGACTCAAATGAACTTAGCATCACATATTGATAACAATACATAGTTCATGTGTAAACTTAGATATTAGACTGATCTTCTATTGGTACGTGGTGTTGAAGCTCTTGACATTTTTTATTAATCGAGTTATCGTCTTCTTAGTTTTTGTACTTAAATAAGCCAATTATTTTCAACGCAAATTATTTGGTTATTTTTGTCTCGATGCGAGCTTTACAAGTGGAAAACATATAAAACGAAAACTTTTTTTTTTTAATTTGAAAAATGAACTGAAAATAGTCTGGCAGTCCTCTGTTATCAAAGGCAGTTTAGCTTATAACAAGATTAGAGTTCAATTACATCAATGAGAAATCTATTACCAAATTCAATTCAAGCACCTAACTCACATCCAAATTTAACCAAAATGTTTCATCATTTCAACATAAGGCAAATATATATATATATATATCTATCAGTTTATGTAACGTGACAAGGCCAAATTTCAAATCAATCTCCCACGTTGCTCAAAGAAAGCAAGAAGAATTGATTGAGGTGGTTCAGAACCAATCTATAGTGGCAGCAGTAGGAGGATTTCATTTCACTCTTTAAAGTCAGTCAATTCAGTTGGCATGTGCTATATTGTTACAAAGGTCATTCTATCCAACATTGAATGTATTCAATTTCTTTTTGTTGTTGAGTTGTCAATTAGGAAATTTTGAGAAAACAGGTTACCAAAAATTTACTCTAGTATAAAACTTCATACTTTTTATTTATATTCTCGTATCCTCAGTTTAATTTTGGTATCCCAATTCATATCCAACTAATGAATTCACGTCATATTATTTAAAATTTTGAACCTTAAGTTGATTTAATGGTTAGACATAAATTCATACACCAAAATTAGAAAAAAGACTTGGATTCAAGTCCCATATGTATTTCCAATCAGAAAAGTCCCTGTTAATTAAGGTCGTGAAATTCTTCAATTTTTTATATTGATCTTCTAAGTGCATTAGGGTAATTCTAATCATGTTTTCCCTTCACTAAGATTCAGAAAAGAAAATCTGTATACAAAACAATATTGTTCCATCAAAATGGTCGGTAGTAGAAATTTATGCTACATGGTTTCTGTCTTATGAATTAAAGGAAAGCCTCCATTTTTTTTCTCATAATGTATCAACATATTCAACAGCTATATCATATAAATGGCATGTGAAATTAGGCTACCTAACAGGATAAAACTTTTTTCTGAGATCTTGGTTTTGATTAATGGTCAAATGCAAAGATTTTAGAACTTTATACTGTAATCAAGAAAATATAATTCTAAAGTAACCAATAAGGTATGTGGTGTTCTTTATTAAATACCGTTTTAGCCAAAATGTCGTTAGGTACTTGCCTGGATTTTCAGTATCATATGGACAATGACATCCAAACGAAATAATTCAATTAACCAGTCTCATCACTTGTCGACAAATAAACATGATTGATGAGACATCATTCTTCCATGCTCTTTCTTAGTAAGAATTTAATTAGAACTACTTTTAACATTCAAATTTCTTGCAACTTCACTTGTTTTTACTATTGTTAAACAATGCAGTAAATACTTGGTTAAGTCACAATCATAACATCTCAACTGAGTCCTAAAATTAAATACAAATTCTAAGCTGAGTTTCCTGTGTTGAGTACACTAACTCATAGAGCACATGTTTTCGAACGTCTGATTTTATCATATTTGCATTTGATAAGATTGATGAAAGTCTAATTATTCATTGATAATCCATGTTGATAGGATGTTTTGTATCGTGTGTTAAAGTTTTCAAGTTCAATCAAATAAATTAAAATTTTGGGTTTACTGTAATATAGCTTTTATGGTGTTTTATCGTGTATAAGCCTTTTTAACTTATATCATAATCATACAATATACAAATTAAATAAGCTCTGATAAAACTCTCTCTTGAAGCTTTGATTAACTCGAAGACAATTTATCATAAGTCATATAGGACAAAGACTGCATAGGAATGTTCTCTAGCCAAATAAAATCTAAATTTCCATGGAGAGGGCATGATTTGCAAGAGCTAGCATAAGAACAAATAACTAGCGACTTGCAAAATATTTCACAAGTTTCTCACAATATCTTCAATGATCAATTAAGCCAACCTGATCTAACGAGATATTTTCATTCTCATTCATCAAATTCACTGCATCACTTCCAAAATAAGCAAGAACAAGCCAAGCATTTCTCTGCTAAATTTAGAACCATCATTATATAATTTCGAGTTCCGACACATCAAATTTGATTTGTAAAACCTTTTCCCCAATCACTTACTAGATTTCCCTGTCAAAAAAATTTGTTATATATATATATATATATATTTTCAATTTAGTAGTGTTTGAGTAAGCACTAATTTATTTGGTTGACTAATGAGTTTCTCACTCTTAGTCATATCATTATTGATTACAAAGAAAGAAAGAAATCAAATTTAGCTTTCACTAAGATTAGGGGATTATTACATCAAAGAAAGGCAAACGGTAAAGAACGAAAGGTAAAATGAGAGGAGGAACAAAACTAAAAGAACTAAAAGTCCATATTATAATGAAATCTTATATCCAAATTAAATGAGAACCCAAAATGGGCCTCCAAATAGGAAGTATGATTAAGAAAGATCGATGGAATGTGTTTGTATTTGTGGGGTTATTGTTGATTATCATTTGGGAGGGTCCATTTACCAGGCTGTCAAATTTTCTATCAAGGTCCACCCTTATAACACCACTCTATCCCTTTATGTCTTTTTCTTTCCATTCAAGAAGCATTTGCTTTTACTTCGGTTGGTATATCGCCTTTTGATATGAGAGGTAATGAAGTTTGGAGAATTATCATTTTGTTTTACCACCAAGATATAGTACTAGTTTTACCTGAAGCCTTGAGTGAAAAGAAAGGAAAATATAAAATTGTCTTCATATCTAGCTAAAAAGTAGAGTTACTGACTTCTACCCTTTTAACCATAAAACCTCTTTCAAACCAAAGATTTCGGTTTATTCAACTTGAAAACAATCAGGCATGTGGGACTTGGATCAGTACAACCTTTGTACAAGCAATTAGAAAAAACGCGCACAACGCATATGAGACTTGAATTAGTTTAATCTTTGCACGTGAGAATAAAAAAAGAAAAGATGAGAGTATGAGACGTGTAAGAAATTTGAATTCTTTTATCTTCCAAATGTGAGATTTGGATTGGTACAATCTCCCTGTTATGACCTTAGCCTTATATTATAATCTCCTTATCATAATTTTGTTTTTCATGATAAGAGAAGAAAAAATGTCTAAAGATTAGTTCTAGCCAAACTAAAGTTACTAAACAATACCTCCATTCAAAAGTTTTAATACCTACTTATCAAGTGTGAAAATACAAGGTTAGTAACTCATTGGCTATGCATAAAGAAGTTTGGGATAATTTAAAAAAATGGCCATAAAATGACAAAGAAAAGGCCGAGTGAAAATCGAAACGGGTTAGATTTTGGACTCGATATTATTCCAACCCACACTTTGTTTCCCTCTTGTGGGCCAAATTTCAACGAGAGCCTGTGTTCTACAAATTGTTTTCTTCCTTCTAACAATCTAATGGTTCTAATAATCTTAGATGTCAATTTCAACCCATTTGCCTTAAATTCTGATGGCTTTCTTGTTTCTCATATTCTTAAAATATTTTCCAAAAGAAATATCATATATATATTTATAATAAATATATATATTGTCATACATAATAACATACATGTATATCTTTCCATTTGGGCCATGAATGGCTGGGGTTTTGAGGCCTACCTGTTTTCTTCTATCCCAAGACTCAGTAAACTGCCCCTGAAATGGAAATGGTCCACTTGGTAGGGATAGATTCATGTCAAAGAAGACAAGGCCACAAGCTTATTGTTTTATGGTCTCCAAGAAAAGATAAGACTCCAAACTGCATCAGGAGGCTACCAAAGTGAAAAACTTGTGGACTGTCTGCTTTTGCCTCCCATTCAACACAGAGCCATGGACATACATCTCTGATCCACTTGAAGATTGCCCCCTATCTTCTGGACACTCAAACCAAACAAATAAATGATCTAAGCTTAAAGACACAAATTATTAATTCTCTTACTCCCTCAAATTTTCTCTTTGGGGTCCACCATATCCATTTCATTCTAACTCTCAAGAACAGTATTAATAATTTTCCTTTTCATTTCTTCCACACCACGTTTTGGGATTTGGAAGTGTTGTTATGGTTACCAACATTTTGGGATGCATAAAATGGACATTCTTTTATGTCTACACAATGGTGAAAACTAAAGAAAGTTTTACAATTGAGTAAAGAATCAAAAGGTACAGAAAGGCTTCATCAATGTCCAAAAGCTAGAAAGAAGGGTGGGGAACAAAAAGAATACAACCATGCATTCAAATCTTGTGAAAGAATATGAATTTGAGTACACAAAGTACAATGGAAGAACCATGGAAATGGTCATACTATTACAGACCAGATGACTGGCACAGAAACCTACAATTATAATGACTATTAGTTACCAACAAGCTATATAACAGAAACTATTAGTTTCCCTTGCACTAACTTGTCTCTACAATTCCTTATATGTTGCATCGATCGTAACCAGAGAACCATGAAGAGGGTTCTGCAAGTCTTGGTAACTCACCATCTTCACCATTATAGAATGGTTCAAATTCTTCTCTCCATTGCTGATCACTTGATTCACAAGGCTCCTCGCCTACATCATATTTTGCTGTGTCATCAAAAGCAGGCCTTATTGCATCTTTAGGTAACCTAGACTCAGCAAGGAGCTCATTAAGAGTGCTGATCTCTTTTTCATGTTTTTTCTTCATTTTGTCCATTTGTTTGTAGGCCTTTTCAGCTTCTTGGGTAGCGTCCATAGCTTGCTTCTGCAAATTAGAACAAGTAAACTTAGAGAAATTAGTACAAGAAGTTTATTAGTAAACACCTAGAGATATAACTAAGATCACTAGGGGGTTATAATGTTCAGGGTAGTTGCACATCTTTAGAGGTATATCATATCTCACAAATCCTCTTCTACATCTAAAAGCTTCTTTTTCCTTTTTATTTTTTATTTTTTTTTATTTTTTATTTTTTATTTTACCATTACAAAATCTGAAAACAGTAGGAAACTATATATGTTTCAAAATAAAAAAACAGCATATATTACAAGCGTAAAATAATTAGATGTTGGTATAGACCTCGAAGCCATTATAGCAAAGCTAAGTCAGTTAAATGTATGCTTCTCAATTATGCACCTTTAATACATGACAGTATGATATGCTACAAATAATGCTAATTACATCTTCCTATCAAGGGTCTTTAGAAAACAAAAGGTCAAGTTAAAAGTGTATTTTCATGGTTTAAGTCTTTTAGATCACTTATTGAAGTAACTTGATAATGAAATACAGTTCACAAGGAAAAACTAGTAAAGCAAAAGGTCAAGTTACATCTTCCTATCAAGGGTCTTTAGAAAACAAAAGGTCAAGTTAAAAGTGTATTTTCATGGTTTAAGTCTTTTAGATCACTTATTGAAGTAACTTGATAATGAAATACAGTTCACAAGGAAAAACTAGTAAAGCTTAAAACAACCATCTGGATCCCCCCCTTTCAATCCCCTTCAGCTAAAAAAACTTTAATAATAGTTCAATTAGAAGGTACAATATATTATTTAAAAAAATTAAAACAGATTATGAAAAAAATATAAGTAAATAACAGAAAGAAAATAAAACAAAACTGTGTTGAACTCACCTGGGCAGCAGCAACAGCTTCTTCCGCTTCTTTAAGCCGCACGAGTAATTCACCTGCAGCATGCACAGCTTCAGCAGTGTCCCTCAGTTGGGCCTGAAGACCTTTGTTCTCATCTCTAAGGTACCGCCTCTCTCTTTCTCTTTCTACTTTTAATGCTGAAATTTCCGCAGCAAGTGCATTTATAAATTTGGACTCTGCCCCCCTGACTCCAGCTTTGGCAGCTGCTTTCTTGACATCTTCCATTCCTTCCTGTATCTTCCTATGCCTTGCAAGCAGATGCATATGTTTCTCTTCCAAATCTGCATATTGTTCCAACATACGTGCATGTCCCTCCATTGCCAACTGCATTGCTTCCTTGAGCTCTTCTGCACATTTCTTCTCAGTTTCTAGTTCCCGCTCCGTCTTTTCAACCAGTGATCTGCTAGCATCAAGTTCAATTCTCAATTCATCAGCAAGAGAAATCCACTTACTTTCTGCCTCAGTCCAACGCTTTCTTTCCTGTTCAAGTTTGTCTTCAACACTCTCCTCCTTAGACTCTGAAATTGTACTAAGAGGAGGGGCCACACTCGGATCACATGAGTATGTCAACTGTAGTACAGGGTTCCGTTTTCGAGATGACAATGAAGAATCCACATAGTACCGAAGCTGGCTCCTTAAGTCTTGAATCTCTTCCAACAATACTTCCCGCTCTTCCATATCATGAAAATTTCGTAAGTTCTCTAGCTCATCTTGCACTCTGTTCAGCTCAATTTTTGTCCTTAAAACTTCTGGATGATTCTCATATTTCTCCTTCAAAAGCTGTAATTCATGACATGGTTAGCTAAATGCTTGAGAATAAAAATTGTAAGGAAACATAAAAATTGTAAGGAAACATTTGAATGAACCAGTACCTCATGCTCATGTTTAAGGGAGACTAGCTCTTCCTCCATGAAGTCCTCGGTGGGTAAAATACCATCCATAAGGCTTTCAAGACGCAGAATTTTATCCTCCCTTGTCTGCGCAATAATGGAATTGCATTCCCTTTCATGCTTGTATTGCTGGACCTGTATATGGCAGGTAAAATGCATCATATTGATGATAAAAACAAAATACTAGATCGATACGCTTGGCTTTAAGCAGCCATGGAAAACCATACCAAACGGTTAAGCTGCACTATCTCAGAAGTTTTCTTGGCACATAATTCTTCTAGAGCCATTTCTCTCCTGATAGCTCCTGCCAAGACCTTTTTCACTGCCTGTGTAGTAAAAGAAGAATAGCAGAAAAGAAATTTCAGAGAATTCTTTCAAGAATATACAAGTCTGGCCCAGAATATCAGCTCATGCCATTAAACTTACTTTAGGAACTAGCTTCAATTTTTCAGCTGACTCTAAGCCATCAACAGGTACTAACTGAAGGTTTGAGCTGTCATTGGCCTCTTTAGCCTCCAGCTGCACTCTGTTCTTGCAACTACTACAGATAAAATCCATTGAGTCTTCCGATTGTCTGTCATGACTAGTTTGCACACCAACGTCAACTTTGGGAACTGGCACAATGCACTTGGATTCCGTTGGTTTATATGAGAACCTAAACATGGACCGCCTAAAAGCTGAACTCTGGCGGTGACTATCGATAATTTCAAGACCATGGCGGATGCTTGCTGCTAAATGTTCAGTTGGTGCAAGGAAACTCCTGCTTGTTTGAGTAGATAAAGTATTTGAAGAGCTCCCTTTCGGGGATTTAGCTAAAGATACACTCTTATCAATTGGATCTTTCTGGGAAGCACTTAGCATAGATGAGGTCCTCAAACTTTTCCTGCTGCTGTTGGTTTTTGGTGAAATGCTTGGAGTTGGAGACTTAAGGACTGGAGATACATCACATGGAACTATTCTGAGACTGGTAGATGCACAATTTATTGACTTGTTTGGAGACTCATCGCATCTCTCTTGAACTGGTATGCATGCAGATTCTTCACAAACAGTTTCAGAGTTTGGGCACGAACAATAATCGTCCTGTACCATTTTGCTTTCTGATTCTTCATTTAGCACTTTACTGGCAGACGAGCTAAGAGTACTGTTGTCCTGAGCAGATGGCCCAGACGAGTTCTTACCAAGGGTTTCAGTTTGTTGATCATTCTCCTCAGCAACATTTTGATATTTTGGCATATTAACATTAGAAATTTCTGGTTTTTCCGCGACAGATTCACCAGAATCAACAATCATGACCTCATCTTGTTCTGATATTACTTCTTCCATCTTGATATCTGTGTCCTCAGCTGTACGGTGCTGAGGATCATTTGAACTTCTCAATTCAGAGTCCACAAGTTGTGAATCTGACATAACAGTTTCTACCTTGCTCAAATCAATTACGTTGCCAGCTCCATTTGCAGCTGATTGCTTCTCCACTTGAATGCACAGCTTCTCAACAGCTTCCTCATCAATCTCCATCTCCTCATCACCATCGTCATCGATATGAGGTAATGTTGATGGACAATTAATGCTAGACCGTAATAGATGTAGACTTCTGCGTATCCATGCTGCTGAGTGTCCTCCACTGGATTCAAGTGGGTTAATTCCATTCGACTTAATCCGATGTAGTTCATCCTGTTGAGTTTGTCCACTTAGTCATATCCACATGTTCCCTTATTTATTGATGAAACACAACAGATTAAGATTCAAACAAGAACATACCCGTAGCTGTCGTATTACTTCACGCAAGTGGTTTACATCATCCTCCATTACTTCATTAACAACTGCCTTGTTCTTTATAGCCTTAGCACGTTGTGCGAATCTCAATGTACTGAACGTCTCACTCTTACAACTGCAACAGGAACTGAAATGAATTTCCAATCTCGAAAAGTAGAAGAGAAATGGATGCGCTAAGGAAATAAAGGATTCTGCAAGTCTACCTTTGTGTTGGAGATATAGCACAAACCATTGCTAGTTTCGCATTGCCACCAAGGGATTCCTGCAGTAAAAAAGTCAACCTGGAATCTCGATACGGGATATGTCTTTGCTTTCCTGTTTGGGAAATTTCAGCAAGAATGTTTATCAAATTCCTGCAACAGTAAATTACTGCAATTAGCACAAGATGAAAATATCTGTCTCTTGACTCAATTGTATCAGCTTTTTAATATATGTTATGTCTCAAATTAGCCTACAGTTCTTGGAATACCAGCTTTTGAATTCAATAAGCAACCAAAACATGAAAAATTAACTTTGTCACTTAAATTTTTGTAGTTAGTTCCTTTCATTCAAATCATGTAAGGTATTGAGCAATTAAAACAAAAGTTTCCCTATAAAAAAAAAAAAAAAAAAAAAGAAACTTTAGTAGATCAATATCTCATTGTTTAATAAACTTGTAAATAAATATTACTATGCGAAAGCTACTTTACCAATGGGAAGTGAACCCTAGATGTATAATTAGATAGAGTCATATATACCCAAGCTGTGAAAGTGACCGATTGATATTTCCTGCTTCCTTTAAGCGCTCCCCTGCTGCACCAGTTAATTTTTGTCTCTCCGACCCTGCTAAATCGACAAGATTTATTCTGCTGGTTTTGAAGCTGCTCATACCATCTGTGCTCTACAAAAAGGACGGCTAACTTTCAGATAATGCGACGAAGTACGATTAACAAGAGTCAAGACTCCCAAATACAAGGATGCATTATATGTCAGTGCTTGTATAAAAGTGGTCATATATTTAAGATCATAACTCCAATATTAGGATTTTCTCATATGCTAATTTTAACTGTTTTGCAGATAAAACATGAAAAAAAACTTTAATCAATCAACCATAACAGCTGAGAATGGCTATACCTTGCACCGAGATTCGAGAACACAAGTAAAAACAGTGTGTGAGCGGGAGCTCTCAGCATTAATACTAGTTGCACCTGTCCTCCTGTTTGACAGCCCCTGCACAGTGTATTTGGTAGTTGTAATGTGAGCCATGTGAGAAAGTTTGGTGCAAAAAGTATTCCAATTTGATTGATGCAACTTACAAGTCACAACATGCTAAAAAGTGCATTCTGATGAACAATGAAAAACTCAACTACGCACACATTGCAAGTTAGATGTACAGTACACCTGCAAATTTTTTCAATTTACTACTGTCAATTTTTTTTTTCGTTCCTAAAAATAGAGGGTATTATCGTCTTTAAGTCTTTTGCTACTTGAGTCAGTTGTTTCTCTTCGTGTTTTCCTTTTATTTCTAAGCTAGCGCATGCCTGCTTATAGACAATGAAGACAAGTATTCATATATAATGAGTGGGATCTATCAATACGTACTTCCTTTCATAGAATCATTTCTATGGTAATTGGAAAAAGAACGTGTTTTTCAAAATTTTTATTTCATGTACAGTCATCAGGTCTAGTTATTCTCAAGAAGAAACCAGAATGGGGAAAAAAAAGCCATTTATCTATGCTTACTATAAACCTTGGGTTAAGGATATACTACATCATCCAGGAAACTCCTTTTATTTTAAGGTGTGTGCAGCTTAGTATATGATGTTAGTACTTGTGATTCAGTCATAGTTGTTACTTGCTACTTCCACTAAAATTTAAAAAACCCCATGAAATGTTCTCAATGTTGAAAAAGTAACGTGAATGCAACTGTTGAAAAAATTTAGGAAAAGGGGGAAAAACAATCACAAGTTCTCTTGTAGAAAACTTCCCAAGCTGTAACATAATATACATACTCTATGCCTGTGATACAAGAGAATTGAAGAGAAAACCTTCACTAAACGAAATATAATTCACATCTATGCTTGCGGTACAAGCGAATTAAAGGGCAAACCTTCGTTAGAAGCTTATTTACATCCTCCATTGTACGTACACACTCCTCAGTAAGGTTTTCAACATAGATCCCTGATTTAACATCTTCTCTTATCTGTGAGAAAAAATCGAAAGAAAACCAGGTCAGTCTTCACTCATCAGTCATACTATAAGACTAACTATAAAGAAAAGGGAAGTAACAAAGTCCCATTTACCTGGAGGTTTCTTTGATTAGGATCCAACAAATCTGTTATTTGTTCATTGTAAATCTGCAAGCATCAGTTATAGAATTAAATGGAAAAAACCACAAGGTTAAATAGGCCAATCAAACCAAAACAGACAGTTATGGGAAATCTACCTCAAGAAGAGAGCAGTGACACTGATACTTGAGTTGTTTATCAGCATTCTTGATTTGCTCCTGTAAGAATCCAGAGGAAACTTGTAGCAAATATATGACTATGAAATTCAACGAGAAACATATAGACAACTTAGAGTTACCTCGTTTATGCGAGCAAAGAGACGCTCGAAAACTCGAGGGGTTAAACCTTGTTGTTCACTCGATATGTTTTCATCCAACAATGTGTTGGCTGGACCCCACATAGTGTAAGTTTTTCCACTTCCCGTCTAACAACAATTAATTTAGATCAATACATATTTTACATAAATACTAAAATGCAATGGAAAAAACAAGTGTAAATTCAACGTACTTGTCCATAAGCAAAAACGGAACTGTTGAAACCGGCCATACAATTTTCAACGAGAGGTGACCCAACAAGCTGGAAAATATCAAGCTGCGATAGAACATAGAATAAATTTGAGCATTTACTCCATAGTCATCCATTTAAGAAAGAAGAAAAAAGTTACAATTATGAAGATCATGCCTGTGTAGCCTCTGTATCTGCAACTGAGTCAAATGTGAACGTTTGCCCATTGATTGTCAAAGAATCACTAGAAAGTTTCTCAACTATAGTATTTTCTTCATCCTTGTCTTTGCGCGGTGGTCTCATTCGCACTACTACCTAGAAATGTGTCATAAGAATTTTGACAATCATAAAGAGTCTGTGATCAAGCATACATGAAAAAAGAAAAGAAGATTTTTAAAATCTGAAACTTAAAGCATTTTGAACGTGGGAAACAAACAGTTCAGCTTAATATACCGCTGAATTTGGTTGAATTTTTCTTTATCCATAAAAATGTTTTCGGTTTCTATGAAAACCAGATTACAACTTGAAGATCAGATAACCATTTGTATTCGGCGCAAGTACAAACAATTGGCTTTATAAAATTCACGAAACATACTTCAAAGCCAACTACTTCGAAATTCAACTTAATAGGAAACTATATCATATTTAGATTTCAACCCATCTGAAAGAACTGGGATTTGAATTACAAGTTTAAGCTTGATAAATTTACTAAACTAACTTGAAATTAAGCAACTGAATTAGGGTAAATATGAAATGCTTTAGACTTCAGAGAAATGTTTAGTTAGGCATCCTAAAAACTAAAATTAAATTTCTTCCATCCATAGCAACCAATTTTTTTTTTTTTTCTAAAAAAAGGGCTAATCCTAATCCAACTCTAACCATAAGTTACTAGTGGATTCAAATTTTATAGAAGCTTAAAAATGAAACAAAATAAAAAAAAAAAAAAAAAGCTCCAAAATCAGAACCGGAAGGTAATACCTGGACACCGGAGTCGGAGGATCCGACCACGGAGTTCTCAGGAACAGTCTCCATTTGTAGCTTCCTCTTGAGAGGGTTAGAGGAAGGCGGGCGCGGCGGTAGCGGGCTCTTCAACTTGGCGGCGGCGGTGGTGGCGGGCGAGGGTTTGGGAAGTGGGGGCAAGGAGTTGGGATCTGACGGCGGAGCGTTCTCCTTGGATGGCTTCTGCCTCCGCGACGGCCGGATCTTGGCGGCGACGATAGGGTTTGGCGAGGGAGGGGGCTCCGTCTCCCTCAAGATGGTGTTTCTTGGCTGCATGAAGTGCTTCATTGTGTGAGTCTTCGCACCAGAGATTCTAGAGAGAGACAAAGATGGAGAAGAATTCTAGAGAGAGAGAGAGAAAGAGAGATTGAGGGTTTGGAGCAGAGAGAGAGGGAGAAGACAAGGGAGCGAGAGAGAAGGAAGAAAGAAAATGTAGCCGTTAAGAGTTGGGGGAACAAATTTGAATTTTGGGGGAAAAGCACGTGTGACGTGTGTAGGGCCTTTTTTATTTTATTCGTTATTATTATTATTATTATCATTATTATTAATTTGTCTATTTGAGGAGAGAGAAAGAAAGAGAACAAAAAGAATTTTGAAATTTTAAGCCGAAAAAAAAAAGGGAAAGATTTATTTTTATTTTTTGAAATTGGGTGTTGGATGATTGGATCTGGAGCGTTTGCATGGAGTTTGGAGGAACCCGATAAACCAAATGGGCCACGGGGCCCATTTCGTGCAAGTTCTTCTTGTGATTAAGTGAAAGATACTTTATAATACAAAGCTTCTTCATTTTATTTTTATTTCTTTTTCGGCTGGGACTATAATTCAATGTTATTGTTTTTGTGGCCCAAAACAAGAAAAATTTTATTGTTTGTGAGTTTTAATGTACATTCAAATGTTTTTTCAAGACCATATCTGTGGATTCGATGGGATTTAATAAAAAATAATATATATAAATAGAAGATTTTATTTGAGATTAAATAATATATTTTTCTAAAAATAACTTCAAATGTAAATTAAAGAGATATATATCAATCAAATTAGAAAAATTCATCAATAATTTCAATTAATCTAGCCAAAAAAAAAATTTAGATTCATGATTCTGACGGTGATGACTGATGAGTAGGATCAAGAGGCATAAAAAAGTCCCTACGTATTTGAATTACAATTTTGTTTTATTGACGCCATTTTCTTAAAAGATTTATTGACGCCACTTTAGTAGTTCATTTGACAGATAATTAATGAAGATGTCGAATTGCAATTTTACATTCCTTTCAAAAATGGTAATTGTCTAAATAACTGAAAGGAGACTCTTGTGGTGGTCGTTGCGGATTGCTCAATATTCATTATTCAAGCAAAAAATATACAATACCATACTCTCATATTTGATGGAAAAGAAATGCGATTCGAAAGTGAAAAAGAAATGCTATTGATTGATGCATCAGAAAAATTTAAACGGATATGTCTCATGCGAGCTCTACCCAATAGAAGGCTAAGATCGATAAGTCTCTGATGATAACATTCTTTTACGAAACATTATATTGAGTGAGTGAATTATATAGTATGAGTGATTATTTCTTCCGACTTAGTTGTAATATCCTTGCCACTTCTAAAATGTCTCTTTATAACACAGTAAAATACAAACGCCAATAAAGCCACAAATGATATGGAGCATCTTATTCCATATTTTTTCAACCTACTTAAAAAATTCTCTTTTAATGAACAAGTTCATAATTATAAGTATATATATATGTGTGTGTTTTAGGTAATTTATTTATCAAGGTAGAAGTTATAATAAACATGCCAATCCCCAATTCAATTTAATACTTATACGTACATTAACCAATGCAATCTAAACCAGCTATAAGTAGGACCAAGCAACCCATTTGCGGGTCATCGTTGACCCAGTGGTGATCCTTTTTCTTTTTTTTTTTTTTTTTTTGGTGAAAAGTGATCAATTATGTCTAGATCTATTATTATTATTTATAACATTGGCAGGGGCCAGTTGGGCACACATTTTTATTTATTTATTTTTGTTTTTATAGGAACCTGTCCAATTCTTAGAACTGTAGGACATATAATTTAAGTTCACTTCTTCATTTTTTAATTTCACTTTGATGTTTAATGAAGCTCTTAATATTAAAAAGAAAAAAAAAGTTCACCTTTTTTTTTTCCCCCTAAACGAGAATAGTTTAAGTTCTCTTTGTTAATATCATCTAACAACTTTAAGTTTTGAATATGCACTCTAGCAAAGTGGACCTAAACTACCATTTTTTTTTTAAAAAAAAAATTGCTGAATTATGGTTTAGAACTCAGTGGTATAGGGGCCAATCGATTCTTAGTACTATCACCATTTAGACATATAGTTCTTAGATCACTTTGCAAGGGTCCATATTAAGAACTTTATAAGTGAGTTAGATGATATATTTGGACAGATGACTACAGTCTCATCAATGTCCATCAATACTAATTGTTGATGTTTTTAAATTCTGGCAACATATTGCAGGTGGGGGCAATGTAGTAGGACTTTGGCCTAAGACTGTAAAAAGTGGTTATATTGGCACCCTCAAGCATAAAGTAAACCAAATTATGCAATTATACACCGTCTTATAAAAACTTATGATAATGCTTCCCCCGGGAAAGAATGCTTTTGTTTACTGGTAAACTATAAATTTTACTTTTGTGAAATTGAAAAGGTAAATTTACCTTAACACTCTTCGTATTTCAAAACATAGTGACACTTCTTGGTTAAAAAAAAAAAAAAAAAATTACAATCACAAGCATGTGACTTTAAAATGATTAAAAAAAATTATTATTTAACTCTGTAATACTTTAGAGGACTTTTGTGTAGAGCTCTTTTCTTTTGGATGTATTAGTAGAGTTTTTTTAGGATAGAAATCATTTCAGAAAAATTATTTAAAAAAGAATAGACCCAGATCATTGGATGAATCCTAAATTAATAGATTCATCTCTATTAGTAAATGCATCTATCACGTATTTGTCCCTTTTTTTATTATTTTTTTAAATAAAAAAGTAGAGCTTAACTAATGACTTCCACTTATTACAAATTAAAAGAAAATACCTATTACTACCCAATCCCCATCCCACTCTATTAGTGATAATAGGCTTTCAATCACATGCCTATAATGCTAAGAATACATTTCTATTTCTTTTTTAATACTTCATATAGAACTACTCTATTGCTAGATCGAAAACTATAACTATATACAAACATTACCAAATATTTTCTTCCACAAACCTTTGAAACATTCTTCAGTATATTCTCAGTGGTCCATATATATATATATATATATATATATATATTCCTTTTTGATAATCTATTTATTTCAGATCAATATTATAAAGCTCCAACAAATCTAATTTAATTTCTAAAATTATGTGTAAGGTCTTATAAAGCTTGGATATAATATGATATCTTTATCATAAATAACCATAAGAATCCTTTTTAGTCTCATTCTCTCTAACTTTTATCTTTAATGGGCCAAAGTATCAAAACTAAATCCAATCATAAAGCTTACGTAAAATACAAATGTTATGCTTATAACCAAATTACATAGAATTCTAAATCTCAATATTCACTCAGAATAATCATAAAGATCAAAACTTAATAATTGGTTAAGGGTATAAGCCAAGTCTAATAGTAGAAATATGAGTATATTTAGTCAAATAATACACTATGTAACTCATACTTCACAATTTAAGTAATCCTTGATAATCTCATTATAAAATTCCACTACCGTATTATCTTTCTCATATAGTATATCAACGGTGTTAACCTTTATCTTTAAAGCCCTCATTCACTTTCTCATATATTAAACACTAGAAAATATGCTAAGTGATTTCTTTCATATGCTAGTCCAGCAAATTTTTACTTAGATCTTACACTTCTTAATGCCTCTATATTTTCTAATGTAACTCATATTATAGTTTTCTCAAAAATATCTTTTACGAGTCAGGAATGTCAATGTAACCACAAATGTAAAAATCTTTCATGGACCATGTATTCCATAAAAGTTAAATAATCTACCAATCTTAGAAGCATTGATCGACTTTCATACTCCACTATATAATTGCTTTGATCTTTTGTTTCATAAATAAAATTTTTAATATTTTTTTCTATTACCAATAAAAGTAGATCCGTTCTTAATATCAATACACTAAGTTTTTTGAAAACCTTTATCTTATTATTCTTACAATTGCTCATCAACTGTGTAATCTAATATGAATTTTTAGAGAAGAGTAATACTAAGTACTATCAATACAAATATCATTTTCTCTTATAGTGTGACACCATAGAATACAATTTTGAACTCATTTTCAATAATCATATCTTCCAATTTCAACTCTACTACTCAGTATCATAACCACAACTAAATTATCCTTTCACTGCATATCGACTTTTGTTTGGCTTACGAAACAAATATTATTAAGGTAATATCATTCTCAAAATTATCCCAATCATATTCGTCATTAAGACTCCATAATTTTTTTTTTTTCCGGAGGTAATATCATTATTTTTTCAAATTAGTCACCGTAGTATTTCGAAATATCATTCTCTAAATTATTCCAACAACAAGTCATTAATCTTTCAATTATCGAATAAATTCATCTCATCACCAATATTATTCCAACAACAAGTTATTATTCTTTCAATCATCGAATAAATTCATCTCATCATTAATATTTATAGAAAGTATCATATGTAAGTCCTTTAACGAAAATAGCCTATTTATCCTCAATCTTCTAATAGCAATAATATACACTCTTATTACTTAATATAGATACATAAATTGAAATTTTTTAATATCATCTCTTTGTCTTTTATCATAAAGAAAACTAGTTATTAATATACTCAATGTTTTACTGTATGTTCAAGCCCATAGTATAAATAATTTCACTTTTTGAACGAATTGAAAAATTTTCTCTCCATTATCCCATTAACCGATAAACTCAAATCAACATATCTTCCCCACATTCATACCATAACTAGGTAATCTCTATTCTACAAATCTCTTACATAGATAACATAAGATTAATAAATCCTTAGAATAATCATACAATTTCTTAGGAACCAAGTAATTTCTCTTCTCTAATAATTTACTTAGACTTTTTTTCCCCCCTCCAAATAGGGTCAAAAACACTAAGATATACAGCTCAAGAGAAAGCAGAAGAAGAAAGCAAGTAGATTCATAAAATTTTAATATCAACTCCAAAATAAGACTCACTAACTTAATAATATCCAATATCAACAATAAGAGAAGAAGATTCCAATACCCTAGGTCCATTAATCAAATACAAAAAGAAACTAATATTAAAAGTACTAAATACTAGAAACCTCAATATTCAACTAACATATCTTAATAATTAAAACCTAATGAGAGTACTCAACTTTAAACGATCCCAGCAGTCCATGTAATGTATATGATCACTAACTATAAAGGTCAAACTAAGTGTTATATCAACAACAAAATTTAAAAATGAGAACTTAACCTACTTTAATGCCTAAAAAGACCAAAGTAATAAACTTATCAAGTTTAAATCGATCACCAACTCAAATGAAATTCCAAACTATAATAGAAGTTAAGTCAAACTCAAATGATCTTAACTTAGTTACCCTGATATTATAAACCTCATAAGACTGACTTATCACGATCCAAATTGTCAAACTTATCCTAAGCTCTGATACCACTTGTAACACTACTAGGCCTTACCCAAAAGTACCTTCAAGCTAGCATTTTTAGATGAGACTCAGTGGTGTTACGAGCCTTCTCTAAGTGCTGATGAGGATGAATTAAGAGATGTCTAGCCATTAGCTTGCAAAACCGTAGTTGATGAAAGGAGCATGATTATCAGCATTGTTAGTGTTTTCTTCATCCTAGCTTAATTTTTCCTTTCTCTTCAAAATTTTGTAATTTGATAAAATAAAAATAAAAAATGTTTGCAGTTGTTATTACTATGCTTATGTATAACCATAGGACAATGTTTGATTTTTTATTGATTTATTTGTTTTTCTAAGGAAGACAATTTTTCATTCGACCACTTAATTTGATTCAATTAAAAGTTAATTATTGACAAACATTGCCTCTTGGGAATATAATAATTATTTCTATCCCTTTTTGATGTCATATTTAGATAGCCAAGGATGGTAAAATCTGTAAAAAAAATTTAGAGAAACTTCTGTGTATAAAAAGATCTGATTGCATAACTTAACAAAAAAAAAAAACAAAACAAAACAAAACAAAGATCCGATTGTAGAATTTGTGTATTAAAACAAATAGAATTTTTTTATTTTTTCTCTTTTTGATAAATGACTTAATTTCTTGATCCTTAAACTATGGAAAAAATCTCATTTTGGTCCTTAAAGATTTGAATATGAATTAATTGAAGTAGTTCTAAAAATGATTGATTGAATAAAAATTGAATGCACATTTGACACTAATTACTTTTAAAACCGTCAAAAATATGATATTTTATTAGAATAATACAAATGAAAAGTTCGTCTAATTTCCATCATTCATGCAGTGTATATATCGGATCCACATGAGATGAGTTTAATGAACGGACTCTAGTTAAAGTATTCTTAGAAGATACTTGTTGTTAATATAAGTTAAATTGTTTTGGGATGAGTACACATAAGTTTGTTTAAAGTATAATTATGTTTCTAGAAAGTTTTTGTTAATTTGCATTTTGAGAGGCACGTTAAATCACGATCACGTACTAGGGTCTTGAGTCTAACACTCGTCCTAGTAGCTCCTAGTACAGGGTCATGACACATTATATTACATCATAAAAATTAGGGTTCATTGTAAATGAAAAAAAAAAAAAAAAAACTTAATTTCTGTAAAATAAATCCTAAGTTTTGACTTTACAATATTAAACTCCACATTTAAAATCTTTTTAAATGTTTATCATTTGTGCTCAAATTAACCAGAACACCCTTCACTAAATATGGAATACAAAGGAGATTTTAACTCTAAATGTATAATCTTGTACAAGTCAAAACTTGGGGTTTATTTTGAAAAAAATGTCATTCTTTAAGGTATCTTTTTCAGCTAATTTTAAGAACTACAAAAATAGATAGAATGACGGTTGTACACATAAAATATTCCCCCTTCCATCCACCTCCCCTCCTAAATCCTATGGAATAAAAGAGAAGATTTTGGTCTTATCTTATTTCTTACATACCAAACACAATTAGCAAGAAGAATGATTTTTTTTTTTTTGAAAAAAGTGAGTTTAACTAATGACCTCCACTTACTACAAATTAAAAGAAAATACTTACTATTATCCACTCTTCACCTCACCCCATTAGGGATCATAGGTTTTCTCACAAGAAGAATGATCTTCATTCTCTAAATCTCTCGTATTTCGTAAGGTAATATACCGATACTTCTTATCTTCTCTGCCTCCTAAAAAACATAACCTTAATTAGTCTTTTCCTAAACAGTTCCAAATAAGATCAATTCACTAAATGATAATAAGAAAATAGAGTACCAAAGAATTAACAGAGATAACTACTGCTGGAATTATACAAAAATCCAGTTTTGTACGTCGACCATCGCATCTCATGAGCCGTATAGATCCCAAAAGAAGCTAGTTTATTTGCGGCCACTTGATGATATCGAACATTGACAATATATTTATTTATTCATTTATTTTTCACAAGAATTCACATGGAGTACTTGGCTATGTCAAGAACTGCTTCATATTGGATGAAATTGAATCTTCTAACTATATCAAGAATTATAGGAAAACAATAGAGGCCAATCGAGAATCATCGGTTGGGAGGAAATTTTTATTACAATTATTATTTGTTAGATGTTTGAGCAAGAAGGATAACCATCATCAACAATCGAGATATCGATCGATATTCGAATTAAGCACATTATAATTACTGAAACTCTATACTCGTATTCTAGGCCTAAGGCAACCTCATTGACAATATCTGCGGCATCTTGAAAATTCTTTTCGTGTCTTTACCCTTTGGTAGCGAATTTTTAGGCAATTCCAAAAGCATGATAAATTTTATGGTAAGATATACATATGAAATTAAAAGGAGTCCTCTACAAGTGATATTAATGATGATGATGGAGAAGTGTGATAATATTTAAGAGAAGGGTTTAGAGGAGGAAAAGCTAGGGAGGGGATAACGTTATGGCCGTTGGCTTGCATAACCATATATATATAGTTGATGAAAGGAGCATGATATACATAATCAACATAGATCTTGCAAGTGTTTTCTTCAACCTAGCTTAACTATTTCCCCTCTAATTTCTTCTAAATGTTATAATTTGAAAAAAATAAATAAATGTTTGTATTAGTTGATATTATTATATGATTATGAAATTTATAAACAAGGATAATTTTTATGTCGATACATTTTTTTTTTGGTCTAAAGTACATTTCATTCCACTTAACTTGATTCCAATAAAAACAATAAAAAGTAAATTATTGACAAACATTACCTCTTGGTCTTGGGTGTATAATGTGGATGGAATCCCTGCTTGACGTCTGATTAGCTGGCCATGAGTAGTAAAACCTTCATACTCGAGTGGGTCCTCTGTACACTACTACAAAATAGAACATATAGCCAACGTTTGTTAAATGTCGTTTATTCTGTTAAGTAGCATTTGCAGAGTGTTGCATTTTCATGTGTTGTAGAAAAATCACATGAATATGTAATATTTATTAAGTGTCTTACAAAACAATATATAATTTGGGCAATAATTTTAGCGAAAATATTACATAGAGTGGTCATTTTAAAGAACACTTAACACTTTAAAAGACAGAGTTACCCACTGTGGGCAATATTTGCAAAATAAACGTTGCCTAAAAACATAATCCATTAAAAGCAACAAAAGTATGCAAAAAAATTCACAGATTCCACAACAATTTACATAGATATCAACACGTACATATAGAAAAGTTTGAAAAACTAATTCTACACAAATATAAAGCAACATGTCGATCATTAATATTTTAAGTATCAAACTAAGTCACGTACTAGTCGTACTCAGTCAAACATCAGTCTAATTATTCATAAAAACTAAGTTTAATTCCTCCCTAAGTATCTGGTTATGTATTCTGTTCACTCCTCCGCATTTTATTAATTTCCTCCATTGTTTACATTTGATTTATTGTAACCCTGCAAAATTAATGAGATTAAACATAATTAGTATAGTAATAAGAAATAAATAATGCCCCTCAAAAACAAAATAAGAAATAGATAATACTTAATTTTACGTTTTTCATCTTTGGAATTTTTAGTGTTGTATCTCCGTTTTATTAAGGACATTTTCAAAGATTTGGCTTTCCTAAAATATTCATAGAAATTTACAGTGACGTTAAATTTGTAAGGGAGATTAATTACGGCACATGCATGCACATTAACATGTCTGTTCGCATCTAATCTGTTGTCAATCGTTTGTTAAATGTTGCAGTGAATGATTGACACCATGTGTGTCACTATTGTTATGCATCTAGCTAATCTCTAGCTACTAAATATCATGGTTTGTTGTCATGTGTGCAATTGAATGATTGATACGTGTTACTATCGATAGTATGAACTTATAATTTTTTTTTTTATATATATACAAAAGCTCCTCAAAGTAATATTATTAATCGAAGCAAATTTCAAACTTCTCAAAGAAAAGAGATAAAACATAGATCACAAACACAACTAAGAACAAATGTGTAGGTTACCTTGATTCTTTAAGAGAAATAGATAACAAAAACTATCAGCATTCTTAGTAGAGTAGACTATATAAGGCCAATACTAATTGAAATCCATGCCCGTGGAAAAAAAATAAAAACAAAAATTGGTCACTAAATAGATCTAGATCTAAAAAAAAAATTTCAGATTTAAGTTCTAGACCGACTAAAATCTATACAAAAAGTGGTACTATAGGTCAGATTTAGATCTGGAATTTATTAAAACTGAAAAAGAAAAAAAAAGCAGGGATGAGGAGGAATAAGAGGATGAGGAGGAATAAGAGGATGAAGAGGACCCCTCTCTGGCCTCCAAGTTGTGGGGTAGGGAGGTGGGAGGGGCTAGTTTTTTTATTGGGAAGAGACGCAGGTAGAAAGAGAGAGAAATAGTCTAGGATTTTTTTGGTAGAATGGCACTATGCGTCTTATAATTAATAAGAGCAATACCACATATCATTTGTTTGGGGTAGGGAGGTGGGAGGGGTTGGTTTTTTTATTGGGAAGAGACGCAGGTAGAAAGAGAGAGAAACAGTCTAGGATTTTTTTGGTAGAATAACACTATGCGTCTTATAATTGATAAGAGCAATACTACATATCATTTATTTATATAGATCAACGTCACATAATTGCGCAACGTTTGGTATAGAAGATTAGATAAAATTATTGTGTCAAATTAATAGAATTATGTTTAACATTATATTGAGTTTGGTATAGTATTGGATTGAATTAAATTTTGTTTAACTTTAAATTTTCGTTTAATAAATTTAAACATACTAAACTTTGTAGACATGGAAAATATCCAAAACCTCTCACATTTTTTTAACAAAGTACTAATTTTCACTTACATATTTTTAAAAATACAAAATATGCCACTCAATTGTTAAATTGGATTTAAATTATCCACTCACAATTTTTCATTGAATTTTGTCGAATTTTTATCTATAAAATGACCGAAATGTCCCTAATCAAATAATCCAATTACCCATTCAACTTACAACGATTGAAGCAACTTAAATACTCTATTTTATACTTATATATAATTTTTCTATTAAAAAAAATGGTATTTGGTTTTAGGGTTAAGGAAGTAGCTAGACTTTTTGGTTAATTTTAATTACGGCTATTAGTATCGTTTTACAATGTAATTTTCATCAAAAGTTAACCAAGGGATAAATATGACCGAGTTTAACAAATTAAGGGGATAGATTTTGTACTTTTGAAAACACAAAGATGAAAATTAATAATTTGTGATAACACACGTGACATTTTTGGTGTTTCCCCTTGAAGATAAGAATATGTTAATTAACTTTTAATTGAATCTAAATCTAAAAGAATTACAAAAAAAAATAAATAAAAAATCAATCATCTAAAGGTGTGACCCACTAGCATAATTGGAATCATTTGGTATTGAGACAAAGCCCTCCAAATTGGGCTGTGCGGGAATAAATTAGGTGAATACTATTTTTTTTTCTCATTAATTAAATCTACCACTATACCATTTTTTTAAATGAATTCTTGATGATCTTGACGAATTCTTGACAGATTCTTGATGTCAGTGGTAATCTTGACAGATTCCTGATAGATTCTTGACAGATTCTTGATGAGTTCTTGACAAATTCTTGACTAATTCCTTTCCAAAAGTGGTAGAATCTAATAGTAGTGATAAATTTAGTTAAACATTTGAAAAAAATGGTAAATATCTACTTAACCCACTGTGCTGTAATCTAACATATTTGAATGGGATAAGCGATCTCATATAAACCGGAACTAATATGGCACCAAACTTGGAATTAGAATAAAATTTAAGGGTCATATTCAAACTCTCAAATGTAATAAAAGCACCCTTTTAGTATATGGCTATACTGGACGATTTCTCAATCCCAAATTATACACCTCATCTTGATTGTCTTCTTCAATTAATTTGAATGATCATGATAGAGAAGATAAATTGAGCAATTAAAGGAGAAAAGGGGTGCTAGTGTTTTAAATTTTCTTCGAGCCTTTTTTGTCTTTTCAATAATCAAGGGTGCTTTTATATTAGTAGGGGTGCAAATATAATCACCCATCAAGGGGTGCTTTTATATTAGCAGGGGTGGAAATATAATCACTCTTCCTAATTCCAATCCAATCTACCAAACATGCCCTAGTTATAACAAATTAATTTTAAGATTTACTAAAAAGGAATTATTAGATCTATTATATATTGTTGATTTATATTAATCAAACATTACATGTTTGTATGTATGTATTAGAGTCACGAATTACGACTTATGGCATTGTAGAATTTTGCGTTTTAATTTCAAATTGCTTAATACTAGACTTTGATGTACATACTATATAAATAACTTTCTTCAATAATTAAAGTAAAAGAGAGAATTTATGGGTTTGAAGAAACTTTACCCAAAGCTTCATTATGTTACCTCGTAGGATCGTCCAATATAAATACAGTTTCATAGAACTCTTTGGCATATACTGCTTAAGTATTGTTGGTGGTGTTGTTATTTATGTTAAATGTATTGAGCTTAATATTTATACTAACAAAGAACGTCCCATACGACTGAGACGAAATATTGTACGCTACGACACACATGGATCGATTTTACTAATAAGTTAGGATATATTAATAAGGGGTATTTTTGATATTTTAACATGTATTTTAGTTGTCCTGGTTTTTCCTCTATATAAAAGATACTAAGGTGCTAAATTTGGGTAAGGGAGATCAAAGAAAATTCGCGAAATATTGAGAAGTTCGAGATTTGAGATTTCTTATAATATTTATTTTTCATTAAGTGAAAAAACTTGCAACAATAAAAAATAGATGTGACTTTCAGATTGAGAATAAACCACGCTAAACCTTGGATACTTGCTTGTTTTCAATTTTCTTTCCTGCTTTCGATAGTCAAGGATTATGACAATGTAATTAATCCGTAACAGTTAACAAATGAGGACAAGTGATTTTAAGCAATGCCTTGTCAAACATTTTAAATAGCACAACTTTTTAAGGCGATAGGAGTAGTCTTCAAAAGTTCCTAGCTATCTATAATGAGTTTACTCACCGAGGGAAAACGTTTCTCTTTGTGAACTATAAAAACATGGCATTGTGTACTTGTATCGAATGTACTAAGTTAAAATATGTGGGTTAATGGCACAATTGGTCCCTTGGTTGAAACAATTTGGTCCCTAAAATTTTAATTTTGACAATTAAGTCCTTTTAGCTTATAGATTACTAGAAATCAAGTCCCTGGCTCCCTGCCGTTAAATGGTCACATAAAACGATAGAAATTAAAACAAAAATATAAAAAAAAATATTAAAAAGCCAAAAGAAGACAGAAAAAAGAAAATGGGCATGAACATGCAAAAGCAATCAATCCCTCTGCTACAGTTTCAAACTTTCATCAGAATCTAACCTCATTCTCTTCATCACAATATTCCAAATCACAACCTCACCGATCAGCAATCTCTAAGATCTAAGCTTTTTAAGAAAGTCCTAATCCAAAAACCCTCACTCTCTTTTAAACTCTTGCATAAAGAATCAAAACAAAACGATGTTGTCAAATGCCGTGACGCCGAAGCAATAGTTGACCGAAGATCAATCAGATCTTGTCAAAAATTCTGGAACGACCACATCCAGAGAATCTAAAGTGGATCCTTCGGGTTGATGTTGAATTGAATCTAATGATCCAAATGAGACAGATTTTCCCGCTCCTAAATTTGGATATACCAACCAAATAATACGTGAAGCGAAATGTTCTTCAACGAGTTAGAATTAGCTATAGGTACGTACATGTTTGAATCATGCGATCCAAAGCGTCAATTTCATCCGTCAAAAACCAAAGAAAGGTATGATAGAGGACTTGATTAGTTTGGGTACTGCTTGCAGAGGGGACTTTGTTTTTGGGTGTTTATGCCCATTTTATTTTTAGTACCCTTTTTTTTTGGTTTTTTAATTTATTATTTGTTTCTTAATTTATTTTCATTTTTATTTCTAACGTTTTCTGTAACCATTTAACGGTGAGGGACTTAATCGCTAGCAATCTATAAGTTAATAATGGACTTAATCAGTAAAATTAGAACTTTAGGGACCAAGACATCACAATTAACCTACATAATCAAGGGACCAATTAGGTCTGCCATTAACCCAAAACACACAATTATTACTTCTTTTTCTCTTTTTCAAGGGATGTTTTTCTATAATTTTTCTGTCTTCCTTTTTTCTAGGGTTTTTAAAGAGTTAAAAATCAAACAATTAATCTAGAGGGTTCTTAAAGAGTTAAAAATCAAACAATTAATCTAGATGATCAAGGGAACAATTGTGCCATTAACCCAAAATATATACATTACTTTTTTTTTATTTTTTAACAAATGCCTTTTCTATAAATTTTCTAGATTCCTTTTTTTTTTCCTAGGATTTTTAAAGAGATAGAAATCAAATAACAAAACTTTCCTCCTAACTGGATCTATTTAAGCATGTTGACGCTCTAGCAGATACGCAAATCCCTTTTTTTGGGCCTTATAGAAATATGACCAAATTTTGGGCCCAATTTAAGTAAATATCTCTTTTATCAAATGTTATAGCAATATCTCCGGTATATATATTTATATACCAAGTGTAAAATTTTATATACCAAGTATAAAAAATTATATATCCAGTATATTTCAGTATAGTAACTGAAATTGGTAGATATATTTATCTACATATCCACCAAGTATAAAAATATATATACCTGGACATTTAACTATAAAATTTAAAAAATGGACATCTACTTAATTAAATTTAAAATATTAGTCATCCACCTAAATTTCTCTTTTTTTATTATTAACTTTTAAATTTCCAATTTTCAAACATAAACTGGGCCCAAACTTCAAATGTGTAGAGAAATTTAGGTGGATGACCAAAATTTTAAATTTGATTAAGTAGATGTCTACTTTTAAAATTTTATAGCTAAATGTCTAGGTATATATATTTTTACACTTGGTAGATACGCATATCTACCAATTTTAGTTACTGTACTGAAATGCACTGGGTATATAATTTTTTATACTTGGTATATAAAATTTTACACTTGGTATATTTGCATATATACTGGACATTTTGCTATAACATTTGACAAGGGGACATTTACTGAAATTGGGCCTAAAATTTGGACATATTTTTATAAGCCCCAAATGTATATGGGGTACTTTTATAGGCCCATATGGAGTAGTTTAGGATTTGCTTGGATATACTTTTGTTTTATGTTTTTTGTTTTGCAAAATGAAAAGATTGGTAATTGGATCTTCTGAATAATTTGCTTGAAAAGATATTCACATTCTATTTCATTTAAAAACAAAAAATACAAAATAAAAGTATATCAAAGCAAGCCCTTACTTCATAGCAATTTTTCTAAAACTAATACCAACTATTAATTAAAATGCCACTTAGCCTAAGTAAGTTCCTCATGTTTATATTGTCTCAAGTCAAACTAAAGACTCATACAACATTATAAAAGGACCACTTTTAGTTACAACAAAATTTGTGACTACAAATAAAAAAATTCGTGACTAAAATAATGTTATTATCATTATGTTATGTTTAAAAAAATGTGTGGCTAAAAGTTTTAGTCATAAAAATTACAATTTATTATGATTAATTGTACTTTTATTATTATATATGTAAAAAATTGTGACTAAAGGTATATTAATGACAAATTCTGACTTACTTTTAGCTGTGACTGTTACTTTTAGTCGGAAAAAAAAAAATTATTGTGCATGCGTGATTAAAAGAATATTGTGATCACTAAATGTGGTGACTTTTTGGTAGTTCTCAAGAAATTGGTTTCAACTTATAATAGCCAACATAGAAAAGAGGGGGGAAAAAATCTTTTAATTTTACGTTTGTGAATATTATAGAAGTGTGTTTTTTAACATTGCTCAAAATTTTTACGTTATGCTCCTCATGATCAAGATTGATTATGCGACTCCGCCCATTTGCTAACATAGCGGAAACGACGAAACGTACCCGTTCGCTCGAGAATACCAGAACAACAAACATGCCCATGTCGTGTGTATACTATTGATCATTAGACCGTTTCCGCAAATGATAGGTCACGTCAGACTTCGTTGTGACTGGTTTGTTGCTTCATATATAATTAATTACTCGTTATTAGGTTGACTCAAGTGGTAAGACTACTCATTATTTGGAATCTCGGTCTTAAGTTCGAGTCAAACTGGAGGTAAGTGTGAAAACTTATTATCCCTGATGGAGTGGGGTGGAAATTGGATAGTAATAAGTATTTTTTTTTAATTTGTACTAAATGGAAGTCATTAGTTAAGCCTCATATTTAAAAAATAAAAAAAAAGTAAAAAAAAATAAAAAAACTATTCGTTACTTGCGCATACGTTGCATCTTGACACGCCCTCTCTGTTTGCCGTCTAAACATATAAGACTACTCGTCTACAATTCTTATTCCAAGGTAGAATCCATCAAAACATGTAACTATATGACTACAAGCAATATAGATCAAGAATGAATGAAGGGTTAATTTCAATTTATTTTGACTTTTGTATGGTATAGTGGCACTCGTGGGATTATTAATTACACTATGTAAAAGTATTAACTAGAATTCAAAGTCTTATAAGACCTCAAATAACTTCGTTTATTTTGATTGAAAACTCTTATTATGGGATAAACTAGCTCCCTAATCTATCTATGTTTCGCTTCTCTTCTAGGAATTAGTATAAAATTAGCTCTTTAAGTTAAAATTTTCATCCACATATCTTTCTTAATATTTCAAGACAATTTTTTTCATCGAGTTGTACGAAGATAATTAAATAGCCGCAACTGAATATGATCAAACTTCTTAATGGTGAATAGGGTGTGACATATATCATACTTTTTTTTTTTTTCATCCTGAATTTTGATAAGAGAGATGGCCTAGCTAGCAAATTTCAAGGCCCAAAAAGCATGGGCGGCATGCAGCCAACAACGTGGCACAAGTCCAAAAAAAATGCTCACAGCGTGTCAGTCTCTCGTCTTCAGAGCAAATTAAAAGCATCAAATACAACCAATATACGTACAAAAGACAAAAACAGCTATACCTATTTCATCTGCCAACGACACTAACTTTCTATACACAATCAAACCCCGAGGCGATAAGCTAGAGATAAATCCCATCATCACTATTCGCTGGCAACAAATTGCACGCGGCTCTCAACCATCCCACAAATTCCTATCCTCCAATCACATTCATATTATGATGACAAAAGGAAAAGTTTATATTATTATATACACCATAAGGATGGAAGAGCATACATATATGATGAAGCATTAACATCTTTGGGAAAGTACACAATGTTGGATCACATGCGTACTATCATTTTATTAGCACTTATATATATGTGATGTAAATTGGTCCGTACATGTAGTACTACTATACATCTCATCAATAAAATAGAAATATGAGATTATAATTACCCAACATATGCATACACTACTGGTAAAATTATAAGTATTAAATAAACTGAATGTTTCGAGCAAAAAAAATCAACTGAAAGGTAAAAGGAACAACTGAACAAGGTACTGCTACAGGGATAATGATCAATTCTATTGATAATGCATAATGGTATATAAAATTCTTTTTTTTTTCTTTCTTCTTTTCAGTTCAATCACATTAATGTTCATACTTTTATCATCGATATTTCTAAACGCAAACTATAGATAATTTTTTTTTTTCATAAGACGCCATAATCTCGTTATAATTAAACCAAAGTAATCTCAATTTTAATGTCAGAAATTTTGTATAATTAGGAATTCAAAGGAAAAAAAAAGTATATTGCCATAGTTTTAGTATATATTAGACAGACGTTAGTGTTCTTGTTACATAATCTCTTATTGTGTATAAATATATATTTTGATAAGGGGGGACAAAATCCCACATAAAAGGAATTGAGTCTCTACACTTGTAAGCGGTCTGTTCACTTTCTCATTTTATTCTCTTTTTCCACCTAATTGCGTTTTGAAGCATCACCCAACTAAACCAAGCAGTAAAATGTTCTAATGAAATGTATGCTAATAATTAGTCTCGTTTAATATTTCAACGTATCATGGAGGACGGAGAAGACAATTTGATCCTCCTATTCGCACATACGTTGAACTCTGTTGAGAGTAATTCTCCTGACCAATAGCAAAATGGCACGTGACATAGGAGAGTTGCGCAAAACATGCAAAACGACCTGTCGTTGTGGCGATATCATTGTTTCGATCCGAGCACGTCCATATATAAGGCTCCGATAAGAGCACAACCCAGGTATAACCTGGTCAGAGATTAAGGAATGTCAATTTGTGTCATTTCGTGTCGACCTATTTATATTGTACAGATTTTGTGTTACTTACGGGTTACATATTTAATGAAAATATCACGTGTCACAACACTTCCAAATATTATTGTAATGCCCCAAGTCCCACGTTGGGTATGTTCTTGGAAGATCATGGGTATTTAAATGATGCTCTATGAGCCCAAAAGTACCTTCAAATTAGTACTTTTGGATAAGGTCCAGTGGTGTTACATTTAGTATTCAGAGTCAATCCATTCCACATCTATGTGGGCCTTGGAAAGCTACCACAGGCCGAAATCGTAGTGAATGTGGATCCCGCCCTTAGGAGTTATATGTGGACTCCTAGCGAGGACGCTAAGCCCTTAACAGGGGGAGATTGTGACGCCCCAAGTCCCACATCGGATATGTTCTGGGAAGATCATGGGTATTTAAATGATACTCTATGAGCCCAAAAGTACCTTTAAGCTAGCACTTTTAGGTGAGACCTAGTAGTGTTATAACTATAATCATTTATTTACTTGATTTTTTCACTTCAGTTTTATTTTATTAAGATAAATTAGCTCATTAGTATATTATTTTTCATTTTATTTACAAGAAATTCATTAAAAAATATTTTTTATGAAGTAGTTTTTTAATATTTTATAATATTTTTAATAAAAAAATTAATCAATCATGTCAATTCGAGTCAATTTTATGTCAAACGTGTCAACTAAATGTACCGGTTTCGAGTAGTGTTATAGTGTCGTGTTCAAATTGTCAGGCCTGATTAAGATAATAACCCTGTCTCACAGGAAGCAGACGACAGGTCGTATAACATCCGACCAAGGCAAGCGATAAGAAAGTAACCGAACATAATGGACCCTAGTGAATCCTCCGACGACAACGTTAAATACAATTCGACCACGATGAATATTTCAAAAGGTATGTTCTATAGTTAGTCCTCATGTACATGTTAAGACTGACACATGGATTCTTACCAACCCGAATTTGTACAAATAGTAGGTGAGACATTTTCCGTTATTTTAGAAGACAGGTAGCCAACATTAGGATCACAAGACCATTATAAATAGTACATCTTCCTTCTACAATTGGTCACATTTTTCTAAAATCCTACTTGTCATTTTTTCCATTCTTCCATCTCCTCCTTCTCGTCTCTCTCGCAATCTCCCAAGAAGTACAATACTATTCGTATATTGTTCCATAACATTTAAATGAGATTTGACAGGTACCACACTAATGGCCTCATTAGACCTTAGTGAAAAGTCCATATATGGCTTTATTCATAGCCGTACGGATTACCATGTCTTACAATAAATATGCATGGGTTTTGGAATTCCTTAGAGCCGACCATTCAGGGTCTCGTGATGCATTAGTTTAAGGACAAAAATCCACAATAACAAACTCAAACTTGTTGTCCATTTTAACTATTTTCTATGCTATCTCTATCATATTTTGACATATTGTTAATGTGAAAATGAAAAACATAAAATAGATAAAAATTTTGAATTTAGTTGAATGATTCATCAAAGAGTTTGGCAAATCGACATTTCTACATGATATTTTTGTCTATTGTACACTGAATTATTATAATTAATAGATTGAACCATGTGTCTTACGTAATATGCGATTATAATCGAAGATGCCACTACAACATTGCTCTATCAAATTCAAAACGTTACCGTGAGCGAACAAAAGAAAGGAGAGAGAAAACGATCTGCATTATCCACGCGCAGCCATCTGTACGACCATGTGGCGTACCAAGTGTCGTTTTGCGTGCATGCATATGCATCTGCGTGAGTGATCAGAAAGAGATTAAAAAAATAAATAAAAGAAAAAAATTGTCGTTTTCCATTAGACGCGGCACACCGTTTGTGCCGCGCCTAATCCTTACCACCTCACCTTCACTTATTCTCGTGTCCAAACACCCCTCCTCTTCCCCCAAAAACTCACACTATAAATACACGCGCACAGAGCCGACCCCTCTCCTCAAAACAAAATTAAATCGACAAATTTGTAGAAATAAAATAAACAAATAAAAAAAAATCACTTACTTTAGCCTCTTCCATTCGAAAACAATATGGCGCTGATAAAATCACCGGCGGTGACGCTCGCCATCGTCCTCAGCCTCCTCTTCGCATCGGCGTACGGCGGCGCGTTGGTCGGAGGGAGGACCGCGATCAAGGACGTGAAGACGAACAAGGAGGTTCAGGAGCTCGGCCGGTTCTCGGTCGAGGAGTACAACCGGAGCCAGATCCGCCGTGGCCGCCGCGCCGGGAACGACGCCGGCGCCGGCGATCTGAGGTTCTCGGAGGTGGTGGAGGCGGAGAAGCAGGTGGTCTCGGGGATCAAGTACTACCTGAAGATATCGGCCGTGGCGAAGACCGGAGAGCAGAGGATCTTTGACTCCGTGGTGGTGGTCAAGCCATGGCTCCATGACTCCAAGGAGCTTCTCGGCTTCGCTCCCTCCACCGACCGAGACGTCCATTTCTAGGGTAATTTGGTAATTTGGTTCGGGTTTTTTCTTTTCTTTTTTGGCTTTGTTTTTGGGGTAAATGGTTCTGTTGTAAAATCGTTAAGCTTAATTAGGTATGGAGATCGGAGGTGTTTTATGTAATTGCAGTTTTTTAACTTTTTTTTAAATTTTAATTTTGGGTTTTTTTTTTTTTTTCGGTGATGGGATAGATGGGAAGTATTGTAATGTAAACAGTGACTGTAACTGGGGTACCGTACTGTTTGTTCGTCATGGAGTTTGAGGGTAATGACTATCTGTATCTTTATGAAATAAAAACGAATAAGGGAATAAATGAAAGTAGTATAATTCCGTGTTTTAGATAATTTGGAATAGAAAGAGATATATATGCCAAAACCAAAACTGATTTATCTGTTTTGAATATTTTGATTTTGATCAAGCAGATCATCAAGAAATTGATAAGTATATTACTTGTTAATTTGCTTATAATTAATCGTCTGAATTGTTGAGTGTGTACTCGCGGGAAACGGTTTGCTTAATTGAATCTATTTCAATATTCATTTAGTTCTAATTGAACGATACGTTACGTCCGATAAGATTAGACATACTATTTGCTAAATACAAGTAAGTATGCAAATTTTAGTTCCCAACTTATTAGCAAAAATATGATCATGTATTCACCACCACCAATGAATGGCTAATTAGTCTCATGCTAAATATATCAAAATATTTTTAGGGCCATATAAATGGATGATAATTGTCAGTCATGGGTGGCCATAGTCTATCCGTAGTACGTAGTATTAATATTCGTTCTTTTTTTTTTTTTTTCCAATAATGCTACAATATTCAAACGTATATTTAAACCGGAATTTCTTATATTTAAACCGGAATTTTCTCTTATGCGGGAGAGATATTGGACATATAATGGTTCTCAAAAGCTAGCTGTGGGCAAATTGAGAAGATGTATTATCGTCGTGTCCAATTGCCGATGCCTTGTCCTACATACTCAAAAACTTTTAACAAATAATATTATATGTATCGAGGTTCCAAGCTCCCGCAGCAATCTCCAATTATGTTTTTTCGTAAGAATTATAAATATGTTGTTTGGATCAAGCAAATAATATAGTTTAGTGGTGATGCAAGTTAGCTATATGGGTCACGTGATTAAACTTCAAAAGTTCATATAGCGAAGTTACAAGGGTGGAGTATCTAAGTTAGCCGGGGTGGGAAAAAAAATAGTAGGCAGTTATAAGAGCACTTGTTTGGCAACGTTTATTATATTTTTAAAGAAAATGAACTGTAAAAATGTTCCCAAAATATTGTCTGCAAAATCTTCATCTTCCGTTTCACTTTTTGAAACATAAAACACGTAAATGTTACTAAATATGCCCTTTGAGAGTCTCATGCATGCAAAAAGGATCTATATAAAACTATCCTCAATTATCTCTAACTCGATTTCTTTCCTATTTATTTTTTTTTTTTTTTTTTTTTTTGCTTGAAAAAATGTTATGTTCTATTAATTTATTTTCATACAATAGTATGTGGCCGATCAATTTCCGTAGTTACTAACTAACTATGTGATTAAAAAAGTTGGTCTGGATGACATACGCGATATGGCATGGATGGGACGTGGCATGCATGCATGTAAAACGCATTGACAACAAAGTGTGATCGTTGCTCGCAGATTTTGGTCGGACAGGACAAACTGAACAAGTAGTTTATACTTTATTACGTGGACCGTCATAGTACTAAGATTACAAACCTGCCACTCTCTTTAAGCGAGTCTTGATCAAGTACAGTACCAAATTAGTAATTTACTATTTTGAGAATGGTGTGTGCCGGTGTGGCTCGAGCGGGCAGTATTTACGAGGTGGTGAGAATTTTGGATTGACTACAAATAATTGTGGTACTCGTCCTACAACATATATTACGAGTTCCTAATTTAATTTGAGCCCAATTACTCACAACAACGGAAATTTTACATGCTCTGTGTGGATTTTTTTTTTTTTAAACTCTATTAGAATATTATATATAGAGCACTGTTAGAATATTATGTATATATAGCACTGTTAGAATATTATGTATATATAGCACTGTTTTTACTAAGTGGATCATTATTAATTTTCAAAAGCGTGTGATGAATAAAATGATAAATTATAAATTATTTATAAAAATAAGAGTTTCATTTAATAAAAATTCATAATTCTAAATTACAAGACTCTGATCAAAGACTTTTGACCGTGTTTAAAACGGCAAAAATGAAGAAGGCGGCACCGAGAAGGTAGCCAACCATGGTCGAGCTACCGGTCAAAAATTGGTCGAAATGACCGAAATTAGTGGTTGAACAAATTTGACTACGGTAAAAAATTTTCAACCTCAATTGAAAGGAGATGCGGCCAGGATCGAGATTAGGATCAACGGTGACAGGGTGATGCCCGTGGCAATGGTGGCGGAAGCAGTTTGAGATTTGTTGAAGAATAACGCATTTTATACTTCGTTAGGGAATAAGATATTTAAGTAATTTTACTTTAAGTGACATAGCAATGATCGGAATTGTTTAGAAACCATCTATAGATGAGTCTTTTTTTTCCCCAATATAACGGTCTTAATAGACCTCTTAGGTGTAGATACCCAAAATTAAGTGAATTGTGAAACTAAATAAAAGTGTTATTAAAACAAAAACAAAAAAAAAAAAGATCTTGAGTTTTTTATTAAATTGAAAAAAGAAAAAGAAAAGAATGCAATTTATGTTTGTTCCAGTGGCGCTCTTTTGTGCTTAATGAATTAAGCATTTTTATGCTTAATTAAGGATAAGCAATATATTAGTGAAAGTAGAGAAAATGACGTGAAAAATTGTAATAATATAATTCTACGTGTCAGAAAATTATGAGCGTTCTAACAACACAACCTGTAAGTAAACGTGTGTGGATGGTTTCAATGACCATCACCACATGTTCGTCAATATTTTTGACGCATGTAATACCATCCATCTGATCAGAAACAAATAAAAGATGATTGATTTTCTAACACAGGTGATTCTATCCATTTGGTCAGAAATATAAATAAAGAGTACCAAAAATAATTGATTAGAAATTTAGCTCTTTAATACATGTGAGTCTAGCTATTTTGTCAAAGATAAAAGAAAAACAAAATTATTGAAAATAAAGATGCTAGTATAAGACTAGGCTATTAGATTTCTGAGGAAGGAGGTAGGATCTTCCATGATATTAGACATGAATAGGAATATAAATAACATGTATTCAACACAAAAGGTTGAACACAACGGTCAACAACACATCTTATGGATCACAATTAGCAGCTATGTTAGATAATGAGCACCAACAAAATAATGGAACATAGAAAAATAGTTCAAAGAATCAAGGAGTAGTCAGTATCCCAAAACCTAATAATAATAATAATAATACTATTATGTATATATAGGAAATAGATATATATATATTTAGAAGTATACGGATATATATATATGGTAGTATATAATATAATGTAATATATATAAGCACCACTCCAATAATTTTTTTTTTTACGATCTACATGTATTATTTTGACTTATTAAAATTTATTATGGTGAAAGGTAGAGAGAGAAAGGCATTTAATAATGTGTATTTATTATTATTTTTTAAACTACGCAAATTATTGTAGTTCTTAGATAATTGATCCAACGGCTAAAAAAATACCTATAAATAGGTAAAAAAAAAAAAAAAAAAAAACCTACTGGAATGATTATATATATATATGAGTATATGGGATAGGAGGGGTCAGATTTAGTCTCATTGATGGGTCTGGTCCCGTTCATAATTTAGTCAACACATATCACGTTTGTCCTATACCATGTAGGTTAAACATGATTTGTATTGGCCAAAATATGGATAGAATTGGTTCCGTTAAGAGGACTATATCTATGGCGCTAGGATAGGATATATATATATAAATATATATATGTATATGTATGTTGGTGTATCTACTACGGGGTATTAATTTGGTGGCTTCGGGTTTGAAGTTTTGAGAGAGAGAGCTAGTTAGACGAGAACAATAAGATAGGAGAAAGAATAGATGGGATGTAAGAGAAAAGACTAAAGGAGCTGTATTCAGTATTTACTGATCTTCCTTCCTTTATTACGAAGTTACATTACCTTTATATAGGCAATTTTTGACCGCCTTCTTAAGAGAGAAAAATATGGCCATTTATTGTGAGCATGACACCTCAATATGTGATGTGTATAGGAAGTAGACAAATATAATTCTGAGAAATAAATTATTATCTCTTAGTTTGATAAGTGTCCAAGCTTCTACCAGGAGCAATGCTATGGGGCACCAGTGGTGCCCAGCACCACAGTGACATGTCTGTTTGTCACTGGATGATTTAATTAATAAACTGGGTCCCACATAGGCCCCACTTAAATTATAATTATGATTAGCCAGTGACAGATTGACACATCACTGTGGTGTTGGGCACCACTGGTGCCCTATAGCATTATTCTTCTACCAGTGGTAAGTTTGAGGTGGCAAAGCATGAGTCCTCAATCCAATGTTGACATGTCTCATGATTTGATTGGTTGATGTGTGGTATTGTTACCTATAATTTGGCAATTTTTTAAATCACAAATTGACACTTATCTCTTCACTCGTGAAAGCCAGCAACGATTTGATGACTTCGCACATGAGATGCATCTAGTTTTAGCAGAGATCATAGGTGAACGAGGAATTGAGCAGGATGATAGTCAATAGCGAGCTCAAGATCACTTCCTTTGAGATTAGGTAGCGACTTATCATGTGCAGAATCAACGCGATTTGGGCCAATTTCAACAATTTGCCCCCCAAGTGCAGAAAACAAACGTCGTGGTAACCATAAGACCTTAAGAACTGACTCCGAAAATGATTTTGAAGCGTTGATTGCAAATACACCAAAGTATGGTCTAAATACAAATTACAGATCCAGGTTTAGTGATTATAAATTTAAAATGGAATCCCCGTTTTAGATAGTACTTATGGAATTGAAGAATTTCTTGATTGGATTTGTGCAAAAGGGAGTTTTTTTTGGTATATAGATGAACCTGACAACAGGTTGGTAAAGATGGTTATATACAAGTTTAAAGGATGGGCAGCAGCTTGGTGGGATCAGTTGCCAAATACTCATCACTAAGAGGAGCAGCCAGCAATATGCACCTAGTATCGATTTGGAAATTTGATGAGGCAATGGTTTCTACCTGAAGATTATGAGCACATCTTAAATTACCAAATCCAAACATGCACTTAAAAGCTGGACCGTCAAGGAATATACCGATGAGTTCAACCGCCTCGGCGCTTGCATTAATCTACCAGAATCTGAAGCCTATATTGTTTTTCAATATATTTGTGGCTTGTGAGACCTGAATCATGACCGGCTTGAGATCAGGCCTAATCAAACTATGAATGAAATAGTAACTTAGGCACAAAGAATTAAAGCCTCTGACCAAAACGAACTCTAGAGTATGACTGGTAATTCGTGTCCACGGTCGTATTCGTGTCGTGTTGATATACATGTATAACAAGTAAATGCTCAACCTGAACACGACCCATTTAATAAATAGGTCAGAAATTATGACAAGATATGACCTGTTTATAAACGGGTTGACACAACATGACTCGTGTAACCCGTTTACTAAACAGATTATATTGACCCATGACACATGAACTGTGACCCGCGACCTGTGATCCGAACACGAACCGAACACAACCCGTTTAATAAAACGCCTTATAGAAATATAAACAAATTTTGGACCCAATTGAAGTAAATATCACTTTATCAAATGTTATGGCAAAATGTCCGATATATATGTTTATATACCAATTGTAAAATTTAATATACCAAGTATAAAAAATTATATACCCAGTATATTTCAGTACAGTAACTAAATTAGTAGATAAACATATCTAACAAGTGTAAAAATATATATACCTGAAAATTTAGCTATAAAATTTAAAAAATGGACATCTACTTAATCAAATTCTTAATCAAATTCAAAATATTGGTCATTCACCTAAATTTCTCTTTAATAAAAAAGTCAGAAATTATGACACGAACACGACCCGTTTATAAATGGGTTGACACGACACGACCTGTGTAATCCGTTTACTAAACAGGTCATTTTCATGTTAGCGAGTTCAATTTGAACACGACCCGTTAATTAAACAGGTCAATATCTCCAACCTAAACACAACACGAACACAATTAAGCTAAACCCAAACCTGTTAATTTCGTGTAGGTTTCGAGTCGTATTATTGTGTGTGTCACGAATTGTCAGCCCTACTTTAGAGCTCCCTTCAAAACACCAGCCAAATAACCTTACAAAACACTACATAAAACCAACCAAGCCTATCCCAACTCATGTACAAAACAAAGCCAAAAAGCTCAAACCTACTAGCCACCCAAAAAATTTGTCAAACACTACTCGATTTCCCCTAACCCGTATGCTAAGGCACAACCTATTCGATGCTACAAATGCAACCAAGTGAGACACAAATCCAACGAATGATCCTTCAGAAAATATGCCAACATAACAGAGGAAGTTTCTAATGATCACGTTTTCTAGCAAGTAACAGAGGGTACCCTAGAGGTGGATTTAGTTGGGTGTGATGTTGGGGACCCTGTGCTTTCTATTGTCCAAAAATTATTACTCTGCCTCCCGCCAAGCACCCTAAAATGAAAAGCATATACTCTTTCGTACTCGCTACACCATTAATGGCAAAATTTATGAGGTCATTGTGGATACTAGGAGCAACGAGAATGTGATATCAAAGCTTCTAGTTTGGGCTCTCTCCTCACCTGCTGAAAAAGGCACCCAAAGCCACAAAAATTCGGGTAAATCAAGGAGGGAAGTGAAGTTCGTGTCACTGAGTGTTGCAATTTTACTTTTTTCCTATTGGGAAAAGCTATAACGATGAGCTCCTATGTGGTGTGCTTGAAATGGATGCTTGCCACGTACTGTTGTAATAAGCGTGGTCATTTAATTTCTTGGATTCTCTTTAAGCCATTAGGCTTTTTTACAATAATACAAAATAAATCAATTTTTAAAAATAAATCAATATATTTTGATCTATAAAATATGAAAAACAGCTATTTTTCAAATGAATTCCAAAATTCAGACATTGTTTAACGGTATTTGGAAAACAGTTATTTTGCAAGTTAGATCCAAAATTCGGCCATTTGGCTTGAAAGCCCAAACATATTTTTATATCAAACCCGCAGCGTACTCCTGCCATTTTTTGGCTCCCAATTACAACTATTAGGAAAGTATGAACAACATTCAAGAAGAAATATGAACAACATTCAAGAAGAAATGACTTAACAGTTGTGTATTATTTCGTTAATTAGACCCCTTGACAATACATTACGACGCACAACCACAAAGCCCATCACTAGTTGCTTTATCAGGACGAGCATTGATTTGAAGCATCTTTGGAACAGAACCCAAAAACGGGGAAAATACTAGACAGAAGATAGAGCAGGCTAACGTAAAACAGATGAATGATTTGCATTATCGTCTTTTGTATCAAACAAGACTTAATATAAAGAGTCGGAATAAATCATAAAATAAAAAATAAAAAAAAATAAAAGAAAATTCAGCATAGAGAGAAAAAAAATACATTATCTAAATATCATATCTTAACAAAGGATACAGAATAAATCCTGATCCGCTGATCCAATAAATAAGGACTCCAATGTGTGTAAATGTCAAGTCAGATGCAACATTAAGACAATCACTCAAACTAACCTACGGGGGAGTTTTACATCAGTGTACTCTTTGCTTTATTTACAATACCGTCACTATCTCTAATTCCTATCCGTTAAATGGGAACTCTGAATCATTTTCAGTAACTTTAAATGGCTTAGGGTGCTGACCTGAGCAATATAGATTCCACATCTTGAAATATGCTCTTTCCAAATTTCTCACCTGAGTTCAAAGGTCATAACAATTACATCAGTAATCAGCATATTAGGCTCAACAATTATAACCCTATTGCACCTTTCATTTTATAACAACAACTAACAGGAACATGCAACGATACACTGCAAGAAATACCAAGAACGAAAAATAACTTGATAGTTTTTGCAGAACTTGAGAATACCAAAGTAGAAATATTTTCAGGGTCAGCAGAAGATAAAACCATAAAGGCAGAAAGAGATTCTTGCAAACTCACCCAGCGTGCCGTGTCAAATAGAGGACAAGTCAGGCGAGCAGCTTTGAGTCTATTGGTAAGGTCCTGGAGCTTTGGACGATTAAGAGCAAGCGACACTGCCCTCTCCTCATACTCTTTCAAACTTTTGGATATTTAGTAGGGATGTAACAACACAGTAACCAGTCAGAGGGAGAGGAAAGAAAAAGAAAAAAGAGCAGGTTTCTGTAATATCAGGTAAAACTGAACAATCAACCCAACACCCACAAAAGGAAACTTTCAAATGATAAATCTAATTCATTTAACTGATCCCAGCAGATTAGCATTCAAATTGTCCAAAACGTCACACTCAGGGAGTAATTTCATTTTTCCATCTGAATGTAACAAAACGTTAAATATGTTTAGTCATTACAGCTTTAGAAAATAACCAAGTATTTACCTGTTAACTATCATCTCCTCTCCTACACCAGTGGCCAGACACAGTGAACCAGCCACTCTTGTAGCCATTTTCTCAAGTGGAAGGGTCACCATTGGAAGACCAGCCCATAGAATGTCAGTGCCTGTTGTGTGCGCATTGCATAATGGCCTACTCAGATAGAAGCCAAAACATCAATTGTCGCAATAAAGAAGTTGCAAATTTATTGTACATTTACGAAAACATTCCAGCCCATAGAATGTCAGTGCCTGTTGTGTGCGCATTGCATAATGGCCTACTCAGATAGAAGCCAAAACATCAATTGTCGCAATAAAGAAGTTGCAAACTTATTGTACAATTACGAAAACATAAAAGGGAAGAAGAAAACATACACTGGTCAAAAATAAAAACCAAGTATTCATTAGCATGCTTACGTGTCCAAGAATAAATCCGCTAAAGCACTGCGTCTAATATGTTCACCCTTCATGGCAACATCTGTGAAAATTATCTGATCTGGTTGTACACCTCTTTGAGCAGCATCTAAAACACCAATAGCTGAGTCAATTACCAATTTATTTCTTTTTCTTTTTTGAGAGTAGAGTCAATTACTAAGGACTTGTTTGGTAACACTTTCACTTTTTGTTTTTCCAAACAAAAAAAATAAAAGTGCCTTTCCTTGTTTTGATTTTCAATATTTAAAAACAAAACTGAGGAACAGTGGTGAGAGTGATGAAGTCTAAACATATTTAAATTTTGATACCAGCTTTTAAAATAGATTTCGAAAGTAAGAAATCTTTATTTTCAAAATTTTTAAAATTTTGTTTTCACATTTAAAAAATAAAAAATTTTAAAATTTTAAAATAAAAAAAAGGTAGTTTTACCAAACATGTTTCTGAAAAATATTCCCCCTTTTTTATATTAAAAAATGAAAAACTGTTTAAATAAATTTTACCAAATGGACCCCAAATTCTGATTAGAAATAAACAAGGATGGCAATTAGCACAAATGAATCATTACAAAGTATTTCTCATATATTATATGCATGCAAACGTTTTAACATGAGATAATAGTAAATTTCGAGTACAATTGCGTAGTCTCATCTCGCCAGCAGCAGGAAATCTGAGAAGCCAAAGTGCACTATTCGGTACTCGCTTAAGGATGTTGCACCTGCATTTATTGAAACATGAATGACTATACTTGTTGCTGCAATTCAATCTACTCGCAAGATTGTAACAAAAGAAACATTCAACTAACCATGTATTGAAAATATCAGGATCCATCTTGTATAGCTGGTTGAAACATGCAAAAATAAATTTTTCCTCTGGTAAACCATAATTGGATCTTTTGACTTGGCAGTTTGGGTCCAGCACATCACAATTTTTCTGAGGAAGAAGCAAGAAGTAGCCTTGAGATAACACAGAGAAAACAAGAAAAAATACATACCGTCCAAAAAAGTGAAACACAACATGACAAACCTGCTTGTAATCATTTACAAAGTAACAATGAGGAAGATGGACAATCTTTTCTGAGTAAATATGAGCGAAACGAGAAGGTGACACAAACTGCAAATTACGGATGTCAAAGTCAGACATCAAACAGAAAACCAATAGGAAAAAAAAAATTTGGTCAAAGGGTTACAAATTCTCCAACCTCATCAGTAACCAAGTAATGTATATAGTCTGCCCCTGTAGTTCCAGGAAATCCCATGTATGAAATCTGTATGGGGGCAGGCTGCATGGCAAATATTTCATTCCTTGCCCCCTGTGCACAATACAGAACATGTCAATTCCTACAAAATTAATGACAGTAATGACATTTTTCCACAGATTGAGGTCAAACAAGGTGCCTTTCTCAACCAATTAGCAAACCAAATATTTACAACTAGAGGTAAAACAAGGTGGCATTAGTATTATTTAAGCGTGAAACAAACTCTGAAACTGAAACATCAAACAAAAGCAAGAGACAGAGTCATAGAAATCTTGATATTTAAGTTCTAAAAGTTTTTTAATCCAATGTCACTGGCTAACTCGTGTGATATGATACCTTAGTATAACCATTAAGATTGACAAGGATCTGTATTTTATCCCCATTAATCATTCTGGCAATCATATCAGATGACATGGATGAAACATCTATAAAATGCTCCGCTTCTGACTGAATACGCAGCCTCCACTCAGAGCCATCATTTGCACTTAAAGCATAGCAGAAGACCTGAAAACAGATGTACGTAATTTCATAGCAGGTGAAGGAAATTGGCACGTTCATTAATCTTTGAAATAATCAACCAACCTCAACATTCTCTCTGTCATGCATACCAAAAACTGAGCCCATCAGATGAGACAGGGGATGGTTACCGAAGTCGCTGCTGACATACCTGAAACCACAGAATCACAGTAAATGAACACAGATGCATGCATGAGCCACGAGTAAATGCATAGGAGGAGAGAATATCATATATCTTCAAACTTACCCAACCCTTAGTCGTCCACTACCACCCTCACTCTTTATGGGCAAGGCTGCGGGATAATTGAAGGAGGAAAGCAAGTAACGAGAAGCAACGACAGAGCAGTGTGCAGCATATTTACGACTACCAAGTCCAAAAAATAGATTAATATAAAGGCTTGATGAATGCAATACACAAACAATAAGTCACTTACCTGATCTCCAGTGCAAGCATTGGATCAATTGGATAGGCTATGGCATGGAAGGGCTGCACACTAGGAATAGGGGACATCTAAGAGACAAAGAATGAGTGATGTCAGAACTGAAATTGACTGATACCTAGCATCAATTAACAACATACTCTACAAAACATCAACCTTAATCTGTCTCCTGAGAATTCCTTCAACTTCAATAAATTTGTTTTCACGATCCTCCCAGTCGCAAACGCACTGGAGAGCACAATTTCAAATATCAAATTGACATACCAAGAGCAAATAGATCTAAAACTAATAGATAGAAGTTCTTCCGCACCAAGTTCCATGTAGCAACAGAAGAGATATGTAGAGACATATAAAATACAGACAAATACATAAACATGTACCGAAAATTTATCAGCAATGAGCTGACAGGTTAAAAGTGCATTTTATAGCAACAGAAGGAGAGTCATTTTCCTTATACAAGAGCTTTTTTTTTTTTTCATTTCTTCGGGTGGCTGTGTACATGAGCAAGGACCCTACTCAAGCTAGGCGATCCAGAAACACATGCTATAGCTGATCAACAGTCTAGAAGTTAAAAACAAAAAAAAAAACAAAAAAAAAACAAAACAAAACAACACAAAAGACAAACCAAAACAGGGGGGAAAAAAAGCTGGGGAGATTTACTTTTTACAATACCTGTAATGTGTGTAAAAGGTTACAAGTTGCTTCTGGGAAATCAGGACGTAGAAATAGTGCTTGCTTATAGCTTTTTATAGCAGCTTCAACTAGTCCACTGTAAATAGCAAATCAAGAAATATACCGTGTTAAAAAAGACCAAAGAATAAACATTATGCAAAAAAACACAAATATTTGTATTCCTTACAATAATAATCATCATCATCATCAAATACCTGTCCTTGTAAGCTGAAGCTAGATTTGCATGAGCTTCAGCCATCGAAGGTCGGATGTTGATGGCTCGAACATAATCTTGAATGGCTTCACTAACTCTCCCAATCTCTTTATATGTGTTCCCCCTGTTGACAAGTGCATCAGCCGCCAAAGGATCAATCCGGAGAACTTCATTATAGCAAGATACGGCATCAGCATAATTGCCCTGTCGTTGAAAAGGAGAAAAAAAAAATAAGAGAGTTACGAGTAAAGCCACTGTTTTTGTTGAATAAATTGAAGATTTTGTGATATCTTTTTAATTAGTTTGTAAAGATATCTCAGGATCTTTTCATATTAGTCTTCCTTATCTCTTAGAAT